>CM045938.1:5111100-5468600 GCA_025177825.1 Aechmea fasciata
AGAAATAGAGCAGAAGTGGTAGACAATTTTCTTCCTTTAATCTATCTTGATTTATGAAAATTTTGTTTTCGCACCGGCTCATCTGAATTGGAGCGGTAAATGAATGCAACATATTGGATAAAATGCAACCCCATCTGAATCCTCTCTCTTGGCATCCCGAGATAGAATCGCTAGTAGTAATAACTCGTTGGGCCGGTGATCGCTAGCAACAATAATTCGTTGGGCTCAAATCATCGGCCCAAAATGTTTAAGTCCAGTTATTATTTCTAGCGTGTAGACCTTTTATAAACCGATCGAAATTAGGATCACATCCGATGTAAAATTATTAGGGCGTTACATTAACTACATATAATGTTAAAATCAAGCTCTACTTCTTTAATAAATAAAATGTCTACATGCTTTAACCTCAAAAAAAAAAAAAAAAAAAAAATGTAGCTCAATGCCCACGCACTAGTCCCCTATATATGGCATGTTGAGTTATTTGTGATGCATACTAAATTAATCATACGTACATAGTTTTGTTCTATAATTGCATTGGATTCGTCCTAAGTACTATTAATTAGCATCTAACACATGTCAAAAGAAAGTTTTAAGAATAATAGTAATCTAATATTCGGTTTAAAATAAAATCTTTCATCTGCATATTTACTGCATTAGTAAATATTTTTACCCCTTAGTTTAAGCTTTCAAATCAGTTGAAACTCTTAATATATATTTTGGGGGCAATTGTTTATATATTCATGTAAAGTTTCTGACTTTTTTATTTACCCTAATTCGAAAGCGAATATTAAAATACCTTCTTTTTTTTTTTACATTCCAACCTGTTTTAAATATACCCTTATTGAGGTTTATTTAACGCTATTAGATAAAATGTAACCGACTCATCGCGATGTGTGAAACGCAATATTACGTAAAGAAATAAACATGATATTTTGATCAGTTGACAATAATTATTATCTCTATAAAATTACTATTTTATCCTTTCAAATATAGCCTTCTATGATCACCAACCTTTTTTTATTTCTCTTTTAAGACTTAGTTTGGTATTGAGCCCTATTTAACGCTATTAGATAAAATGGAGTTGTGGAAAAAGCATATAGGGATATGCTTCTGCATTCTCCGGTAGAACCGCAGAAAATATAACATAATCGCCCCGCAATCCCAAACGAAGCCTAAGTTAGGGGCACAAAAAGATATTTTGCTATCCGGTCTTCTCCAATATATACTCTTTTATCATCACTAATATTTCTTATTTGCTCTTAAATTAAGGACAAAATAGGTATTTTCATTTTTTCTATCTGTAATAGATATATATTTAACTCACATCTAAGTTAGCTTAACGACTGATAGTTATAGGGGTATTTTGAAATAGCGGAGAAATATATATATATATGAAGAATATATTGAAAATAAAAAAGTATGAATAAATAAGATATTTTTGAAATTTTGAGAGATATATAGTCAATTAATTTTTGGAATAATTGCCTATATACCCCTCATACGTTTGAAAATATTCGATTTACTTTTTCTTTTTTTCGATATGTTCCACCGTTAATGCAAAATGCCCCCGCAGTTATCTCCTGTTAAGTTAACTTGATCATTAAACATGAGTTAAATATTTATCACTGTTAAATATTAAAAATAATGGGGGCAATTGTTTATTTTATGTATATATAGCTGTCTCATTACTCTTTTTTTTTTTTTTTTTTTTTTTCCAACAACCATTTGTTTGTGGACATTTCTAGTCAAACACGCAAGAAGCTGAAGGCTTTTTTTTCTTTTATTTTTTTTTTCTTTTTTTGGGATTCTAATTTTAGCTTAATATATATAAAAAGCTGTCAATAAGTTGGCATCAATTATCATATACTTGTAGACTGATTACTGATATATATATATATATATATATATATATATATATATAGTAGGGCTATATATCTTATTATGAGTAGTAGAGCCCTACTACTCATAAGTTGTTTTTGATGATAGAGCTTCCGAATCGACGATCCACTCCGTTAAATATGATCTAGAGTATTTAAAACTTCTAGAAAATAAATTTCGTAATTTTTCGAAATCATAATAAAGTCCATCAAATGGGCATAAAATGAACGGCGAAATCGAACGATGTCCTAAAAATAGATGATCGGATCCTTCAATTTAAGATCGGAGTTATTGATCTTTATCTAGGTAGTGAATAGAATTTTCTATCAAAAATTCAACCTATTTCAATTCTTTTACACCGTTAAACTACCAAGTATCCCATATCGGCCGTTAAAAATTGTCAATTTTGTTAGCTTTTGATCGTAAGGTAAATGATTTCGAAAAATTACGAAATTTATTTTCTAGAAGTTCTAAATACTCTAGATCATATTTAACGGAGTGGATCGTCGATTCGGAAGCTCTATCATCGAAAACAACTTATGAGTAGTAGGGCTCTACTACTCATAATCGTATAGTAGCCCTACTCTATATATATATATATATATATATATAATTGAGTTAGAATACTTTTACAAGTATCATCCATTGGTGGTTTTAGGTTTTTATCCCTTCGGTCTACTTTTTGATTACTAATAGCCATTGGATCAAACACTATTCCACCTAGCACCACCTATCACAATCATCTCAACCCTACAAACCTCCATCCAAAGGCTAAAAACACTAAACCACCAACCATCTAATACTTTTAGATGTATTCTATCTCAACTCTCTCTCTCTCTCTCTCTCTCTCTCTCTCTCTCTCTCTCTCTATATATATATATATATATATAGAATTGAGCTCTATCTTTTAAAAATCTGCAAGTCATTGGTCTTGTAAGTTTTTAGCTTTGGATTGAGAGATGTGTGGTTAGGATGATGTGAGACTCATATATAAAAGGATAACCACATATAGACAAAGCACACACATATTTTTATCACTACAACAAATTATATTTTAGACGACGTTTTTTTCTAGCATCTTTAATATTTAATATATGCCGACATTATGATTAAGCGTCGTTAATAAACATATTTTTATCAAATATTTATATGAATTTTTGGACGCTATATTAAAACGTCGGTATATTTATTCCGACATGTTTATTTAACGACTCTTTGCTCGACGCTTTTACAAGCGTCGTAATTATTTTTACCGACACTTTAAAGCGTCGCTAATTATTATAGATAGTGCAGCTACTATATATATATCTTAACACTCTTTATAATAAATTAAGTTCTAATTTTAATACTAATCAAATTTCAAAATTCTAAGAATTTTTCTAATACAAATAAACCTAATCCCACTTAAAAACTTATAAATTTGCATATCTAATTTTTAGACATTTATTTTATATGCAAATTCTGAAAATCTAAAAAAAAAAACTTCTAAATAAATTAAAAAAAAAATAATTTAAAAAATTTTAAGAAATAAAATTTTAAATCCTAACTAATATATATTTTTTTTTTAACCGCAACACCATGTAATTATGTTATAATATGTACACATATTGTAGTTATATAAACTAAGAATTAAGAGTTCTTAGGCTTAATTTTCTTCTTATTGTATTTATAAATTATTGGGATATCTTATATAAAGATTAGGATTAGAATATCTATTAAGATATAATAGATATTCATAAAGAGGTACGTTTCTTAACTTTCTTTAACAATTACCCTAAATATCATTAATTTTTTCCAACTGGCTTATCACCCATGTGAGGTTAGTTATGATATTTTTTTTGGGGAAACGTCAAAAAATCTCCATGTGGTTTCATAACTTTTCATTTTAGTACCTTATGGTTTAAAATGTATCATTTTAGTATCCTGTGGTTTCGCACTTTCTTACTTTAGTACTTTGTGGTTTAAGGTGTATTAAGTCAGTATTGTATGGTTTTATTTTTGCATCAAGTTAGTACGTAGTATTCCAGCTCATCTCTCTCTCTCTCTCTCTCTCTCTCTATATATATATATAGAGTCGGGCTACTATACTCTTATGAATGTAGAGCCTCTTGTAAGTTTTTTGCCGTTTGATCTATCCTTTAATCATTTTCACCCGTTAGATTATACTATTCAACTAACCACCCATTCGACCATAGGGGACCCACTATCAACTTAGCCGTAACCACTTTAATCCTAACCGCACATTTTTTCATTCGAATTGCCCAAAAGTTATGAGTACAAAAGGCTTTATACTCATATAAGTATCGTAGCTCCAACCTCTCTTTCTCTCTCTCTCTCTCTCTCTCTCTCTCTCTATATATATATATAGAATTGAGCTCCTTTGTTTTTAAAAGTATCAAGTCATTGGTACTTGTAAGTTTTCGACCGTCAGATTAAGGGATGTGTGGTTAGAATAATATGGGCCCTATAGGGTTGAGTGAGTGATTGGTTTAATAGTATAATCTAATGGATAAAAATGATCAAAGGTATAGATCTAACGGCAAAAAATTTACAAGCACCAAATACTTGGTACTTTTACAAGCACCATAGCGATACTCTATATATATCTATGCTATTGGAAGTATAAAAGATATATTTAGTGCTTCCGACCTGTTGGCCCTTAGATCAGTCTTTTAATCATTTATAATTTTTGGATTAATACTATTACCTTGTGGGGACCACTCAATCTTATGAGAGATCGCAATTATCCCAACCGTACAATTTTTTGATCCAATGGTCAAAAAGTCGGAAATATTAAATTCTCTATACTTCCGATAGCATAATAGCGGAGCCTCACGACAGCTGCTGTCGGGCCCACACGCCAGCTACGGGCGGGCCCACCCCGGAGGCCAGCCGGGCCCGATACGGGTCGGGCCGGGCCGGTAGTTCCGCTGCAGAGCTGGGGCGGGCCATAGCTGCATGCCTGCAGCCTGCTGCGGGGTTATGCATCCCATATTCTTGGCCAATTTTAGTCGCAATTTTTATTGAAGTATTACTTAAATAGAGCTATTCCAAATCCTAAAATTTTATCCTAAAATTTGCATTCATTTTATAGCTACGTCAGAAACCAAAACAAAATTTGTAATTGAAACTTCTATTTTTAGGCTTCCGTTTGGAATTGTGGGGAGATTGCGTTACATGCGGTACTGAAAAACGACGATAGGACGATATATTTTCTGCGGTCGGATAACGCAGAAGCATATTCTTATATGCTTTTTCTCAACTCCATTCTATCTAATAGCATTAAATTCACCTCAATACCAAACTAAGCTCTAGACTCACCTCCGAATAGCAACAGGGAATAAAAGTAAAAAAATTAAAAAGGAAAGAAAAAGAAAAGAAAAAATATTCTGCTTCTGCCACAACGAGGCTTTTATAATTTATTTCTCATTTCTCACCAATAAAAATGCAAGAAACTACAAATGAAATAGCCATAATTTTTTGATAATTATTGTGCAAAGGGAAAAAGAACATAAATATTCATAAAGAAATTAAGAAATTAAGAATTAACTTTGTATTCACAATAAAATTTTTTTTTTTGAGAGATTATTCACAATAAAAATTGATATATATCATGTGCTGCTATATTCAATTACTTGGGGAAAGCTCACATGTGCTGCTTTATCTTGATGATGAGGGAGAATCAACAAATTAATTTCATGTACAAAATAACCAAAAAAAAAAAAAAGTGTATAATGAATAGACATTAAATTTAAAAAAAAATAAAAAGAAAGGATTTCGATCAGAAACAAGTGAAATTATAACAAGGATCAACAAACTTATTTCATGTACGAAATAACAAAAAAGTTATATAATGACTAGACATTAAATAAAAAACTAAAAAGTAAGGATTTTGATCAGAAACAAGTGAAATAACATTGCCCTAAAATCACTATTTACATAGCTATCAGTGAAACTAACGGTACAACGAATTGACTATCACTCCATGCACCAGTATCCTTAGGGCTGGCAAATGAGCAAGCCGGCTCGTGTTCGACTCGCGTTCTGCTCGATATTTGGCTCGCTCGAGCTCGGCTCGAATTACTTCCAAGCCGAGCTTGAGCCTAAATTTAGGCTCAAAATTAATTTCAAGCCGAGCTTGAGTATTACTAGGCTCGTTCGAATTAGGCTCGTAAAGCTCGAAAAGCTCGAATATATATATATATATAGTTTACAATACCATTAATAGTACCAACCACTTGCAGTTAGGTTTTCGGTCATTGGATGATGAGATGTGTAGTTAGGATGATAGTGATTCTCTAGAATTGAGTGGGAGATTAGTTGAATAGTATAATCTAATGAGTGAAAATGGTCAGAGGGTTAGATCTAGCGGTACAAAATTCGATAGCACTAAGCATTTTGTACTATCGATAATATAGTAGCCAAACTCTCTCTCTATATATATTCCGGCTACTATACTATCTATACTATTGATAGTACTGAGCATTTTGTACAATCGAGTTTTCTACCGTTAGATTTATCTATATATATAGAGTTCAGCTACTGTACTACCGATAGTACCAAGCATTTGGTATTCTCGAGTTTCTGCCGTTAGATCTACCCCTTTGGCCAATTTCATCCGTTAGATCACACTATTCAACTAGCCACCCACTAAACCCTAGGAGGCTACTATCATCCTGACCGCTCATCCCTCATGCAAGGGCCGAAAACCTAATAGCAAGTCATTTGCACTATTAATAGTATAGTAGTCTAAATATATGTATATATATATAGGCTAGGACTACTATACTCTTATAAGTATAGATCTCTTTATACTTATAAATTTTCGGTCGTTGGATGTGCGATTAGGATGATAGTGGTCCCCTAGGATTGAAATAGTTAAAAGGATAAATCCAACAGTCGAAAACTGATGAGTATAAATGGATCTATACTCAAAACAATATAGTAGCTGAACTCTCTCAATATATAATTATATATAATATATAATTTAACTATATAAAATAATATATATTATGTATTTTAATTATATCTATATAGAATTTAGATTATTGGGCCCACAAAACCAAACAAGTGAAATTCTACTCTAATTGCTCTCTCTCTCTCTTTTTCACTTGCTCG
Source organism: Aechmea fasciata (assembly GCA_025177825.1). NCBI lineage: Eukaryota > Viridiplantae > Streptophyta > Magnoliopsida > Poales > Bromeliaceae > Aechmea > Aechmea fasciata. The sequence continues at coordinate 5,118,097 of CM045938.1, forward strand.
CAGAGTTACTTTTCCTAATTTTTATAATATTATAATATCGTACTTCATGCATCCATTTTATATGTTGAACTATTAGATATTTTTTGTATCAAATTTGAGATAATGTTTTATAAAAATTAAATTATAGATTGCACGATGTTAAGAATTTCAAGCGGCTCGTTTAGAGCTCGAGCTCGCTCGACTCGAAGTTAAGCTCGCTCGAGCTCGGCTCGAATTAATTTCAAGCCAAGCTGGAGCCTAAATTTAGGCTCGAAATTAATTTCAAGCCAAGCTTGAGCTGAGGTAAGCTCGCTCGAGCTCGGCTCGTTTCCACCCCTAAGTATCCTGCCCTACAGAGAAAGGCTTGGTTGAGACGAGTCATGTTCGAAATGGCGAGAGGTCGAGTTGAGCCGAGTTATGTTCGAAGCGGCCGGGTGAGAGGCTAGTTGAGCTGAGTCACAATTGAGATCTGTGAACGTTGTGTCTGTACACTTTATGAATTGGCTGTATCTTTCTAACAGCTCGCACTTTTTAGATTAATGGCTAGCATCAATGATTCGACAGTATCTTTCCAAGATGTCATAATGTAAATAACAGTAATAATATATTAATAATAATAATACTAATTTTAAGGCAAATTTGTTAGATTAGGGCTAATAATATTTAAAAGGCTTCAAAAGATTAAAAGAATTAACCTAGCTTACTCCTGTGGCAACAACTAATGGACTAAATTAAAATATAAGATTAGAGAGAGTAACTTGATATTTAAAGCTCTAATGCATCTCCACTACAACAAAAACGGTGATACTTTTAAATGTAGGTACATGTCAAAAAAAGTACTGCTAACTAAATTACCAACAGTATATACTTTTAAAAAGTATTACTATATATGGGGTCGCTAGGTATCTAGTGACAGTTAAGAGTGTCGCTATAACCTAAAAGAGTGCTGCTAATTTATCAACGCTTATTTAAGCATTTAGCAACCGCCGAAACTCTATCTCGTTAGCTGCGGTGGCGGAGGAGGACGACAGGGAAGGGCTCTTCGTCTAGAATTTCAGTGGATAGAGTGAAGAGAGAAGGGAAGATGGTAATCGACTTTTTTTTTTTTTCTTTTTTGTTTGTAATCGGGCCATATAGGCTGGGTGTGGTGGGTTGAGTAGAGTAATCTTTTATTTTTGGTTGGATTGAGCTTTATATTTAGGTATTAGTAAGTATTTTTTTAAATTTTAGCATAAATAGAACACTTAGTCAAAAGTGTCCCAAACATGTATTCCTATAACCTAATTCTATTGTAGTAATGCAAAAAGAGAGTGATAAAATATTCCCAATAATGATCCAACTTTGAATAAAAAGAGAGAGATTTCAATGGGGTCTTATCCAAAAAAAAAGAAAAAAAAAAGAAAAAAGAAGAAAAAAAGAAAAAAAACAACAACTAATATATTGTAGACTTATCCACTAACCCTATACTATATAATACACCCCATTATTTTATATCCCCAAAAAGAGAAAACAAGAAAAAAAAGGGTAGTTATAGAATGTAACCAGTACAACTTAATTATCTTTTATAACTTTCTCTACTTCTATATTCTAATGCCAATGTGGTAAAATTAATTTTCTCATAATAGTACTTAAGACAAGAAAAAAACAAAACAAAACTTGTAAAAGCAAAATTTAAGAGGTTCTTTAATTAAATTGTTATTAACATCCTCCATAGAAGATGTAGTAACATCCCAATAATGAATGTGTACTTCTTATATATGTACATGTAGGGAAAGGAAAAAGTTAAATCCTCAAAACAAACTTTTCAATGAAGATGAGGTTAAATAGAGGAGATAAAAAAAACAATAGCAACACAAGGGAAACAACAACATATGCACATACTATTCTATGCATTTTGTAGTACCATGCATGGAATTACCTTTGCTAAATATCCAAAAGAATGGCACTTTATGAACACTAATAATAATAAAAAAGGAGGACACTACTTACCAAAAGGACATGGTATTATTATAAAGTAACCTAAAGTGCATTCAAAAAGTGAAACTACTATAACAATTAATATATCTATGCTATATATACAATGGTGACAAAAGCAAGGGCACTATATAATTAAGAGGAAGAATAATAAGATGATGAGCATATCTTATGAACATGTTTGTTGATGGTCATCTAACCAATAACCCATGCATCTCCTCAACCTGCAAAAATAAAGAAATTAATATATATACTCATGCAAGGAGATACATGCACATGCATGGTTAGATGACTATCAACAAAACACATGCAAAAGCTGCTTTGTTCTTCTTCTAGCTTCTTCTTTTTATTTGGGAGAGAGCAAAGGGAGAGTAAATATTACTTGGATATAGATCTAAAGAAGATAGAGATGATCAATAATAGGAACAGTGTAGTATATTCTGGGAATGATTCCATTGAGAAGTATATTCTATGAGAATAAACCCTTTATATTGATTGGTGTGGGACTATTAAAAGTCTCAGACAAGGACATTAGTAGATGGATATATAAAAACTTATGTTTCTTGACAATGAAGGGTGTTTGGTGTCTTCTAAACACATGTGATGAATCACTCATTAGGCAATGTGTAGTTTTCACATAAATCCTAGAGGATATATATACATGCATATAGGTTAAAGTAGGTGCATGTATAAAAATATATGTACTTTTACTGTGCTTTTTGTTAACTTAGTGATAGATTTCATATATTCACATGTATTTACACACCTTTATTAGTCCATAAAAATGCATGCATGGTGCCAGCTCATATATATATGTAGAATGGGGAGAGGTTCATATACTTATTTAGCTTGTTTTATTATTCATCAAGCTATTGATCGATCATTTCCTATGACATATATATATATAAGATGTTTTACATAAGATGGTATTAGATGTAAGTTGTTGTCATATATATATAACATATTAAGAACCTATATACCTCAAGGATCGATGATGTTTACTCGATCAAAATTTCAACGAGCAAATGTTTTTCAAAGTAATTCGCATATGTAATTAATTAATACTACGTCTATAGAACAATAATTAAACACTAAGTTAATAATTAAAGCGCGTGATGTGCTCCAAACACGATAAGAGAACGATCGATGGCAAATCAAAATTTGTGATTTGAGCATAGTATCAGAAGAAGAGAATGGCAGACGACGAAAAGAAGAGGAGAGATGCTCATTGAAATTAATGATAAAACACATTATGTAGCTATATAGATTTTATAAAATTCCCTTAGAATTTCAAAATTACTCTCCAAATTTCATGGCGAAAATAATGTGTGAAAATTAATATATGGACAACATGCAGTAAGGACCCTAGAATTGCTTAATTTGGAGAGTAAAAGTTATGTGCACCCGTACATGAAGTTTTAGTTGGAGAATCAAAACAAGTTGTAGAGTTTATATATAGGGGTAAATACATATATATATATATATATATATATATATATATATATATATATATATATATATATATATATATATATATAGAGAGAGAGAGAGAGAGAGAGAGAGAGAGAGAGAGAGAGAGAGAGAGAGTCCAGCTATTATACTATTATGAGTACGATCGCCCTGATACTCATAAGTTGTTTTTGATGATAGAGCTTGTGAATCGACGATCCACACCGTTAAACGTTATCTAGAGCATTTAAAATGTCTAGAAATCAAATTTTATAATTTTTCGCCATCATTTACCTTACGATCAAAAGGTTACAAAATTGACAATTTTTAACGGCCGGTATGAAATACTTACTAGTTTAACGGTGTAAAAGAATCAGAATTTGTTAAATTTTTGATAGAAAATTCTATTCACTACCTAGATAAAGATCAATAACTTCGATATTAAATTGAAGGATCCGATTCTCCATTTTTAGGACATCGTTCGATTTTGACCGTTCATTTTATGCTCGTTTGATGGGCTTTATTATAATTTTGAAAATTTACGAAATTTATTTTCTAGAAGTTTCAAATATTCTGGATCATATTTAACGGAGTGGATCGTCGATTCGGAAGCTCCATTATCGAAAACAACTTATAAATACGAAGGCTCCAATACTCATAAGAGTATAATAGTCCTACTTTATATATATATAAAATTTATAGTGCACAACTGCTATTCATGAAAACAAATGTAAGCTGTAGCAAATGTTGCAAACAAAATTGTTAACTTCGGAGACCCAACGTAATCAAAATAGTTTTACAAGAAATTGATGGATGTGGAAATTTTTGCTATACGGTAAAACCCTATTATTTTGAAGTTTAGTAAATAAATAAATAAATAAATATTGAAAAATCAAAAATAAAAAAATTAGTGGACTTTTTCTAGAAAATGGCATTCTTTCTTCTTTTTTTTCCCTTTTTTTTTTTTTTTTTGGAGCTTCTGTAAAAACCTTCCTGTTGAGGCCAAAATTGAAATGGTTGAAAATTTTGGTGTAACTTCCATAAGAAGTTGGCGTAACTTTCAGGAAGAGTTAATTAGCGTAACTTCCATGAGGAGTTAGTGTAACTTTCACGATTATGGTTACAACTACTCCCCCAAACTATTTTCAACCAACCAATAATATGGATTATAAATAGTAACTTTGAAGCCTGCAATATAGGTCTTTCACCATCCTGAACGAGAAGACCACCCTTATTTTCTCTACATTTTATTGCTTTTCTAGGAGTAGTCTAAATATAATCATTTTCTTTTCAGCATTTACTGCTTTTCTAGAAGTGGTTCGCTAAGTAGAACCCTGAAGTCTGTCTGCCCCACGGCATCACTCCGTTGTAGACTATATTTGCAGAGTCTGTCTGCCCTACGGGCATCACTTTGTTGTAAACTATATTTGCAGAGTCTGTATGCCCTTATGGCACACTCTGTTTTATTATTATATAAAGGCATTTGTCTCTTTCTGCCGATCTGTCATTGTGTACTTCTTCCAATCGCTCTTTCACCACTGGCCATCGTGTACTTCTTCCATTCGGCTCTTCTGCCGATATTGATCCTTGCACAGTTCGTACATGCGGCTCATCCGGCCGAACCGAAAGGTGAATAGAGCTTTCCAACCTGACTGATTGGATCCCTCATCAGCCGAATCGTTTGATCAGTCGAAGGGCGCAATCTTCGAGGGTTGTTATCCACAGCTGTTCCTCACCCCGACGTTCTTTTCGAGAAAGATCTTTGACCGGGTCAAGGGTCGAAAAATTCGGCTCCTAACACTTCCTAATCATTTTTTTTTTCGCCCTAGCAAGTATGCTTGGACACCTTTTTTTATTAGTTATTATTTTCTCAAATATGATTAAAACTATTTTAAAAAATTAAAAAACATACAATTTAAAAATTGAAAAAAAAATAGGAAAAAAATGAAAAATTGCTTGTTACTAGGGATGTAAACCGGCCGGGCGGCACATGGGCCGCCCTGCCCGGCACGGCCTCGAGCCGGGCCACAGCACGGCACGGGTACTGTAGCACCCGTGTCGGGTCGGGCCGGCCCGAAGCGCTGGGTCGTGCGGGGCCACCATGTTGGAGCCCGACGGCCTGGCACGGCACGGCACGGCCCGAATCGGGCCTGGGCCGTGTCGGGCCGAGGGTAGGCGGGCGGCCCGGCACGGCACGGCCAGCCGGGCCAGCCCGGCCCGCATCCTATGGCCCAAGGCATTTGCCTTGGGCCATGGGTTCTGAGCTCCTGGGGAGGAGAGCTCGAGGAGCTGAGGCAGACCTTGGGAGGAGGACTTTTGGTACAATGGACCAAAGACTTGTTGGTCCATTGGTCCAAAAGTCTATAACATTTTCTTTTGTTTTAAAAATAAATAATACAAATTTATTTATTTTTTTTAAAAATTAAATATTTACTTTAATATAATTATTTTTATAATTTTTTAATATTTTAATCAAAATATTAATTTAAATAAAAATATTTATTGTTTATATATTTTAAATTTTATACTAAAATTTTTAAAAAATTTTAAAAAATAAATACTTGGTAGGCCTGCCCGAAGCACAGCCCGCCCCGGTACGGCCCGTGCCTTCCGGCCCAAAGGGCCTTTTCGGGCCAAAGGATAGAAATATTGGGCCCGGCATGACCCGGCCCGAAATTAAATCCGGGCCGGGCCGGGCCGGGCCGGGCCGGACCCTAGCCCGATTTGGCAAGAAAAATATGGGCCGTGCCGGCCCGGTACGGCCCGTATTACACCCTTACCTGTTACCCGATACGACCCGGTCCGGTCCAGACTCGAGAAAAAAATAAACCGGATCGGGTCGGTCCACCTTAAACCCTCATCGTGCTTTACCCAAATTCCAATACTCTCACACACACTCTCTCTCTCTCTCTCTCTCTCTCGCTCTCGTGCGCGTACACAAAAGTGTACACGATGGCTCCTTTTGCGGCGGAGACGGCGACGGCGACGGGGCTACGCTCCACTCTCTCCCCATCTCCTCGGAACCCTAGATTCGATGTCGCCCCCAAAACCCTACTTTCCTTCTCCTCTTCGATCGCAGGTACGCCTCAATGCGCTCCCCCTCTCCTTCCCCTTCTTCGACCTTCGATGCCTCCAATTTGACCCCCTGTCGTGTTTATTTCGTGTTGCGTAGTCTCTTCTTCTTCTTCTTCTTCTTCGACTGCTTTGGTGGCGGCGAGGAACGGGCGATCGATCTCCGCGGTCGCCGCCGCCGCCGCCGCCACTGGTGGCGCGGGCGGGGGTGCGCGGCGGTTGATGGGGTCGCTCACCAACACCGGTGGATTGAGGTTTGCAGTGGTGAGGTGTTTGTAATGTGGGAGTTTATGCTCGTTTGTTTGTTTGATTCGATATTTGTCTGTTTGTGCGAAGTTTCACACTGGAACATGGTTAAAAATGGTTGCTTTATTCGGTTTATTCAATTTTTGGCAAGTGTGGGAGATGTGGCTTACCTGTTTGATTATTTGCCACTGAGGGATTTGGTGATTTTTAGAAGTCAAAAAAAGGGTCTTTTGTTGGGAGGGGATCTTGATGCGATACTAGTTCGAACTTTTTTTAGTTATGTACAATGTAGCTGGTCGAATGAGAAAATGGATCCAGGTACACTCAGTCATATCAATCAGCGTACAGAGAGCAGGAGTTTTGTCGCAGTAATTTGTCCATCATAGCGTGTTAACGATTTGAAAAATGCAATCTTGCTCCTGTTTATTTATATGAGTTTGTGTTTGGTTGTCAGAGTTGCTAATTGAGGCAATTTCAACTATCTGTTATCAGTTCTGTGAGACCCCAGAAATTAGAACAGTCCCATATTTGAGATATAATAGAGCTAAACTTTTTTAACTGGTTATAGCATGTTGGGCTATAGCTACGCCCAAGAGGTTAAGAGAATTAAGCATGCTAGAGTAGAATAGTTTTAGGATGGGTGACCTCCTGGGAAGTGGGGCGTCACAGTTTCGCTGTCAAAAGTTTTGGATCTGAATGTTGCGTGTGGAGCTAGTTATTCACTTAAATGTAATTTCAAAATGTAAACAGTCCTTGTAACAATCTAGGACCTCACCCAAACTACCTCACTTGGGAAGTCTGTCCTAAATCTTTGTTTTCGCCAGTCCTTTCAAGAAGGGAATATATATATATATATATATATATATATATATATATATATAGTTGAGCTAGAATGCTATCGATAGCAAACCGGTACTTTTGCCACCCATTTGTTTTCGATGATAGAGCCTCCAAATCGACAATCGGCACCGTTGAACAGATCTATACCATTTGAAGTATTTAGAAATCAAATTTCATACATTTTCGATATTGTTCTCTTATCCATCGAGTGGACATTTTCGATATTGTTCTCTTATCCATCGAGTGGTCTTTCCTGTGCTCTTCCAGTGTAGCATAAGATGCATACCAAACATATTCTTAATTATGCATCCTAGTTCCTCGTGATGCTTATCCAATATAGGCTTTAGCATTTGTCTCTGCAACAAACCACTACCACCATACGTTGTGCCTGTCAGAGCTTATATGACACCTGTGTTCGATAATTTGGTGCTGTAAAATAATGATCTCAATTTTTAAGAATATCTCTGATATAATCTGTAACACCACTTCTTCATCCATCAGAAGGTTTTGCTGAGTAGTTGAATGTGAAGTTGAATATGCTGAAAGATAACACCCCTTGTTAGTTATGCAATTTCTGCACTCCGCACATTACACAATTGAACTCATGAGTTTCATAAATGCTGCTTCTCTGGTTCACACTCAATTAACAACTCACTCTCTTGCTCTCATTCCTTCCCTTTGTTGTAACTGTCGGTCTATGATTCATTACTTCACTTATATCTCGTCTTTCTATTCTCCTCAGCTCCTTATTGGAAAACCCTTTTTTTGGTCTTTGGATAGAAGATTGAACCATTTATAGGCTATGCAATTTACCATGTCTGAGAATGTCTGCTGGTGCTTTACATGTTTCTTTAAACTTTTATAAGATTATCTATACTCTCAACATGTCTTTTCATTTCTCCCCAACATGTTTCTCTAATTTTAATTGCCTTATATAATGACTTAACTTTTGGTTTTCTTTTCACCCTGCAGGTCATAGCACGGTTCAATGAGATAGTAACAAACAGACTCTTGGAGGGCGCTTTAGAGACCTTTAGGCGATACTCTGTTAGAGAAGAAGATATTACAGTATGAAGTTCCCAAAACCTCATTGTTTTTTTTTCCTGCAAACATAGCTTTACTGGTAATTAAATTTGATATAAATTTGTTAATCATCATGTTGATATAAAAACATTTTGAGCCATGTGAAAAGAATGGCCGAGTCCGTCTTAGTGACTGCCGTTGGACTTGACTCTCTTGCTTTGGGGTCGTTCTTATGGAAATATTCACATTTATTGGTTCAATATATCTTATCTCTTGGCTGAGATCTGATAACATTTTCTAATGATGTATTTTCAATTGTTTCAAAATTTCAAGGGAATTTTATGTTATTACTTTATATAAGTGAACGAGTAATGAAAACCTATTTAATTTACTCTTAATACATCTAATCTAAAGAATGTCTGTATAAGCCTTCATCCAAGTTGATTAATTAGGAAGCATTACTACTTCCCATTTTATATTTCAAGCTTGTTGTAATTTGCTCCTTTGGTTTTTGGAATCGCAATGAACAATTTAATTTTCTTCTGTAGGTGGTCAGTGTTCCTGGTAGCTTTGAAATTCCTGTCGTTGCTCAACAGCTGGGAAAGTCAGGAGATTATCATGCAATCTTGTGCATTGGAGCTGTGGTAAGCCCTCGACAGCCTGTATTTACCTACCGCAATCATGTACTTGATTTTACTGTGTCTGCTTCCCATTTTGGGGGACAATAAATCATTTTTCTAGTAAATTTGAATTCAAAATTTTACATTTTCATAAAATGATCTCATGTATATCAGTTGTGTCAATTTCTACTTTGCATAGACAATTAGTCATGAATACAGAAATAGTTAGAGTGATGATTGATGATTAGTTTAAACTTTAGCGAGTACCCATTCCCTCCCCTTCCTCCCTCCCTCCTCCTCTAATATTCATTTTTGTATAACTTGTTGATACCTTGGCAAAAATCATCAAGCCTTCTAAATTCTACCTTTTCAGCTGCTGCCTTCAATAAATGAGATTTTCACATTAAACAATTTTCTTCCTCCCTCACTGATGTTTCTCCTTGATCTTCCAGATGATCTCCATCTTTTTGAAACTTAAGCCTTATCTCGTGCAGCTTGAGCGATCCATTCTATATGGATCTCAATTCATTGGGATAAGAGCTATTTTTATGGTTCTATCTAGAGTTATTTTTGTATTTCCTCTATTAATTGGTGATGGTTCTGTAGGCCATGCCTTATCTAGTGCATGTTTCTTGCTAAACAAGATTTTTTTCAGCTGGGTCTGTCATATGTAGTGATCATCTTAATTCGTAAATTCCTTATTACACTGATGCTAATCAGGTATATGTATTTTGGTCTGCAGATTAGAGGCGATACAACTCACTATGATGCTGTTGCGAATTCAGCAGCATCTGGTGTACTCTCTGCTGGATTAGCTTCAGGTTTGCTGCTACTGACTTTCAAACCATTTCACCATACATGTTAAAATGGTATTATTGGGATATAAGATTGCTTGTAAACTCCTTATTGAAGGAATGTATAGTAAACACCATCTTTTCTTCTTCAGACTGAAGTTGTCGAAGTTTAATACTAGTAAATTTCGCCTTATGTTTAGCTTATGTGGTTATGAAATTATTGTGTTTAAAACCTGCCAAATACATACGATGATCCCACTCTTTCACTGGTTCAAGCTCTTGTTCCTTCTCTACCAATGCTTAAAATTTTTGGTTTTTGCTGTGAAATTTTCATCGGCAAGGAAAAATTTAAAATTAGAATGACAAATTGATTTTCTTACAGGAGTCCCATGCATCTTTGGTGTTCTGACCTGCGATGACATGGAACAGGTAATTCAACTCATCATCATACATTTGATCCTTCACCATATATATGACATTGCAATTGAAAGCTGAGCATTGCTTCTTTTCTTTTGTCACATCATAGCAATTTCCTTTATTTTTATGTGGTGGAACTTGAAGATTGTAGATGTAAATACACCACAAAGCTGGACATTCACCAAATAATTCTAAGCACTATATAAATAACTTCTGCTAACTATTAAAAAGCTGTGCACAGTTCTAAGTGTTCCGACCAAGCCTTTGGAATCTTATGAGAAGTCAACCTTGCAAAAGTCCATAATTAAAATACTGTGCACCATTCTGATCTCCTTCAGAATCTTAGAGTGCCAAATTACGCGAAGTCAACTATTAGAAAACTGGGCACTGTACAAACCTACGAGTAGTTTTAGAATGCATAGCTATTAGACTCTCTGCTCCATAATAAATGTGCAAAGCTGTGGGGCTTCAAGCAGTAGTGAATCGCACAAAACACCAAACAATGAGTATTAAGCTTTTACATATGATAACAAAAACATGTCTTGTTCTTGATTATTTGCGGCTCAGTTTAAAAACTTATCTTTTCTCTTTATTTAGCTGTCGCTGGCAAGATTCTTTGTATCAAAGTCAACTTTTATATCTTCCTCCTCTTTAAGGAGACTACTCTTTTTTCCTCCCCATTTTCTGTATGCTGTAGTTTTGACTTATGAAAACCATATCACAGCATGTTGAAATCTCTTTCTTTTGCTACTCTTTTGTTGATAAATCGTTACAATGTCAACTGCCATTATATTTTCTTAAGAACAACTTGCTGTAATCCACTGCAACGCACGGGACAGTGACTTGACCTCAAGAATTCAAATATAAAAATATAGAATAATGAAATGATTAAGAGGAGGCCCTATATAAACCTCTCTGATTAGTTGTATTATCAGAAACATATTGTTTGTGATGGGATAGTAGCAAATTGTAGAAAACTTGTTATGGATGTGTAAATATAATCGCACGAAAGCAGTTTGACAAGATTTCTTTAATCCGATGTATCTGAATTGCTAGTCTCAAGTACCGAATAACCGAAGACATTTACATGTAATCTCATAGAGGGTTCTAGCACAAAACCAAGACAGTTCTCCAGTTTAATAACATATCTTGGTTTAATTGCTGTAATGATGAACATGTACAGGCTTTAAACCGAGCTGGCGGTAAATCCGGAAATAAGGGTGCGGAGACTGCTCTAACTGCAGTAAGTGCCCTTTCTTTGAACCGACGATCTCTTTTAGAATCACATCTATTAACTGATGCTTTTTGTTTCCTTTTCTGAATGTAGATCGAGATGGCTTCGCTATTTAAACACCATTTGAGCTGATAATAGGCGAAATCGCGTGCTGTTTACTGTTCTTCGCCCTTAATTTTGACTAAGTAGAGTTCATTTGTATCCTCGGGCTTATGCTCTCTCTTTATCTTTTCTCATCCTTCACTAAAACTTATTTGTAAGAAATTTTTTTCGAAACTACTTTAGCTCATATTTATGTTGTAAAATCCTTTGGTGAGGTGAAGATTTTCTCTTTTTTAATAATGGCTGGAACTGCTGAGGCAGACACTCTTATAATTTAATTGTTATTTTTGTGAAAGATTTTGGACTTGATAATGCTTGAAGCTTGACCCTGGAATTTCTGGTAGTTTTTTTTGAGAGATGATGGTGTAGCTGCAGCTAAGTTTATTGAAATAAAACTTGCTGAAATGTGAATCCTGGGATTTGGGATTCTGTACCAATATTTCATTTACGGTCTAAGGGTATTCCTGTTGGAGCATTTAGGAAGAATATACCGAAATTTTGTTGTGTTAGAAAGCAAAAATGAGATTTATTCTCTTTTTTACACAAGTACTGGTGTTTTTTTTGGGTTATTTACATACGAGGTTCCTGTGACATGATCGATTGGAGCATTTAGAAAGAGAATATACCGAAATTTTGTTGTGTTAGAAAGCAAAAATGAGATCTTGGCTCCCGAGAACAGAAGTTCTAGTTTGCTCTGCTGCAGGAGAAGCAATTATTATGGGTAAAATATATTGCTTCTCCGTTCGAACAAGCACTATTATAAAACAACAGTGTATTCTCTTTAAATTTTAATAAATTGAATTAAAATTTGAAGAATAAAATTTATATTGCCAATGCACACAGGATACAATTTTAACGGAGTAAAAAAAAAAAAAAAAAAATCCAAAGTTTCATGCATTCTCACTGTTGTACGTCTTTTCGTGTAGTTTTTTTTATTTTCGGTTTCGTTTTTTATTTTTTTTTTTTTATTTTTTCGTTAATATTTCAATAAATTATTATTAAAAAAAAACTTTAGTATATGATTATTTTATTTTTTTTTTATTTTTATTTCTATTAATTTAAATAATATGCAAAAAAAAGACGATCGAAAATTAGATAGATCCAATATGAAATTAATATAAAATGATGCGAAACCCTACCAATTTGAAATGATTTTGAACGGTGGGTGAGATCTAGCAAAAATTGTTGAGCAATTTGTAAAGAGAAGGAAAGTGGTGGTAGATAAAATATTACTAACAAATTCTCTAAAATAACTTTACAAAAATTCGTGATAGTTATGAAGAAGAATGTAAAGTTATATAGATGAAAAAAGATGGAAGAACATGAGGTGAGAAAGGAGTATTTTTTTTTTTTGGAGAATTTCAATAATTAGGATTAAAAGGGTGTGTGTGGTAGAATAAGGAGGGACATGTAACCTATAAAAGAGAAAAGACACCTAAATGAGGAAAAAAAAAAACTCTATAAGTAAGGAAATCACGCCACGTCAGTAAATTTATTGAGAAATAATATATAGTTAAAGTTAATAGATATAAATAAATAAATAAATAAATAAATAAGGCTTAATGTAGGGATATATATGTCACGTTGCTTCTTTGGGGGAGTAACTCGCAAAATATTTAAAAATATTGTTATTCATGAAAGGTGGTTTAATAGAATATACAGAATAAGTGTACGGATTGAGAATAAATGAGAGTTATTTTATTGGCCAACTTGTTATATATTAAAAAGAAAAAAAAATGAAAAAAAAAAATGAAAATTGACTTAGACCACAACCAAGACCACTTTTTTTTCTTTTTTGCTTTCTTAATTTCTTTAATTTGCTCACCAAACTTTAGACTTAATTAATGATGAGATGCTAATATTAGATGATAATAAAATAAATATCCATATCTTATACAATATCTTATATGCTGGTTGAGTTTTACAAGTATTTTTGATAGATCGATTAGATCATTCGATCATAATCACACCACAGCATCCCACTTAATCCTAGACCATCCACGTCATCTTAAATCAATCTCTCGATCCAATGGCCAAAAAGTAATATAATAGCCATATTGGTACTAGTAAATATGGTGCTATTATAATATATATATATATATATATATATATATATATATATATATATATATATATATATATATATATATATATATATAAAAAAGTGTACCAAATTAATCTGAATTTAATTTGAACAGTACTTTAGTGCTTAATCTATCCAACATTGCAATTTATTTAATTTATGAAAAACTATAATTTATTAGTGGTGGAGATTGAACCACAGGATGAGATCGATGGAGGGTACATGCAATAATATCTTAAAGTCATTAAATAATTAAAATCAAATAACTAAAATACTAGTATTAAAATCTAAATATTCAAAGATAAAAAGCTGCTTTCAAATAACCCAAAAAACATAGATTAGTTCTGTGAAATTTAGACTAAGATGTTAATTAACCTTATAATAAAGTGCCATGGAAGAGTTTATTAATTTAATTACTATTAATATTTAATTTAATTAGGACTTAATATAAATAAATAACTAATATTAAAAAAAATTATGTTTGAATCAGATATGTAAATATATGCCCTCAAATATATATACTATATAATTAATTTGCTATAATCCCACTCACTTAAGACTACATAGGTGTTTGGCTGAGCTTTTGAAAAGTGATTTTGCCATTTTTTTAAAAGTGATTTTCGGCTCATTAGAGTAGTATTCAGCAATCTCGTTTTTTAAAATCAATTTTTTTGATTTTTAGGCTAAAAAATAGAAACAGTGAAACTTACTATAAATCGATTACGATTTTGAACTCAAATTTTAAAAACGTTCTTAATAATTGGTTTTGTGGCCCACTAATATCCTATATTATTAAACATAATCCTATTTGTTTTTACGTGTTACTATTTGTGGCCCTAAATGAGTTGTCTCAATGTGTAGAACATGATGATGTGATTTGGTCTAAAGAGCCATTCGTGCATCAATTTTTTATATATATATATATAGAGAGAGAGAGAGAGAGAGAGAGAGAGAGTCCATAGAGTAAGTGGCGAAACGGTGGTTGATAGACCAATCTTAGTTGATTCACATTTAGTTAAGTTTATTTCTTAACGAAATAAACGAAACAGTGACCTATCTCTAAAAAAAAAAAAAAAAAAAAAAAAAAATTATGCTATTATACTATCAATAGTACCAAGCCAATGGTACTATTGAGTTTTCATAGGATGAAAAGATGTGCGGTTAGGATGATAGTGATCCTCTAGAGTTGAGTGAGTGGTTGGTTTAATAGTATAATCTAACGGGGTAGATCTAACTTAAAATTCAATTGTAGCAAGGACTTGGTACTATCGATATATAGTATAGTAGACTCTCTCTCTCTCTCTCTCTCTCTCTCTCTCTCTCTCTCTATATATATATATATATATATATATATATATATATATATATATATATATATATATATATAATTCAACTTAGCTTCTATGCTTTTAAAAGTATATATCAAGTCATTGGTGCTTGTAAAATTTCGATCATTGGATTAAGGGATGTACGGTTAGGATGATGTAGGCCCCTAGGGTTGAGTGTGTGGTCGGTTGAATAGTATAATCTAACGGATGAAAATAATCAAATGCTTAGATCTGATGGTAGAATATTTACAAGCAAGTCTTTGGTGATTTCTACAAGCCATGAGACTCTCTCTCTCTCTCTCTCTCTCTCTCTCTCTCTCTCTCTCTCTATATATATATATATATATATATATATATATATATATATATATATATATATATATATATATATATATATATATATATATATAGTGTGTAAAAGGTTCATTTAAGTGTCAAATTATGAACCTCTCATCTTTTGTACCTTCGAGTTATCAAAAAATATAGGATCTGAAAAAAGAAAGAGTTGGAAGAGGTTGTGACTTTGTGATTTGATTAAAAAAAGGAAAAGTTTCTTAGGCTATTAATTAATATGTTCGTAAATTTATGTGGCATCTTTGAATTAATGTACGTCTAAACCAATCATACTCTTTTACGTAACGGGCATTTTAGATGTGATTTAAATGATTGATACTCAACAATATATTCAACTAATTCTATTGAGTTATGTTACATGGTGAAAAATATTCTATGGACTAATAAAATAATTTTATGTTAAAATTAAGAATTAATATATCAATAGTTTATGCAATGACAGTGAATATCTTTTGCCATTTTTGTTAGGATAAATTTTAAGTTGCTTTCATGTAGTTTAGCTCTTTGTACTTTACTATTTTATGGTTTAAATGTTGTACTTAACTTCTATTTGATTTAACTTTTTTATTTTATTATTATGTGATTTAAAAAGTTACACTTAACTAGCTAGCATATAGTTATAGAAATGTTTCACTTTATTATCATATTTAATAGTAGATTTTTTATACATAAATAGAAATAAAATCACGGATTAGTTAAGTGTAATTTTTTGAATCACTGAATAATAAAATAAAAATGGGCTAAACTTAGTGGGGGCAAATTGAAGTTTACTCACTTAGAATGTTAGAAAATGAAATTAATTACTAGCTAAGACTCTAGGTCTAGCTCACTATTGTAGAACCCCCATATATATATATATATATATATATATATATATATATATATATATATATATATATATAAGTTGTTTTCAATGATGGAGCTTAATTGACGATCTATCAGTTAAATATAATCTAGAGTATTTAAAACTTCTAGAAAATAAATTTCGTAAATTTTTGAAATCATAATAAAATCCATCAAGTGGGCATAAAATGAACGGTCAAAATCGAACGACGCCCTAAAAAAGAATGATCGGATCCTTCAATTCAAGATCGGAGTTATTGATGTTTATCTATGTAGTGAATAGAATTTTCTATCAAAAATTCAATAAATTTTGATTCTTTTACATTAAACGACAAGTATTTCATCACGGTTAAAAATTGTCAAATTTGTGACCTCTTGATCGAAAGGTAAATGATGTGAAAAATTGTAAAATTTGATTTCTAAAAATTTTAAATTCTTGTAAATAACGTTTTGCGGATCGTCGATTTAAAAGCTCGAAAACAATTTATGAGTACGAGGGTGATCGTACTCATATGTATAGTTTAATTAATACACTACTACTCAAATATAGTAATTCACTTTCATGTAGCTTTTCTCATATATATATATATATATATATATATATATATATATATATATATATATATATATATATATATATATATATATATATATATATATATATATAGAATCTTATCATATTAATAGGATAGATCTTGTCTATCAGTTTTAACCTTAGATGAGAAATTATAGGGTTATGATGATATTAATTTTAGAGTTGAATAGTCCAGGGTTGAGTGGTCATTGGGTTATAATATTTAATCCGATGGTTAGAAATGATGAAAGAGTTGATCGAAAATTAAAAAGCGATAGAATGTCTCTATCACATTAATAGGATAGTAGTACTCTATATATATATATATATATATATATAGTATCTGTAAAAACCTATATCTAGAAATGATAATAATATACTTTTCTAAACAATAAATAGACTAGTACTAAGTTGTAAATGCACTATAATACAAAAGCTTTTCTTCTTTTTGTTTTGTTTTGTTTTTCATTCAGGGTAAGTTTCACCACTGATGATGATGTGGTAGAAATGGTCCATGCAATTAATAGTATTTAGTGCTTTTGACTGCTAATCAGAAGGGGTTAGGAATACTTAGGATGGAGACAAGAAAGAGGAGAGAGAAAGAGAATAGAAGGTGACTAGGGGGGAGGAACCTTAAACATCATACATGTTTCTCTTTCCAAAAGAAAGAGAAAAAAAAAAAAATTTATTCCCCACCACCACCCCCACTTGCATGTAGGTTTACAACTATGGACAGTGATGCAGAGTACCCACACCAATATATACCTCTCTCTCTCTCTATCCTTTTTCTCCCATCCTAGAAAGACTATTTTTGCTTGCACTTGGTGTATCAGTAAAACTTATGCAGCGCACTCTGCTGTTCATCCATTTCAGTTAAACTATATAAGTTTGATACACCGTTCAATTTGATTCGATTTTGATGCAAATTTTCTATATATATATATATATATATATATATATATATATATATATATATATATATATATATATATATATAGTATCTGTAAAAACCTATATCTAGAAATGATAATAATATACTTTTCTAAACAATAAATAGACTAGTACTAAGTTGTAAATGCACTATAATACAAAAGCTTTTCTTCTTTTTGTTTTGTTTTGTTTTTCATTCAGGGTAAGTTTCACCACTGATGATGATGTGGTAGAAATGGTCCATGCAATTAATAGTATTTAGTGCTTTTGACTGCTAATCAGAAGGGGTTAGGAATACTTAGGATGGAGACAAGAAAGAGGAGAGAGAAAGAGAATAGAAGGTGACTAGGGGGGAGGAACCTTAAACATCATACATGTTTCTCTTTCCAAAAGAAAGAGAAAAAAAAAAAAATTTATTCCCCACCACCACCCCCACTTGCATGTAGGTTTACAACTATGGACAGTGATGCAGAGTACCCACACCAATACCTCTAGCTATCCTTTTTCTCTCATCCTAGAAGAACTATATTTTTGCTTGCACTTGGTGTATCAGTAAAACTTATGCAGCGCACTCTGCTGTTCATTCATTTCAGTTAAACTATATAACTTTGATGCACCGTTCGATTTTTTTTGAGAGAAAAGATAGTATGCTACTCGCTTCATTCATAAGGAATATGAACTAGGCTACAGAAGTGAGGCAACTAGGGCCTCGGGAGGACGAAAAAAAAAAAAAATATTGATACAATAGTAGGGTTAAGAGGCTTAAGGAGTTTGGCTCACTAGAATAAGATAGTCCCACTCCTTCAGCAACTGCTTAAGCTTTTATGAAACAAGCATAGGGTTCGGTTGAATACCTCTAAATATTGAGTTATTTCTAGTCTTCCAAATGGACCAGCAACATCCTACCAATTCGGATAGGCCGCTTCTCGTCTTATGCCATCCTTTCCTGACCATCCATGCATAATGAAAGTAAATTTTGAATAGATGATTGAGCCACAAAGTACCCATTCACCGTTCGATTTGATTCGATTTTGATGCTAATTTTCTCAGTCTGACTCAAGTATATGTATGAAGATTGTATGTTCAAATTGAACAAAATAGTTAATTGAATTAATTGAATCGAGCATAACCAAATCTAGTTTTGTATGGTTACGCTTATATAGCCAATTTAGTTTAAGATTATTCTCTTTATGTTTGATTCTAGTCATTCGGATTTGATGGCTGTAATTTTTCATTACATATTCGATCAAATCATTAAAAAAAATTATTTAATTAATTTGCAGATATGAAAGAAAATCATTTATATATATGTGATGCACATAACATATAGTTAGCCTATAAATACATAAGTGGCTATTTGTCGTCAAGTGATTCAGTTCAATTTACTCAATTACCAAAGCAAAGCAGAACACAAAATATAAAACTTTTTTAAATTAGACCGCAAAACCAAATATCAATAAACAGATCAAACATATTATACATCTACTACATATACAATATATATTTTATCCCTTGGATTAAGAAATGAATGGTTAGGATGATGTGGGCCCCTAGGGTTGAGTAAGTGGTTGGTTGAATAGTATAATCTAACGGGTAAAAATAATCTAAGTGTTAAATCATTTTGTATGAGTAATTTGGTTTGAATTACCTTATGGAGTCATTATATATGCAATCTTATTGATGATTAATTGAAGTATGGAATATAATGAATGGCTAGCAAATGAAGTACATATGGTGCATGTTTGCATGGGTGCACCAGGTTGAGGCAATAGTTTCTAACATTGATGCATAGACACCAATTAATTAATTAAACTGCTCCTGGCACAAATCATCACACACACACACACACACCCACACCCACAGAAAGAGAGAGAGAGAGAGAGAGAGAGAGAGAGAGAGAGAGAGAGAGAGAGAGAGAGAGAGGCATAATAATTAAATAACCAGTTACTCCTTTTTGAGCTATATATCATCACACTTCCACATCAAACACAATCTCTCCCACAACCCACCACCCTTAATCCTCTCCTTCATTCCTTCTCCATGATCACTGATCTCCATTCTCTTCTCTCTTTCTAGTAGCTCACAAGAGAGAGAGAGAGAGAGAGAGAGAGAGAGAGAGAGAGAGAGCACATGCATGTGACTTTCATCTTAATTATGTGTCACTGGGATTTGAAGGGAAACACTCATCAACCCAAGAACTTTTTAATCCCCATTTTATTGAAGTCCAATTAGTGATGAGATAAAGAGGAGAATAGGTAATTGTTCATGTTACTACTTCCTCAATTTCTTGCATCTCGATCTTGTAGTTTTTTTTACAATGAAATACACAAAATTAGGCATTTTTAATCTAATGTACGTGTGACCTAGCTAGCTATACACACACACATACATATATATATATATATATATATATATATATATATATATATATATATATATATATATAGCTCCTAATCAATCTATTTATCTATTAATTTTTAACTGTTGAAGATTAATTACTATACTCTTCAATGGAATCACTCATTAGATATTTTTTTTATGCCAATTAATATTACTAATCATTTTGTTTTCTTTGGATCTTAGCAGGTCAAAGTTTACCTGATCTCTCATCTACTGGTTCAAAAGAGTATAAAGTTGGATCCAGTACACTACTGCATGTGATTCTACTGTTTGAACTTTATGAACCAGCTGTCCATGGTTAATTATTTCTGATCATACAAGGAGTACTTGAATTATACATCTACTACATATACATATATATATTTTTTATTTTTTTTGAGATGCTCAACTCAGATTCAAATTCTCTAAAAGATGAAACTCATGATCATACAAAGCAACATCAAGTTGGTGGATTGAAGAGCAAATCATCAAGAGGAAATGTTTCTACACCAAGTGGACCAACGGCCACTACTGTAGCAGTTGCAAAAGAACAACAACATGGCCCAGAGAAAAGATCAAACTACTGCTACAGTGTAGAGTCATTCCTTGCGCTTGTCTTGCTCACTGTTTCATTGCTTGTGCTTCCGCTTGTTCTGCCGCCGCTGCCGCCTCCGCCGTCGCTGCTGCTGCTGCTTCCGATCGGCATACTCGCCGTGCTCATGATCTTGGCCTTCATGCATTCCGATATTCGGAACATCGGCGCCTTTTACATGTAGATTTAAACCTAGCTAGCTTAGCTAGCTATATATAGAGTCTTTTTTTTGTGGGGAAAGATTGAGAAAAGTTATAAGTAAAGAAGATAAGTTTTTTTTTTCTTTTTTTTTCCTTTTTTGTGTGTCAATTAATTGTTCTTATGCTTACAAAGTGTTATTATATATATATATTGATATCACTTGAAATAGCTTCTTGATGATAGTCTCTGAATATATATATATATATATATATATTGCTATAAATTCGTTTGCGTGAGATGCATCCCCTTTGAGCTTTTGACATACAGTATTCCATCCAAATCCGAAAACTCACAAAAACTGATAGTACAGCAAGTAATTAAGCAGTGTCTCTTACTCACAGATGTGTCTGATAAAATTTTGATTTTATATGTATACACACATACACACACACACACTCGGAGAGTTGAGCAAAAATACTATCAGTAACAAATACAAACATATACATGACATATACATACATATACATATATACATACATACATGTACATACATACATACATACATACATACATGCATGCATACTACACACATATAATATATATGCATACAATACATACATACATACATATACATTACATACATATACATATACATACATACATACATGCATACATACATACATACATACATATATATATAGAATCTGGCTATATATGGTGCTTGTAAAAGCACCAAGCATTTGGTGCTTGTGAATTTTTTACCGTTAGATCTAGGACTTTGATCATTTTCATCCGTTAGATTATACTATTCAACCAACCACCCACTTAACCCAAGGGGGCCCACATCATCCGTTAGATTAATTATACTATATAGAGTAAGTCTCCCGTACTTTCGAAAGTACGGAGGCTTCCGTGCTTGTAAGTTGTTTTCGATGATAGGATATCCGATTCGATGATCGGCTCCGTTAGGAATAATCTACCCTATTGGAAGTATCTAGAAACCAAATTTCATAATTTTTTGGCATCATTTACCAAGCGATCACAGGGTCTCAAAAATGACTATTTTAACGGCCGATGTGGCACGTTTTTAAGTTCAACGGTATAGAAGTATCCAAATTACATGAAAGTTTAATAGAAAATTCTACTTAACATCAATAGCAAGATCAATACTTCCGATTTGAAATTTGAGCCCTTTATCACTGTTTTTTATGAGATTTTTATTTTCGACCGTTCATTTTGAGGCTACTCGTTCACTAGACAAACGAAGTCAAAAAATTATGAAATTTGTTTTCTAGATAGTTCCAATAGTGTAAATCAAGTTTAATGGAACCGATCGCCGAATCTGATGTCCCATCATCGAAAACAACTTACAAGCACGGAGGCTCTCGTACTTTCGAAAGCATAGGAGCCTAACTCTCTCTCTCTCTCTCTCTATATATATATAGAGAGAGAGAGAGAGAGAGAGAGAGAGAGAGAGAGAGAGTAGGGCTGCTATACTCATGCATGCATGCATACATACATACATATATACAGAGTTGGACTAGGCTACTATTAGTAGCAAAATCCCATTATTGCTACCAGTTTTTTAACCTTTGGATTAACTCTTTTCATCATTTCTAACCATTGAATTAAATACTACTATAATCCAGTGGAGACCACTCAACCTTAGGGGACTACTCAATTCTAACTGACTAATATCATCCTAATCCTATAATTTTTCATCCAAGCGTTAAAAACTTAATAGCAAAAAGAGTGTTTTACTATTAATAGTATTCCAGCCTAATTCCATATATACATACATACAGACAGACATATATATATATATAGAGAGAGAGAGAGAGAGAGAGAGAGAGAGACTGACTTTCGTACTCATAAGTTGTTTCGATAATAGAGCTTCCGAATCAATAATTAATTCACTCTGTTAAATATAATCTAGAGTATTTGAAACTATTAAAAAATAAATTTCGTAATTTTTCAAAATCATAATAAAATCTATCAAGCGGGCGTAAAATAAATGATCAAAATCGAACAACGTCCTAAAAATGAATAATCGGATCATTTATTTTAAGATCGAAGTTATTGATCTTTAATTTTATGTGACATACACATGCATGTAAAAGTAGGAGGTGTTGAGTTCAAATCTCGCTGACAATGAATCTTATTTAATTTCGTCTTATTTTGTAAACTCAAGTGCTAGGCTTATATCAAAATCTGTTCGAAAAATATGATATATCTCGTGATTTTTTTTCCATCGTCAAATCTATTGCCCTAGAGATCGATCGATCTAGAATTGAATCGTCTTTACTAAACCAATTTCTTCATTAATGTATTATTAGTAGAACTTGTAAATTTGATTGGTAGATTCATTTACGCAAATTGAAAGCAGCGTTGACCAACTATTCTAAAGGTACGTACTGATAGAAAAGGCAAACCTATCGCATTTAATGGCCTAGCCACAGCACTCACGAGCTTAAACATGCCTCAGCCTACCTACACGTTGGGTTTATTGTTTGATCTCTCGTCCTTAAGTCAATTGTAAGGCGCAGTCCTACTCAGCTTAATAGTCTTTTTAGTCTTATTGTCACGGGACAGAAAGTTGAACTTATTTCAGCGAACACTATAAACTCAATTGGTTAGGATAAAATAAAATAAATCTATATATATATATATATATATATATATATATATATATATATATATATATATATATATATATATATATATATATATATATATATATATATATATATATATATATATATCTGTACATCTCAACTAGGGGTGTAAACGAGCCGAACACGAGCGAGCTGGGGTCGGCTCGTTTAACACGAGCTGGCTTATTAAAGTATCGAGCCGAAAAATTTGGCTCATGTTCGAACACAAGCTGGCTCACGAACTGCCCAACGAACAATAAATTAAAAAAAAAGGATTAAATATATTAAAAAAATAAATTTATAAAATGTTATTTATTAGACTTTGATGTAATATATAGTTTAAACTTTATATACAAATTAGTCTTTTTATAATTAAGCTCGCATTTATACTTTTATTTTGCTAAAAATTAAATAATAAAAATATATATTATATATAATTATTTATTTATATATAAAGATATAAATTAAATAAATTATATAAATATAAAATATATGTATTTGAGCCTAATTATCGAGCCTAACACGAGCTAGAAACCGACTCGTGTTCGCTCATTTATTAAGCGAGTGAAAAATTAAATTCGGTACAAATGCGTGTTAACTAGTTCTTAAAGCGTACGATCTCGGCTGATTCGACCGACAGTGGCGCATTCAAGCAGTAGTGATTGCCATACAATCTCAACGCATAAAAGTGTACGCATGCCACTTGAACTTTAGGGCATACGGAAGCAAATCGTGTAGCGTGAGAGTGGTTTCTTAACTTATTTTTATAAATTGAGAACCGAACGAAGCCGATTGAAACAGGACCGAATCAAGAGATAATCGGGCCCCCGGAAAGGTCCGAACCAAAGATATTTGGCCGCAAAAGAGGTGTGAACCAAACTCTGATACAATGTTTTGTTTTGAGAGATAGGTAGCATGCTATCCGCTTCGTTTATTTCTTTAAGAAAGAAACTTAGCTAGAAATGTGAATCAACTAGGATTCGAACTCGGGTCTCGGAAACTCTGATACAATGTTAAAGGGCTCGAACCGCGCACGTATGTATTAGTTAATAAAAAATAAATTGGAAAATAAAAAGGTAAGAAAATATTCTCACGCATGTAGGCCCGCTGGCCCAATGGGCCGGGCCGACTCATGTGTAATTAAGCCCTAATATGTTGAAAAGTTAAAAAGGGGCAGTAGTTCATATCCTGGAAGAGTTTCTAGCTACGGGTTTCGAACCCTTACGGGATCTTGGACCCTGTACGTACATATTTACGGGATTTGATCCTCCGACGTATAGAGATGTCAACGGGTCGGATTCGGAGCGGATTTTCAAAAACCGGAACCCGAACCCGGCAGAGTTTAAAAATCCATATCCAAACCCGAATCTGACAAAAAATCCGAAACCTGAACCCGAACCCGAAAATTTGAATCCGAAACAGTTATTTCTTTTTTCAATATTTCAAAAAATATATATTATATTAAATCTAAATTTTTAAAATATAAATTCAAATATAACATCAAATTTTTATATACATATTATATATAATAATACAAAATAAATTCGGGTTCGGATCAGGTTCGGGTTCGGATCGAGTACATTCAAATTCATATCCGAGTCCATATCCGTCAGGTTCTTATTTTTTATATCCATATCCGAATCCATATCCATTTAGCATAAGATATATTCGTTTCATTCTGGTTCGGATACAGATTCGGATAAAATTTTCGAATATTCATATTCATCGACATCCCTACCAACATATACTCTTGGTTACCAGTATTAATTTATTTTTTTTTCTTTTGAGAGAGAGAGAGAGATAGGTAGCTAAAACCGTTTATTTCGTTTAGAAATAAACTTAGTGAAAATGTGAATCAACTAGGATTCGAACTCGGATATCGGTCTCAACCATGGCTGTACTTCTGCAGAAATAGTCGGTGTTACCAATAGGCAATAGTAGGTTAGTGAAGTAGTGTGGGGTGAGATTTGGCCCTATGGGCAATGATAAAAGAACAAAGAAAAAAAAAATCCTACACTTATAAATTATTAGATGATTATGAAGGAAGGAAATCCCACAAAAATGTTAGAGGAAAAAGAAAGGAAAAAAAAAAGAAGAAAGAAGAGATTACAAAGAAAAACAATCCTAGTTTGTTTATTTAACAAAAATACAATTACATATAGATGAATAATGTAACATTTATGGAGTTTGTTGATACTTTTATTCTTTTTCTCTATCTTTTTGGCATAACACCACTAGAATTACAACAAGAACACTACAATAGCTTCTTCATTGCAGGAGACTTGAGTGTTCTCAGATTTAGCTTAATAATTACAAAACAAAAAAAAAACTGCCCATTTAACAATTCTGCGATATAATTCGGAAAATATAACACAGCCCAAAATTATAATCTCATAACTACTTCCCACAAAAGGAAGTTTACCAAGGGGCCAAAAAAAAGAAAAAAGAAAAAAGAAAAAAAGAAAAGCCAAGTAACTAACAAAGATCATTCAAAGATCACATACACCTCTCAACTTAAAACTAGCCCTGCTACTTTTCAGAGCCAAAGGCTCATTGAGATGCTGTAGATATTTCACATTCCATTATCCTTACTATAAAAGCCGCGATCGGATCAGATCAAGAAGCGCGGCAGATGACGCCTCAACACGGCCAGAACATCCTCCTTCGGGGCATCCCGGGCGACCAACCCCCGACCGCCGCCTTCGAGCCTCCTCGCTGCTTCCACGAGCTGCCCTCTCAGCCTCTGCGGTAGCAGCCGCCCCCCGTGCCCGACACACTCCCTATAGAGCGGCAGGTACGCCATTGCGATCACCAGCGGCAGCGGCAGGTCCCTCAGGCGGATTGGGGACTCCTCGCCTCTCTTAAGGATCCGCGTGAAGTTCACAAAGTGGTCCTCGCCATATGAAATCCCCTCGTCGAATGCGGCCTCCGACCAATGGTCTCGTAAAAAGGCCTTGAGCTCTGGGGCGACCACCTCGCCCTCCGACCGCGCGATGCAGTCGGCCGCGGCGTACGTGGCGGCGGGATCGCCGAGAAAGTCGGATTGGAGAAGAAAGGCGATGCCGCGGACGGACCCGCCGCTCCGGTCGCCGGCGGCCTTGAGGATTTCAACACCAAGGGCGGAGAGGATGTGGCCGGGGATGTGCGAGAGCACGTAGGCGGCGATGTCGGTTCGGCCGGCGGAGGTGGCGGCAGTGAGGGCGAGGCAGAGCTCCATGTCGCGGCACCCGTGTCCCACAAACCACTGCACGACCGGCAGACAACCGTGCTCAGCGGCCCGCATCAGCGGGCCCAAGAAGGTGGCCGCATTCCCCTCATCGACCAGGCACTCCATGGTCTGGATCTTGCAGTAGTGGGACGCGAAGCCGAGGGCAAGGTCCACGTCGATGTCCAAGCTGTTCCTCTGAGCAATCTGAGTAAAAAAGGTGCGCAACAGAAGCTATGAGATTGATTGTGCAGCAATTTTTTAAGCGCATCATTGTGACCTTCACAGAATCAAGTTATTCCCAATCAAGTGAATATTAGTCCTTCCAAATCAAATGGTTAATGAGAATTTAGAATACGGATTCTTTATTCCAGTTATATTACCGTAGCTACTAGAATTGCCAACGCCAGATCCCAGAGCCTACCAATAACATAAGTTCATCGACTTCAAAAAGCCTATTGTCGTGTTCAGAAGCAAAAGGACAAGATTCCAAGCATATCAGCTGAATCAGAAACCAAAGCAAAGATAGTTTTTGATGAATGTAGAGTCCCAATTTGGAAAAACAGGTACAAATCATGAGTCTGCGTTAAGTTTCTAAATTACAGTAGGGAAATGTTCATTACTGTAAGAACAAAGCCCAATCCAAAATCAAATTTTTAACAGGGCAGCTAGAAAGATCCTAACGAAACGCTGGATTAGCAAGAGCTCCTTGGAATGCAAATATACAGCTATTCAGCCAAACAATATCTTCGAAGGAGAAATACTAGCGGTCACTTCTTCGGCCGCTAAAACTACAATCATTGAAATCGAGCAACCTTGCTAGATGACTCTGATCAGGGACGAGTGCAAAGCTTTCGTGAATATTAACCACTCAGGAATGGGGTAAAGAATTTCAAAAGCTTCAAGGATGACTGTGACTTACAGAAGAACATTTCAGTACTCTTTCCAGACATCTGAACCTACCATCACCAATATTTCATTAACAGTAGCAAAAAAAGACTACGTCTACAAAGACAACAAAAGTAGCGCAATCATATGAGCAAAGTTTTAAGTGTCCGTCGGTACAGGCCGTATCCATCGTGCCGTACCGTGCCAACAAGATACCGGCATGATACAGACACCGTGCCGATGGCACAACTCAAAACCCTCTAATCTTTAAATTAGTAAGTAATTTTCTCAATAAAATTCAAAAGATGTGATAAAATACATAATAAATAGTTAGAATATTTTGTTGCTAAAAAAAATAAATATTTCATACTATTATATGTCGGTACACAAGGATTTTTTTGACCGACACGGCTCGGCACGTACCGTGCCGTACCATGCCAGCAAGTTTCCGGCAAGACCCTGTGCCACAGTACTTAAATCCTTGCATATGAGGAAACAAGAGAAGCTTAAATTGAGCAGCTTTGTACAATGAAACATGCAAGGGTATAGACTGAATCGATACAAGCTATTTACAACACTAAGGGAATATTAAGAATTTAGTATATCGCTTTCGCACCAAATTATTCAACGAACGCCTATTTCCTGCATATCTGAGGGCATTGTAATAACAATCTGAAAAACTGAACAATTGCTGTATTTTAGAAAGGTCACATCTATAGTTACTGAATGCATCTCAGTTGTAAGAACGAACACGATTACCTGCAGCAAGATGCGCACGAGTTCGGTACTCCCAAAGCGCGAAGCTTCAAGGAAACACTGATTAACATTGTCTGCGCCCCACTCAACCAGCATCCCCAAAAGCCCTTGAATTGCGAAAGCTGAGACCCCAGACGACCAACCCGGTTCAAACAAGCTCGAGAAGAGAGTAAGAGGGAAGCACACCGCGTCAAAAGCCTCAGTAAAATCCTTTCCCGTGAGATTATTTCCCACGAGATCCAGAAAACTCTTGAATGCTGACAGTTGGAACTGAACCTCGAGGATAGAGACGGAACTGCCTTTTTCACCGTTGTTTTTCTCTTGTGAATTGGAATAGTACATGATGCACTTAAACGCCCATTCGGTGAATCTCTGGACCTTGGCCCCGGCTTCTAGGTTTAATATCTCATCACCGTGATATTCTTGGAGACGTTCATAAAACCTAATAACAATCCAAAAGTGAAAGAAAAAAAAATCATATTGCTAGGATGCTAGAATAGTTTATCCATCATACCTCCTCGCGTTTACTCAAGAATTATTTGTTAGTTCGCTATCGAGAGGTACGAAAAGATGTTTAGTAATCCCAACTTTCAACGAAGGTCAAATTACGACATATTGTAATTACTTGAGCAAACCCGCATTCTACACAAGTTATCAAAATATAACTATTTCCGCGTGAATCTCATTAACAAGGACACATTTTGCATCATGATAAACATATATAAGAGCTCTTGATGGGCACTAAGCAAAAGGAATCATTGGCTATACCTCTGCGCCATGACATTCACGCGATCTGCTAAACTCGTCGTCCGGCTCTGGCAGGCGGAGACGCAAGAAGCGAGGAACGACGTCCGCAGCACCGCCCTCACGAAGTCGCTCGCGCCGTTCGCGACGATCGTCTTGATAAGGCCCGTTAGCCCTTGGAGCTCCTCGCGAGTGGTCAAGAACCAAATGGCATCCAAACCTAGACAGAGCAGATCATTGAGAGCTTGCGCATCGGCCAACGGCGTAAGGCTCTCCGCGAGGCCCCAATCACGAGAGCTCACCGCCCCGCGGAACAACTGGCCCAGCCGGATTCTCTCATGCCTGGAGAGCCTCTTATCCTGCCGATTCTGATCCGAAACTTTTCTCGAGGGATCGCGCTCGTGAATCGAGCTAAAGGCCATTGATTTGGGCTTCTTGGTGTTGCAATTGGGGGCTTTTGCGCTCCGGCGATCTTTTGCGACGAGGGGAGATTCTCTTGAGAACACCACATTACTCCCT
Source organism: Aechmea fasciata (assembly GCA_025177825.1). Lineage (NCBI taxonomy): Eukaryota > Viridiplantae > Streptophyta > Magnoliopsida > Poales > Bromeliaceae > Aechmea > Aechmea fasciata. The sequence goes on from CM045938.1 coordinate 5,147,837, forward strand.
TCCCCTTTCTCAATAGAGAGAGCATAGGTGCTATGATCTCTAGTGTTTTTGCTATCATTATTAACACTATCCTCAATCTCTTCCATTTCCACCTCCAATGGAGAATTACTATCATCTAATTGCATCTCCTTCACCATCCTCTCTTCAATCACAAAGTTTTTGCTCTTCCCATCCATTTTTTTTGCATAAAAAAGAAATTTTTTTTTTTTTTTTCCTTCAAATCATCAAACCCTTCCAAACAAGCCGATGATTCCCATCAAAAGAACCAACCAAATCCACCTCCTCAAAACCCTAATCCAACTCCAGTTTCATCTTCCGATTCCGCCCATCTCCACCAACCGAACAAAAACACCATAAAAATCCGTTGCCTCATCGATCAATACCACGGCCGAATCGGAGCCACACACAGATGGAAACCCTAAATAGTAAATACCCATTTAGAGATCCACCCAGCTACCCCATGCCCAACCCCAGAATCAAACAAAAAAAAAAAAAAAAATCCAATTTAGCTCAACCCCTAAACATGTGAAAAATGGACTGGAGGTGGGATTCAACTGATACAAAACGCCATGATTGTACCAGAAACCAAGCGAAAATAGTATAAAAACCCGATTTTTATTCTCACAGGAGAGAGAGAGAGAGAGAGACAAGGGTGAGAAAAAGAAAAAGGGGGAGGAGAGTGGGACAAAGGATACATACCTTGAGAGAGAGAGAGAGAGAAGTGGAGGAGAGAGAGAGAGAGAGAGAGAGAGAGAGGAGGGGGAAGAGGGAATCCTCTTGGGTGGAGAATCTATAAGGGATCAAAATGTTTTTTTTTTTTTTTCTCTCTCTCTCTCTCTCTCTCTAGGGTAAAATTACACCACTAGTCCACGAACCTTCCACAAATTTCTATTCCAGTCCTTAAACTGTGTGAGATTCAGGAATGTCAATGGGTATGCATATCCAAAATATTATTCAAATCTGAATCCGAACGTGACAGATTTATCCGAACTAAACGGGTATGGATTCAATTATGATATAGAAAATAAAAACCCGACGTATATGAATACGGATATGAATTTTATATTTACCCGAACCTGAACCCGAATAAATTACATGATATATACATAATTTATTTTTATTTATTTATATAATATATAAAATATTTAATAATTTTTATTCTTTAAATTTTTATTCAACATATTTAAAATTCGCTGGATTCAGATCCGAATACGAATTTTAATTTAATTTTTGAATTTGAATTTTTAACCCGACCGTTCACATTCCTAGTCTCCTCCCATCGCTAGTCAGATTGGTCATCATCAACCATTTCAAATTTTAAAAAATAAATAATATATGAGTTCAGTTAAATTACTATTAATAACAAATAAATAAATAATATTTAGAAAGAATTTTAAATATTATTTATATAATTTATATAATTTCACGCTTTCTCACTCTAGTATTACGTGGTTTAAGATACGTAGCACTTTTCATTATATTTTTCATTAATTTTTCATTAAATTAATTAATAATAAATAAATAAATAATATTTAGAAAGAATTTTAAATATTATTTATATAATTTATATAATTTAAGTTTTTGTATTTAATTTAATGAAGAGTTTAAGATACGTAAAGCACTTTTCATTATACTTTTCAAGTTAATCTTTTTCAGTTAAATTATCTAACAAAGTTAAAACCATAAGATCTTGAAATGAAAATTCAATAAATCACGAGAATATTAACATAAATATTCGAAAAATTATAGGTGCGATTTGAAGTTTTTTGTGTATTAATTTAATGAAGAGTTGATGAAGACGAAAAAAAAAAAGTTAAATCACAAGGTACTAAAAATAATAAAGCGCAAAATTAAAATATATTTCAAGTTGAAATCTATCGCTTATTTTTTTCAAAAATATATTTCAATTAAGTATATATTTAAATTAAAATTATACTTATTAAAAATAGCAGTTAATTCTATAAAAAGACTTATTTGCTCTTTTCAATATGCACCTTACAAAGTTTAAGGAATAAATTTTATCCCTAGAAAGTTTTTTATTTTTCCTCTTCTAATTTTGATAATTAAGCATAAAGATTAAAAAATTAAAAAAATATATATAGGATTATATGCAAAATATACAATCAAAATGTATAATTAGCACTTTAATTGAAGCAAGAGGTAACTATTTAATAAAGTTTAGCAGATCTAATTGTCAAAAATAAAAGTTTAGGCTTTATTTGCAAAAGAGCTATAGTTCAAGGGGTCTCTTGACATTTTGTAATTTTTTTAAAAAAAATTACATTAATCCTTCTGTATTTATATGTACGTTCGTGTATCCAATATTTATTCAATATTTTATCTTATCTTAGTCAGAAATATAAAAATAATTAGATTTCGTTCATACGTTTGAAAATAAGGGATAATTGTCTATATATCCTTCGTACGTTTGAAAATATCTAATTTATCCTTATTTTTTTTTTCTAAAATACCCCTCATATGTTTTACCGTTATTGCAAAATACTCCTGCAGTTATCTCCTGTTAAGTTAATCTGGGTTAAACGTGAGTTAAATATCTACCACAGTTAAAAAAAATTAAAATACCAATTTTGCCCTTAATTTAAGGGGAAATAAGAAAGGTTGGTGACGTTAGAGGGATATATTAAAAAAGACCAAAAGTCAAAATACTTTTTGTGCCCCTAACTTTAAGGGCAAATAAGGCTTAGTTTGGTATTGAGCCCTATCTAACGTTATTAGATAAAATGGAGTTGTAGAAAAAATATATAGGAATATGCTTCTGCGTTCTCCGGTGGGAACGCAGAAAATATATCCTAACCGACTCATCGCGATATACGGAACGCAATATTACGTACGGAAACAAACGGGGTATTTTCCGAACGTACTTTCTCACGGCACGTAACGCAGTCTCCCCGCAATACCAAACGAAGCCTAAGAAAGATAGTGATGGAGGAAAGGTATATATGAAAGGACATAATAGTAAATTTACATAGATAACAGAGTTAATTAACAGATTTTAACTCTATGGGTATATTAGAAATAGATTAGAACGTAGCAAGGGTATTTTCAATATTAGCCTTCTAAGAGGGGTAAATCAAAAAATCGAAAACTTTTCAGGAGTATATAAGCAATTGCCCCTTAAAATAAAATATTGCTAAAAGTTTAGGGTCTCCCATAAAAAAATAAAAAATAAAAAAAAAAAAAAAAAAAACTTGTGTTAAAGTTTAGGGACTAATTATAGTACGCCTTACCCTTTTCTCTTGTGTTACCTAAATTAAAATTATTATTTGCCAAGGGTGGGTGTGGGCAAAGAGGAAACTAAATATAGGTAATTGCAAGGACTAGTTTGCATTATTGGGAAACATGTGGTTATCTTTTATTGGGTGGTCTACTGATGATATGGTACACCAGATTCCTTTTCTAGAAGTCATGAGCTTTTGATTGATTTTTTTTTTTTTTTTTTTTTTTTTTTTTTTTGAGAGCAAGACATATTTCATTCATTTTGTATTTAGAAATAAATTTAGTCAAAAATATAAAAATAATTAGATTTCGAATTCAGAATCTCAGATAACTAAATATCATATCGTTATCTGACTGCGTTAGATACAATCCATTACTTTTGATTAGTTTATAAACAATTTTCACCTCTTGAAGTGCAATACATAAATTAATCCAATTAATATATCAATTGAGAATGGTATGCTAAACGGAGAAAAAGAGAGATAATAAATGTGACGCCCCAATTTTCTAGAGGGTCACCCATCCTAGGACTACTCCCGTCCTAACACGCTTAACTCTCTTAACCTTTTGGACTGCACCACCCAAAACGCTGTTCTTAAAGAGTCTAGTCTATTATATCTTATATATAGGACTATCCGGGGTCCCTCCTTTAAGCCCGACGTCCTCGTGCTCGGACTCACAAGTATCGGGCGATGTGAGACTCGTCTCGCTCATCCAGCACTCGGCTCAGAGACTCATCTCACACTTCCGACGGGTAATTGGCTCTGATACCATCTGCGACGCCCCAATTTCCCAGGGGGTCACCCATCCTAGGACTACTCCCGTCCTAGCACGCTTAACTCTCTTAACCTCTTGGGCCTTGCCACCACCCAAAATACTTATACGTCGCGATAAATATGTTCATATATCTCTGTGCGTCTATCGTTTATTTCACGAGTGTGTACTAGTTACAAACTCGTATGCAGAATGGTGATGATTTATTTCTCATCAGCGATGAAATGCATTCGAACTAGTAATTTTTTTCTAGAATTATCAAGTTGCATTTAATTTGATTTTTTGACCTGTTCCTTTTAGTGAATAGCATTATTTTCTCTAGTTATTTTATTTTTATTTTTTAGAGATAGGTAGCACGCAACCTATTTTTTTTTATTTAAAAAAAAATTTAGTTGTAAATATGAATCAACTAAAATTCAAACTTAGGACCTCGAATATCAATCATCAAATTTTTTACCACTTGCTTTATGGACAGTTTGGTCGTTTTCTTTGTGGTGGGATTTTTCACTTTTGCTCTCTCCACCGAAAGTGAGAGTCCACGTGATTCCACCAAAACACATTTTATTTTGGGGCAATTTCATAGACACCAGTTGTTTCCAACTTTACCATAGTTAGTAAATAGTTAAAAATGGGTTAACTTTTAATATGACCAATTTACTATCAACTCCCTTAAGTAAACATGTATGGAGACCCCTCAACTATATGTCTTTTTAAAACAGCTCCCTCAACTTTTATATTTTAGTTGAGATCCCATTGATTTTTAGTTTTTTAAAAAATTAACTGCACGGAAAATGAGACTTTTGTCAAGTTTTTTTTTTTTTAATGATTTCACTGAATCTATTGGCTCTATTTAAATTTTAGCAAATAAATAATTATGTATAAAAATTAAAATAAAAATAAAAAAAAGTTGAGGATTTTTCTATCTTTCTTTAATTTTGGAAGCTTTTAAAATTTTTTAACCAAAATTATTCACAATAAATTTATCTGCATTAAATGCATTAAAAAACTGAAATATAATATATTTTAGCTTTTGGATAAAACTCTAACTTTTTTTTTTTTAATCGACAAAAAAATAAATGCATTTAGTTATGTGATTTATTTTTGATTAAATAGAAAAAAAAATCAAATCTATCATTTATTTCAAAATTACTATTACTGATTAGGAATGTGAATTGATATAGATATATCTGAACTCAATTTTGAATGAATAAGTTTAATTGATGCTGAGTAGGAATAGTTTCAGATATAGGTGCAAAAAAAAATCTCATTCTATTCAAATTCAGTTATAATTTCGATCTATATCCAAACGAAACCTGAACCGAAATCGAAGCCAAAAACAAAACCAAAATTATATAAAAACATATTATATATAAAATATATTTTTTTATATATTTTTAATAATTAATATATATTAATAATTTAGTTTAATATTTAGTATATTAAATTAGTCAAATTTACATTTACTAAAAATGTCTTGAAATACCTATAGTAATTTTACTATTGATAAGAGATAAAGGGTAAAAATGATATTTTAAAATGTTAACCCAATTTCATATGAACATTAACTTACTTTAACTAGTGGAGAGTATGCATGATAATTTTTTATATATTGGAAGGTATTCATGATATTATCAATTTTAGAAGGGTATTGATAAAATTAATAGTTTTCAGAAGGGCATCTATGAAATTATTCCTTTTATTTTCATACACAACACATTTTCACATGGCCCACCTCAAATAATTCCAACAACTCTCTTTTTCTCTCTCTACTCATTAGCTTAGCACCGTTTGGTTAGGGAATAGGAATAGGAATAGGCCCTTATCCTCTCATTTATATCCAAACGCTAATTTTTTATCCGAGAATAGTAATTCTCGATTATCACCACCAACACATTCATTTTCTATATAAAACTATCTAATATTTTTTTTTTCCTCGGGAACAACTCAATTTTCATCCAAACGTTATTTTTCTTATCCCCATATTTGTACATATTTCTGTAATAGCTAGTTCTTGCTTATATCCGAACCAAACGATATCTATAGGTATAAATGGATTCAAATTAGACTTAGACAATTTGACCCACAATTTAGCCCAAATTATGTAACTCAGCTTTGAGGAGTGTGCTTGGTTCCACTTCTATTTATACTTTAATAAATTGCAACAATACAGGGCTTTTGTTGTAGAGCAAAGTAAGAATAAGATTCTAAAACTTAGAAGTAAAAACTCCGATTTGATGCTTCAGTTGTCACGTACGATAGAACGATGAATGTTGAGAACATATAATGTAATACTCTTTCTGATAGTACTAATAAAAAAAAAATATACAGGATACTCTTGGACAAGAGATTTCAATTCAAATAACTACTGTATGACTGTCTGTCGGCTCAGGTTTTCAAAATATATCTGGCTCTGCTTCTTCTTACAGCAATATCGCGATTCCAGAATTAGGTGGGACAAGGTGGGCATGTTCCCACCTTTGATTGGCTCAAATTAAGAAGGCTTTAATACCTACATATAGGGCCGTAAACGAGTCGAACACGAGCTGATTCATTAAAGTATCGAGCCGAAAAATTCTGCTCATGTTTGGCTCGTTTAATAAACGATCGAGTCGAACACGAGCTGGCTCACGAGCTGTCCTACGAATAATAAATAAAAAAAAATAGATTAAATATATTAAAAAAATAAATTTATAAAATCTTATTCATTAGATTTTGATCTAATGGTTAAAATTTTATATTCAAATTAGTCTTTTTATAATTAAGCTCGCATTTATATTTTTATTTTGCTAAAAATTAAATAATAAAAATATATATTATATATAATTATTTATTTATATATATAAATATAAATTAAATAAATTATATAAATATAAAATATATATATATATTAAATTTGTTATCGAGTCGAATACGAGCGAGAAGTGGCCGGCTGTGTTGATCGTTTATTAAACGAGTGAAAAATTATTTCCGTGTTAAACTCTTTTACTAAATAAACCGATCTGAGAGCTCATTCCGAACTGACAATTTGTTCATGACAATGGTAGTTACCTTACCTACCTACATATTAGGACTATTTGGTTGCATGCGGTGGTGCAAGCTGCATTGTAGTTGTAACTACGGACATACTCAAATTTGATATTTGGTTTGATATAGTTAAATTCAACTGATGCAGTTGGAATTGCACGAAGCCTAATTGCAGCAGTTGGAACTCACCCAAATTGACTGTAGTTTCAATTGCAGCAGTTGAAAAGTAACTTTAAACAAAAGATAAACTTATCTGTTTAATTACTTTTTTAAAAATAGGGATATATATCTTTCTATTCTATATTGGACAATAATCTAACTACCGCATATATAAAGTAATAAAATTTTAAAAATACAGTATAGTGCTCCCTGCTACATTCAATCAAACAAGATGCATATAGTTTTAACTATTTTATTTTCAACTATACTGTATTTCTAATCATGTCAAATCAGACAGCGCCTCGGTGTGCACGCAAGTAATATTGACTTTTCTATTTTAGAACTATCATTTAATAAAGTTTATAAATATAGCATATTTGTTAGGCTTTTTTTTTTTTTCTTTTTTTTTGTTTCTGGTGTCATGAAAAATATGATCTAAAATTTTTATGGTAGGAAGAAATAGAAAAAATAAAATTCTAAGCTCTTAAAATTAGAAGCTCCTGTTTAATCATTCTAATATAGTACTTTGCCATTATTATTTATACAAATGCATTATAAAATAAAATTAATATTATACCTTAATTATACAATATATAATACCAAACAGGGCCTAAATCCACATTAAATCCAAATTAGCATGCATATAATAACCATTAACCCGCTAATCATATTTAATAAGTCCCCACCAAACTCTTCTGATTAATTAATTTGGCGGTGTGAAAAGATAAAATAAAATAAAATAAAATAAAATAAAAACTGAGTTTTTGGGAAAGCTAATCAGATGATAATGATGATGTAAACACGCATTACAATTAATAAAAAAAAAAAAGGCTTGGTAACATCAGCTGTTGGAAAAGTAATTAAATTGAGTCACATCACCAAAGTTGAGTAATCATTTATTTAATTAGTAGGTTTTCAAAAGAATATCACTATTTCAGGGAAAATTGTTTTATATATAAAGTTTGCGAAAGCTAAGTCTTTTAATTCCGCTATAGTATTTTAAATAATGGTTAGATTTAATAAGTTTAAAACATTGAGTAAATTTAAGACTAAAGTATGATCACAGTTGGTATCAGAGTCGATAACCAATCGAAAGTGTAGGAGGGTTTCGACTGAGCCAGCATTAGGCAAGTACGCGGCTAGATAGCTAATGACTGCTGTGGGTGAAGCACAACTCTCCACAGAAGGTCGGTTGAGATTAGCGAAACAAGTCTCACATCGTTTGGTATTTGTGAGTGTTAGTGCGACTCCTCGACTTACGACTGTCGTAGGTGGAGCGTGGTTTTCCACAAGCTTGGTTAAAACTAACAAGATGAGTCTTACATCGTCTGATATTTGTGAATGTGTTTGAGTCCGACGAAAACATAAGAATGCTATCGGAAGTATAGAGAATCTGATACTTTCGATTTCTTGACCCTTGGATTAAGAATTGTATGGTTGAGATAATTGCGGTCCTCTCTAAGGTTGAGTAGTACCTTAGGGTTGAGTGGTCCCATTGGGTAATAGTATTAATTCAAAAATTAGAAATGATTAAAAGAGCTGATATAAGGGTCAAAAAGTCGGAAGCATCAGATTCTCTATACTTCCGATAGCATAGTAGCTCTACCCTATATATATAACATCTAAGCCGGAAATGGGATCGAAATAATTCATTACCTAATTCTATTTAATTCGTCACCTGAATCGAAATTAAAATAAGTCATTCCCATTATTCGTGTTTGGTTCAAATAAATATAAAAACGCAATCAAATTAATATGTTAATTTAATCTAATTTATTAGCTTAAATTCAAACTAAAAATGAGATATTAAAAATTTATGTCAAAATTTTAAAATAATGTAAAATTTTTTAATATATTTTTTAAAAAAATTTAAATTTGAAATTGAACGGATAATTCAAATATAAAACTAAATTTCGATTTATTCAAGTTCAAACTTAAAATTATAATTTAAATTTGAATTTGAGTATAGATTTAATTTAAATTTTAAATAAAATTTGAACAAAATTTTGAATTTTAAATTAAATTTAAATTAAAATTAAAATTTATAAATTAGATTCAAAATGCTTGATTGAATTTTAATTTTTAATTTAAATTAAAATTTATAGGTATAATTTTTAAACTTAAACTTATATTTTAATCAAAAAATAAGTTTTAAAAAAGTTAAATTTAATTCAAATAAATCTATTCCGTCTAGATTCAATTTCCAATAAAAATAGATATATAGGAATAATAACAACATTTTTTTCTTGTATCAAAACAAAAAAAAATTAACAGAACAAGAAAAATAAAATAAAACTTTCGCTTCTACGTAAAGTTGCCGGTATATTTCAAAAGCATTTTTTTATTTAATTTGAAAAGTTTAAGATTTAGTTTGGTACTTAGCTCTATCTAATATTTTTAGATAAAATAAAGTTGAGGAAAAAGCATAAAGGGATATGTTTACGTGATATAGGTGGGACGCATTATATATATAACAAACTGGCTAAGTAGCGATGGAAACAAGCAGAATATTTTTTAAACGTCTTTCTCACCGCATGTATGATCTCATGATCCCAGCGAAGCCTAAGAAGAGTTTAAAAATAGATACAAATGGATCTGGATTGGTGGAACTCCAGTATCGACCCATTCTGAATAAGACAGTCAATGGGAACTAAAAATATAAAAGAATGTAATACGGAACTAGAAATATAAAAGAATGTCAGCCCTAATCCGCCAAATAAATAGAGTGGGAAGTGAGAGATCTTTTCTTTTCTTTGATCCGCTCTGATCCGTCGAAAATTTGTCAAAAATTCCCTCTCACCCCGATCAACCCCGAATGGAGCGGTAAATAGGAGCCTAAAATAGAATTAAAATTGATTTGGTTAACTTTTTATTGAAATAATTTTAGTGAAAAAAATACAAATTAAATTCTTTTCAAATTTATTACTAGTTTTAGTAAATTCAATCACTTTATCACTTTAATAAATTTTAAATAAATAAAAAAATTAACTAATTAACGGTTAATAACTAATACAGTCATTAAATTTAGCAAAAAATTTTTAACATTATTGAGTGTAGAAACTTTTTTTTTAAAAAGAAACGTTGAGATTTAGTGGAAATTTGGCGGCAAACGGCGAGAAGTATTGACACAAATGATGCGACTAGATTAGGCTCGATATTTGGCGCTGCATTCGAGCTGAAACAGAATTAATTTCAAGCCGAGCTTGAGCCTAAATCTATTTTCGAAATTAATTCAAGCCGAGCTTGAGTATTACTAGGCTCGTTCGAATTAGAGAACAGAAAAGCTCAAACTCGAATATATATATGGTCTGATATCATTAATAGTACCAACAGCAATTTGTTAGATTTTTCGAGTCGTTGGATGATGAGATGTGTAGTTAGGATGATAGTGATTCTAGGGTGAGTAGGAGATTAATTGAATAGTATAATCTAATGGGTAGAAAATGGTGGAGGGTTAGATCTAGCAGTCTGAAATTCGATAACTTAAGCATTTGTACTATCGATAATATAATAATGAGTTCTACTCTCTATACGTTTTTATTTCTATTACTATTTATCTTATTGATAGTGCGGCATTTTTGTGCAATCGAGTTTTCTATGTTAGATTTACCTATATATATAGAGTTAATTCTTGTACTATCGATAGTGCAGCGTTGGTATTCTCGAGTTTCTTGGATTAGATCTGCTGGCCAATTTCATCGGATTAGATACCCTTGCTTATTCAACTAATAGCTCTTTTGAACCCTGAAATTTTATAATATATACTTTAATTATATAAAATAATGTATATTATGTATTTTAATTATATCTATATAGAATTTAGATTATTGGACCCACAAAATTAAATCGATTAAAATTCTACTCTAATTGCTCTCTCTCTCTCTTTTTCACTTGCTCGAAATTATTTTTCCTAATTTTTACAATATTATAATATCTTATTTTATGCATTCATTTTATATGTTGAATTATTAGATATATTTTGTATCAAATTTGAGATAATATTTTATAAAAATTAAATTATAGATTAGATATTAAAAATTTCAATGCTCGTTTAGGGAAGAGCCTCGAAAGTTAGCCTCGAGCTCGTTTGAATTAATTTTAAGCGAAACACAAATTTAGGCTCGAAATTAATTTCAAGCCAAGCTTGAGCTAAGGTAAGCTCGCTCGAGCTCGGCTCGTTTCCACCCCTAGATTTGAGGGGTCACAATTAAAGAAACAAAAGTTAAGGTACCAAAATCAACATGTCGTATAGTTGAGGGGGTTTTCCATACATTTTCATCCTCTGTTTTTTTTTTTTTTTTTTTTAAAAAACCTCTCGACTGAGACGGCCACGGATCGTTCTCAGAGAGCGTACGTACGTTGATACGTTCGTCCATCTCGTGACACGTGGGCCCACCTGGTTGGTCCTGGTGACACACGTGTGACCACTTGTGGTCCTCACCTTTCGTCCACGTGGCACCATTCCGTAGCGTCTCACGTGCGTTGCTGGCGTGTACGTACAAAAGTAGAGGGTGGGTCACGTTCCCACGTGCGAGAGTGGAAACAATAACACAAACGACAAAATCCCACAAATACCGTATACGTACACTCATACCCCAAACCTTACACGTATTTAATGATTACTAGGGTAGGAACCCGCGCGATGCGGCAGATATAATAATATTTGATTAAATTTAATAATATAAATATTTATTTTAAAATTTTTAGAATAAAATTAAAATTTCATAAAAAATAACGAAAGATAAAAAAAAATTTATAGGAGAAAAAATTTTGTTACATAAAAATCGGATCCCTTTGTATTCTCATTTAGGGTATTCTCTACTAACACCGATGATTTCGTGAAATATCATAGCGTCTTCAACCCTTTTTCGGCAAGTCCTATACATTACAAATATAAATGGTCGATATCAAAGGAGAAAGGTTCCAGGATAAGGTTAGAGTTCGACTCACTCGACGTTGGCGCGAGCGAGAGGCGTGCGCTTGCGGGGCTTGAGGGAAGCGGACGTAGTAAGCAAGGTTGCTGTCGAGGACGCCATATGCCGTGCCCACGGACTTCTCGGGCAACGCTTCTTAAAAAATAAAAACTAATAAGAGGAAAGTCGAAGTAGCGACGTTACAAAAAAAAAATTATGAGATAGGAAGTCGAAAAGACATACGTTATAGAAAATGAATTAATAAGACGGGAAGCCGAAGAGATAGACGTTACAGATGGAAAGCCGAAGAGACCGTTTAGCGATTTGGTTCAAAAAAAGGGTAAGTGAGGGTGAAAGATAAACCGCCACGTGGCAAGATTAAGAGAAATAATGTTAAGGTATAGATAGATAGATAGATTATTATTATTATCTAAAATTAATATCTAATGTGACAAATATCAACCATAAAATAAAAATTTATATATGAAAATTACATATATATTTTTTAAAAAAAAAATTTCTTGTACCAAGTACGACAATAATTAATAATTAATAGAGAAAAAAAACTATTGTTCCCTTGATTTGTAAAAAAATTAGTGTTCAAAATTTATTTTTTATATACATTTTATACATTCGGGCCAGATGCTAATTAATTTTTCGATTTAAACTTAATATACAAATTAATCAAAAAACATTTATATTATGTAAGCTAATACATTAATAATGTATAAGGATATTATTTTGAGGTACTTGTAGAAATAGCTCCAACTACGGCAACTTTGTCCGCATATTTATTTTACAAAAAAAAAAAAAAAACTATATTCTCATATTAAATTTGCAAAATTAATATGTGTAATACAAAGTATGACATATTTTGTTTGTTATGCACGCGTCACATATAATAAATGAGTTTGGTCAGTTTCAGCCAGCGTATGACGGCTATATATGGCGAAGCCAAACGAAAAGATGTTGACGGTCTCGATTTTTTCGACGATAACATCTCAAGCGCTAATATATCTACTTGTCTACGTCGCATGATTGTCTTTTTGAAAATAGGGAGAAAAGAAAAGGAAAAAAGAGAAAACTCTTGATCCTTCGTAAGATGTCGTTGTATTTTCAACTGTATACATGAATTAATTAATCAAAGCATTAAACTTTGGACTTTTGACCTGATCTGAATCAGAAGTTCAGAATCACCTGCAGAGGTGGATCAGATAGATGCCTACAAATTAAGTTATCTTAATTTACACTTGAATTATTAATTGCAACTAATGTTGGAAATTGGGTCCCCACCCAAAAAATTTAAAAAACTTAAAAGGGGGATTTGGACCATTTCATTGTGGGGAATATATATATAGCAAGGCCCATGAGCAAAAATGGTGTTTGGTCCAATGATTGATTTTGAGAATTTGAGATGGATTGCTCACCAAGTATGGTAGATATATCTCTCCATCAATCAACCAATAGGAATGGACCATTGCCACCATGTTTTTAACCACAAAAAAAAAAAAACCATTCTACTACTAATTGAAGTAATTGATTCTTTAACAAGCTGTGATGATGGAGATGTACGAAAAAGCATTAATAACTTTTTTTCATTAAGATGACCCTTACTTCCTTACTTTCTAAGAATTTGAAGTTTTGATGTAACTTGATGTTGCATTTGTGATAATAACTCGTTGGGCCAAATCAAGCCCAAAATGCTTAAAGCGGGTTATTATTACTAGTGTCTAAGTCTCTTATAAACTCGATAGCATTTCCGTTCCACATCCGATGTGGGGTATTAGGGTGTCTGAGACTCCCAGTTAGAGCCCTGACGCCTCGTCGATCAATCACACACACGGCCCACGATCACCGAGGCGATGTGAGACTCGTCTCGCTAGCCGTCGTCAGAGATCACAGCTCAAGTGAGACTACTTCGCACATGTCAGTGGTGAGGCAGGCTACGATACCAAATGTGACCCGACCCACTAGCAATAACTCGTTGGGGCCCCATGCCGGCCCAAAATCTTGGCCCGAGTTATTATTACTAGTGTCTAAGTCTCTTATAAACCCAATGACAATTCCATTTCCATCCGATGTGGGACTGTTAGGGTGTCACATTTGATTTGACGTTCGGAAGTTTATTTTAGCATTCAACTTGAATCTTATTAAAAAGAATGCCCTTCGGGATAGCAGCTTTATCTACTCCGGAAAGCAGCAGCCAGGTGTTCGAGAAAGAAAGCCTATAAATCTTTTGAGAAAATTACGCTTTCGGTCAGGCCTCGAACTTCTACTTGTCATGATCTCTGTCTCGAATTATAAGATGCGGGGCACTACGGTTGGTAAAGTTTCTGAATTGTTGCAATTAGGCCCCATAACTCTTTTTGGAATATGTATTGATGAATTACTGATATAAGAGTAATGTAGCATTTTAGTTATTTTTGCATGATAAAGTAGAATATCATTATAATTCAAAAAGTTTGAGTACTAAAATGCTCTAATAATTTCACATCAGATGAGAAGCTCTAATAATTCCATATCAGATGGAAAATAATTCTCCTTCGAATATATGAGGTCTCGCACCCTAATAATTGTTAGTTTTTATTCTAAAATAAGTGATTTAAAACTTGATTTTGGTCTTTGGGCTTTCTGGGCAGCCCACTGTCTATGGGCCTTGTCTGGGAGCCCGAGCCTTACTTTCTACATGTGGAAGTTTAGTCCCACATCGGAAAGCAAAGTCTTGATGCTTTGCTTTATATACTCTCTCTTTCTCAATATAATTATTTGGAAAAATATGAGAATGGAGCTCTCGACTAAACACATGAGCCGTGCCGGGCCGGGCGGCGCGTGTGAACCTGGTTCTTTTTATTTTTGTTGGACTTTTCTTTTATTATTTAATCCAGGAAATACCTTATCTGGATTATCTCCGGATTTGGTCCATGAAATACCTTATCTGGATTATCTCCAGATTTGGTCCAGGGCTAGAGATCTTGACCAGATCTCCTTGGGCTGGTCCAGATTTGGTCCAACGGTCAAATCTTGGGAAAAGGCAAGATCCTGCTCCAGGATCTTACCTTGACCATGACCGTTGGAGCTCTCCTATGTATGGAGAGGTGAGCTGAGCTGCTGGAGGTTCACTCATAGTAAGGTTAACCCAGATCTGAATTTCCACCTTTTAGAAAATCCACTCCCTCTCCTTTCTCTCTACTTCTTCTCTACAGTACATACATATATTATACTCTGAGCTTCACTGTTTTTGCTGGATCTCTGAAAGTTGTTACGGTTTGCATTGCGCCACCCTGAAGACGTGCCGACGGGGTGGACAGAGATCGTTGTATTGCTAGGAGTGATTGCCGGAGCCTCGTACGTGGAGGGGCAATCTTACTTCTAGGACAGGGCATTCGCACGCCTCGACTCACAGGCTTCATCTTAACTCTTAATCTCTATAGCATCAACTAATTAATTTTTTGATCAAGGTTTTCAAAACATAAGTTAAATTATTTTCTATCAAAATTGTTTATGAAAATATTTTACTAAAGATTTTAAAAAGAGAAGTAATTTTTCCAACAATAATAACTGGACTTAAGTATTTTATACTAATAGTTTCGTCCAACGAGTTATTATTGCTAACAGGTTGGATCGTCACAGTTGGTATCAAAGATGTAAAAGCTAAATATTAAGCAGGATAAAGTGCTACACCATAGAGCCACTTCTCGAACTCGTAAAAACCACATCTAGAATCTCACATAGCTTGTTAATTCTGTATGTAATCCAGTTATTATTAGAATCCATAATTTTTTATATATCCAATCACAATTTTGTTTCCATCCGATGCGGGACTACTGTAATGAACTGAAGTTCGGGAATTAAAGTGTCAGGAGCCTGTCAATTTGAGGATCAAAAGCATTTTGGGCTCTCAGAAAGCAGAGATCACTAAACAAGTATGAAAAGGAGGCACAAAGAACATGAACTAAAGCAACATATTTACACAAGACACTTACATTACATGCATGTTTAATCTCTTAATCAGATCTCTTGCTCACAACCACAACTCTCAAATCTAGTAACACACTACATTAAGGCCAAGAAGATACAAGAGAGAATGAACATGTCACAAGCTTTACTCTTAACATACATTCAATTCAAACCACCGCGCGAGCTTTCGACGCGCTCCTCTTGGATCAATCTCGCAGTTCCTTTCTCGCTCGACGCCTCCCGATGATCGCCGAGGCTCCTCATCGGAACTCCTTTGCCGGCCACGACATTCTTTCCGCGGCGCTTCTTGACCTTTTGAGCCCAACCAACAAGGCCTTCTTGCACATTCTCCTCGAATATCGCCTTTTTGAATGTGCTCCCCATCTTTTTCATTTCATCATTTTTTACTTTTCGTCGTAAGTGATTTTAAGTCACCTTTTAAATCGCGCTTTTAAAAAGACAAATTTGATATTTGAACTCACCTGAGTAACAATAGCATAAAGAGGCAAAGTGCTGTAGCCGCAGAGAACTTGTACAATGACACTGAAAAAATAAAAAAATACAAAAAAGAATGAAAATAAGAACTAAGAACATGAAAACATGCGAATTTACGTACATCAAGGAGTTCACCTGATGACTACTCTGGAGATAATGTAACCAACTTTCCCCATAATGCATGAATGGAAACTGTACGTCGTCTGCGCGAAATTTTTAGCGAATTTGTATGCTGTTCAAGAAATTAACTATTCTTATCCAAAAAGAAACTACGCGAAGTCGCAAGATTTGTGCAGATTACCAGTATCCAGAAGAAGTAGGCGATTTCAAACGCGTTCCTGAAAAGGATGAAGTGGATTAAGAAGAGCACGATCTTAGGGCGGTGGAACCAGAAGAGATCGTCGGATGGAGTCACGACTAAGTCGCCTTCGATAGCGGAGTGCTTTTCCGCGACCTCATGGGCCAACTGGGTGATGATGTGCTCCAACTTGGCGCCCAAAATCAGCAGCAGCTGCGAGGTTTCGTAGCTCGTTGATAATAAAGCAAGATAAATTTTGATTGTTCGTATCGAACATACTGAATGCCAATGCAAGCACATCAGCAGCTTCTGCTGATGCTGATACGCACAAATATATTTTAGAGGGGAAAAAAGAAAAACTTACAATTAAAGGAATGAGTGATATCCAAAAGTATGCATTCCAACCTGCACCGACGAAGCGATTACAAAATTTATAATTGTGCATCGAAGCGATCGATCGTATCAAATGCGCAAAAACACGACTAATCTATCTGTTCTGATTTTCATATTTCGTTGATCTTTCGCTAACAAAATTGAATGAGACATGATCAATTTGTTTCAAAATTTTGTTTCCGTGAATCAATTTTATAAGAGATACACGACACGTACCGTCGACATTCAACAACAAGAAAATCATCACGAAAACCCAGAGGTACCAGCTGCAGTAAAAGAACCAAAAAAATATATATATGTAGATGGTAATTGAATCTGCAGCATAAATCATTTTATGTTCATCATCATAAACAAAATTTTATGGGATGCGTAACGTAAAATTAACCATGATAAGAAGTTCGCGACCTTATACCGACGACTTTCTTAAAATCGGCTTCGAGGGCTCTGATCATGTAGTTGTAGAAATTGAATTTTGGGTTCCCTCGACAATGATTCTGAAAAAAAAAGAAAAAGAAAAAGAAGATCAGGAACAATGATTTTCGATCGATTAATAACTAAAAATGATCACGCAATGTCGCGATTTATATGCGTATATTTACCATTATAAAACCGAGTCTCATCGTAGTGTAGTCCGATTTAGTAACAGATCCATAGAATTGCTTGAAAAAAGCATGCTGAAACAGAAGAAAATCAGCTTTTTTTATGTCAGTATATGCAGTATTTTTTTTGGCAGATTAATCAGAATAACTTATATTAGGAGTTAATGAACTTTGAAAGAATTTTGGCTCCTACCAACCAACCGATTGTTGTCGAAAATTTTCTGTAATCCTTGAAGCGCTTTTGGATGAATTCGAATTGATTCACATGAGTGATCTTGTTAGCAGCTGCAAATAGTGTTGTCACGAGTCGCAGCACAAATTTAGCTAAACTCGAACTCAGAATCTCAAGCACTAATATATCCTACTTATTTCGAGAGTAAGTAGGATATATGAAATGAATCATGCATAAATATCATACCAGTTTCAACCTCATTAATCTGAATTGAATTCTCCCAGTGTCTCCACATGTGCATCTTAAAATGATCAGCATAATATGTTAGGTACAAATTAAATCATGCATCGAAGCGCTTTTATCGCGCAACAAACACGAAAACAAGCCCCCTCAAAAAAAAAAAAAAAAAAAAACATCTTCACACAAATAACCCCATCAATTTTATAATTGCAATTTTGGTCCTATCACCGCCACGCAGGCACCACGTAAGCGTCACGCGAGCAGAATAGAGTCCAGTATTAAGTTGAACACGGTAAACCATTCACCGTGTTTGATACGGTGAATGATTCATCGTGTTCAATACTTATATTGTCCCCGCAGTCAACCGCGGGTATAATACAACAGACACCGTGACGCGTCTAGATACAATGAATGGATTATCGTATTCAACTTATTCCACCACCGCCTCCGGCATATTATATGAGTACAACAACAAAAATATATAAATTTAAAGAAAGAAAGAAAAGGAAGTGCTTGTAATTAATCTACATTATTACCTTAGCTGTTCCTAAAAGAACAGTGATTAGGCTGAGAAGTACATGAGTGACTGCTAAAACAAAGATGAAGATGTGTAATTGGTGAATCGCCTCCAAAGAAAGTAATGGAACTTTCCCCTGCAAGTTTATTTGAGATACCCAAAAAAAAAAAAAAGCAAATGTGGTTTAGTTGAAATTTCTAGTGTTAAATATAAAAATATATAAACATCATTCTCTAATAATTTAAATTTTTAGAGTGCAACGATTATTTCACATGATATGAAAAAAAATGATTCTGAGTTCGAGTCACGTCAAGCTCATAAGAGCTTAAACTTTTAGAGTAGTGCTTTAAATCCTATTCCAAAATTAATTAGATTTGAAATAAGTTATATTATGTACGTGGCATTGTAGGTACATATGAAAATTACCTCTCAGTTATTTAGAATAGGTTTTTTTTTTTTTTTCTGGTAAAAAGTGTTAAATATAAAAATGTTTAAACACCGTTCTCTAATAGCTTAAGCTTTTAGAGTACATCGGTTGTTTCACATGGTATCAGAGCAGGAGGTCCTGAGTCCGAGTCACGCCAGGCTCCTAGCATATTAATTTCCTCCCATTTAATTCAAGCCCACGTCATGAGCCGATCAAGAAGTCTCGAGCTCAGACGTAAGGGGGAGTGTTAAATATAAAAATGTTTAAACACCGTTCGCTAATAGCTTAAGCTTTTAGAGTACATCGGTTGTTTCACAAAAAGAAGCTAAATTATAGAAAACTCTACGTCAATATCTACTTTTTCACTTTATTTTTTTTTTATTTTCAAAAATTTATATTTTGCTCCTTTAAAAAATAACAAATATAACATGGTAAGTCGTTAACTATAACGACCAAATAACCAAATTGTCCTCTTTCTGTTCGTCTCCTCCCCAACTCTCCTCCATCGGCGGTCCCTCCTCCGTCCTCCGCGGCTCCCTCGAGTCTAGCTTCGACTCTGCTTCCTCTATCTGCTCCTCCTGCACCATCGCTGGCCCTCCGTTTAACAACGGAGGGGAGCTAGGAGGACGAGGTGGGCGTGCGGATAAAGGGGTGTGCGAGGGCACGAGTGTGAGCTCGAATGGAGGAGTGGGAGAGGGCGAGGCGGCAAATGATAATAATAGAATATAGATGGAACGCTAACGTAATACTAAAGGCGGTAGCCGAAGAGAACATCTCTCATTTTTTTTTTTTAAGGGAGCAAAATATAGATTTTTAAATGTCAAGAAGAAAAGTGAAAAAATGAGCATGGACAGAAAAATTTTATATAATTTAGCCAAAGAAAAATCTCTTTTCACTATAGGAGTTTTTCCGAATATCAACACTGTATTCAAACAACTGACCGTCCCTACAGCAAGCATGGCAAAGGGTTTGGTGGTTGGTACCCGAGACCCGAGATCGAATCCTAGTTGATTCACATTTCTAGCTAAGTTTATTTCTTAACGAAATAAACGAAGCGGGTAGCGTACGGATAGCACAGGTAGTAGTAGTACCTTCCTCTGGCAATGATCCGACCCCGCGCCTCCGCCGGCCAGGACCCGCCGGACGCCGCCGAGCGCGCCGGAGAAGGCGGCGTCGCCGTAATGCGCCGCCACCACCGCCTTCGCGGATGCCGAGAGCTCTCTCTTGCATGGGAGCAACTTGTGGGTGAGCTTCTCGGCTATGCAGATCTTCTGAATGGGCCCTTGGAACACCGTCATCAGCAGCGAGATGAATCCCAGCAGCATCAACTCTGTCATCAAAAATTTTCCTCCAACATAACTTAAAACACAAATTTACTGTCGGATCGTTGGCGCTAGATTGTAATCCACATTCGAGTTGTTAAATACGCAGCCAATTCTTAGCGTATAGAAAGCAGTAGCCGCATGGTCTCGATTGTGACTAGAGCCCTCTGTACCTCCCGACACGCGGGTTCGAACAACCGACACGTGGCCTCCGCATGGCGCCTCACATGCCCATTGCAGCCAACATTTACTACCAACCCAAAGAAGAAATTGATTGAGAATGTATGCATGCGTCGTCCGAATGCACCTGCTTTGATGCTTTACGGTCTGTTTGACCTTGTTTCCGCTTTTATCCTACTTACGATACCAAAAGAAAAAAAAAATAAAAAAGAGAAAGAAAGAATATAAAACTTTTTGTTATCTCGGGAAAACGAAATCAAGTTTTCTGAGTCTCAGAAGTAGATACTTTGTCCGGCGTGGTCTTGTTTCTTTTGAATTTTTTTTTTTTTTTGGTGAAAACGGATTTTCGATCTACATGCATGAAATTGTGTTGCATAGGATACGATGAACTTAGTCACACTGCTTTGCGAGCACAACTACAGCAACCAATATATCAAATTATATAGAATTAATATTTAACGAAAGGAACAATTGCAGTAATGCGAAATAAGGCCTCAATTTGGTACTCCTAAATCCGCGTTGTATGTATTTCACTTATTAAGGGGCTATTTGGTTGTGCGAAATTGCAACTGCGCTGTAGCTGTAACTCCATACAGATCCAAATTTGGCTTTTCCTTTTGATGCATTTGAATTTAGTAATTGCAACTGTATGAAGAGGTTTAACTGTAATAGCTAGAACTACGCTCAAATTGACCGCAGTTTCAACCGCAGTACAGGAAAAGAGTAGATTTTAAAACACGCAACTCTCCAAACAAAAGTTCCCCAAGTGACTTATCTTCTTAACAACATTTTAAATATTTTTTTGTCTTGTCCTGTATAGGGATAATCATCTCTCACCACCCCATAGATATATATATATATATATATATATATATATATATATATATATATATATATAAAATACCAAAATTTCGTAAATGCACTTATCAACTGCATACAACTAAACAAAACATTTATACTTACTACATTTTCTACTACATCTAACTAAATAAGAGTAATGCTTCGGTACTTTAAAAAAAAAAAAATAAGAAAGATCTTAACCCTTGATTGATTAAGGGTAAAAATATAATTTTAATACTTAGCTGGTAAAAAGATTATTTTAAGATTATTTTATTTAAGGTTAGTTTAGTAATTAAACAATACAATATTTTAAAAAACTTTTAGTTGAGGTCCTAAAATTATGCATTAATTATAGAAATTTTGAAATAGTTTTATTTTTAAGAATTGATGTCCTAAAATTATGCATTAATTATAGGGATATTAATTATAGTAATTTTAGAAACAGTTTTATTTCTAAGTACGATAAATTTCACTTTTTATATATTATCTTCTAATAACAAGTCCATATAATATCGCATTTTATCATAAATAATATTCTCAATCTACGCATTTCTTAAATATTTCTTTCTTACACGTAATACCCGTCACCTACATAATATCAAATCACGTAATAGCTTCCGTATATATAATATTTATTCATATTTTTAAATTTGAATATATAAAAATTATCTCAATTTTATCTACTAATATTTAAAATATGAGATATTTTTTAATAAAATATAACATATAAAATTATAATTTTAAATTTTAAATTTGTAGATAAATATGATTCACAAATTCATATTGATTTGAGATAATTATTAAAATTGTTGTTGATAGACTTATTTTTAGTAGCAAAAAATATATTGCATTCCATTTACAAGAAAAAAAAAAGCATGTTTATCCAAATTTCTATTAACCGAATAATATCTACTATTGAATATTTTTCATAAACGCCCAATAAAAAAATATTCCATACTCATAAAAGAAAGAAAATGAAAATCTATGCAACACACATTGAAAATATTTAGTATTCACTGTCTCTTAATTAACTAACTAAAAGAAAATTAGATCTAAAAAATAGAATGATTTAAATAAACTTATCATATCAACTTTAAACTTTAAATTTGGTTCATAATTTCAAATATAAATTAATATTTTAATTCAAAATTTGAAATTAATTAAAATTTTAATATTTGGATGTGTAAATAATATTTCAAATCGAAAATTATTAATTAACTTGAAAATATATCAAATTTTAATATTTGCGTGTGTAAACAATATTTACATTTAAAACATTTCAAATCGAAAATAATTAATTTAACTTGAAAATATAAAAAATCATATTGTCAAATCATTTGAAATTTGTCTTATATAAAATATCAAATTATGAAAGGAAATATAGAGAGAGAAAAAGGAAACAAAGAGAGAAAAAGAAAAAGAAAATATAATAGAGGTAAAATGACTAAATTATCTATGTATTGAAAGACAGTGAGGTACATCTCTGATATATTAAAGTGACCTGCTATTGCAGGTCATAATTTAAAAAAAATTAAATCTGAGCCGTTGAATAGACTTGAATGAACGGTAACGAAAAAAAGAAAGTATAGAAGCATTACTCACTAAATAAATGCATATAATTATAATTATTATATTTTTAACTATATTATAATCTCTTTAATTATAATCTCTTAAATAAATGCATGCATTTGAGGAGGAGAGAGAGAGAGAGAGAGACCTTCTTTTACTTTGAGAAGGGCCTCAAAAAGGGGTTTCTGGTTCTTCTGCTTCAGAACCTGCAACATAAATAAATGCCAATTAATTAATAATATTTATCATAATAATTCCTTTAATATATTATAACTAATTAAATACCTTTGTTTAATTAGCATCAATTCACTACACAAATAAACAAATTTGAAACTCAGTGAACTCAAATGAAACTTTACAAATTCAAAATTTTGTTCATAAAAATTTTGTTTCTTTCATTTGTGATCACCAAACAAGTGGTTAAAGATGCATGGTTTCATTCATTTGCACAAAAGAGAGAGAGTGTGTTAATGTAACGCCCAGAATAGTCCCACATCGGATGGGATATTGATTTCGATCGGTTTATATGAAGTCTACACGTTAATAATAATAAGCGAACTTAAGTATTTTGAGTAGGTGGTTGGGCCTTGCGGTTAAATCGTATATAACAATTAATCCTTTTTTTCATCAATAGCTTGACGCTAGTAAAATGAACGATATTTTCATATTTAAAATTCTCTCTCGTATTTGGATTCGAGATTTTTTGACAGATTTATGATGTGAAATTGAATTAAATAGGAGAAAATCAATCAATTACCAAGAGTCTTGCAAGATTCTTTCTATTTTGATATTATTTTAAATAATATAAAATAATTATTTTTTTTCAAAAGTATAAGCCAGTAAAGAGCAATATTTTTGTATCTAATTATACCCTCTCTCGCATATAAATTCGAGCCTTTTTTTTGATAGGTTCACAATTGAATAAAATATGAGAAAATCAATTGTAACAAGAGTTTGACGTGACTCGTATTCAAAACTTCGTCTAAAAATCATATTAAATAATATAAAACAACCGTTAGACTCTAAAAACTTAATCTAATTTATATACATACCTTGCCAAGGCGGTGTAGGAGACGCTCGAAGAAGAGGGAGATGAGAACGATGGCGGAGCACACGACCGCGACGATCCACGTCGGCGTGAACTCCAGCGTCAGCTCCGATGCCGTTGTCGCTCCTCCGCCCCCGCCGCCGCCTCCGCCCCCGCCGCCGCCGCCCGCCATTAATATATGTTCCTTCACTGTTTATATATGCCCAGCATTTTCTCAATGTGCAGGTATATATATAGATAGATAGATAGATGAAGATGAGGGAGAACAAGTTGGAGAAGTGACCATTTCATTTTTTTCAAAAAATAATAGGAGAGTTGGACAAAATTAAAAAAAGAAAATTGTGATTTAGTGTACAAGTACAACCCCTCATGCATAAATTTTCTATGTAGATCGTGCTTGGCCCATTTATTTGCATGTAGTACCCCCTCGTATTATAAAAATGTACTTAAAAGGTTTTTTCAAATTTTATAGTAATTTTCTAATGATAGTGAGATTTTAAAATAGTACTAAAATTAATGACAAATCATTAATTTTGTGTGGTTGAATTACATTTATACTTTGGATTAGTTTGGTGCCAAGAGCTATAATATTCTAATAAAGCTATTTATGAGGAAATTTAGAAAAGGATAAAATTATATAGTTATTAGATATATACATTATTATTTTTGGTAAAATTAGATAAATTATTGCATATATAATGGAATTATTGCGATTTATACAATGTAATACTATAGTGTTGAGGTATTTCTCTCCTTTTCTTTTATTATTATTATTATTATTATTATTATTATTACTTTAATATTGTGGGGTTTTCTTTGTTGACAATCTCAGTCCGTATACGCGAGTACGGATGGATTACGTGCAAATTTACAGGTACAAATAATAATTTTTATTTCAAAAAATTATGAACACAATGGACATGTACTCGTTAAATAATTATGAGCATTTTGGACAACCCATGAGTACCCACGAATACTTGTATATATAATTTTTAAAAGAATTAAAATGAAATAGTAAATACACTTTTTATTTTATCTGTTCCTAAAATCCTAACAGCAATTCCTCTTAATGTCTTTTTTTCTATATTATCCATTGTATCATATACTGTGATATTTTAAACAATAAGTGAGATTTAAATATTTTAAAAATAATATATATATCATTTGTGTTTGAAAAGTATAAATATAGAAAGGAAAAAAGAAAAATTACATATGTACCGTGTACCTGCACGCCCACTCACGGACAGGTATGGATAGGAATGATGGCTACTCAAAAAATTATGGATAAATTCAATTCAAACCGTGTCCATATAACTCGCGGCTACAATGATCTGTCCGCAAGTTGCCCAACCCGTCCGTTTGCCGGGTCTAGTTGGACCTGTAAGAGGAGACTCAATTGTCCGAACTTGCGGGTAATCTCACCTTACTACTTTTTAAACAAAAATATATTTTTCCCTTTTATCTTGCGGGTAATCTCACCAATCAATATATGTAATAATAAAATTCAATCATTATATCCAACTAAACAAAATATATATAATTATAATCGCTACATTTTCAATTACATGTGTTTTCAACTATACTGTACATTAAATATAAAAATATTTAAATACTATTTTCTAATAGTTTAGTATAACAGTTGTTTCACATGGTATTAGAACAGAAGGTCCTGCTTTTGAGCCATATCATGCTCCTAATATTATATATTAATTTTCTTCTATTTAATTTAAGCCCATGTATATATATATATATATATATATATATATATATATATATATATATATATATATATATATATATATATATATATATATATATATATATATATATATATATATATATATATATATATATATATATATATATATATATATATATATATATATATATATAGATCTACCAAGGACTTAAGTTTAAACGCATGCATTTTGAATCATTCAACTTGGACATAATAAAATTTCCTTTATTACTATTGTATTCGTTACATCACTAAAATTATATGCAAGTGAATACAAGTAAGTTAGTACTCTTATTTCTAATGTATTTGAAATTTTTTAATTTTATTTTGAATTGTGATTTATATTTTTATTTTTATAATTAATATTGTTAAAATATATATATAATATTATTAAAAATTATTATTTTATATTTTACAAAATATTAATAATTAATAATATTATAATTTTATAAAAATATTAGTTGGCGGGGCGGTTGGGGGCGCCGGCCGGGGGGCGGTGCCGGCAGCGGGGCGGGTTATGGGATGTATTTTTTAACCCGTCACGGATTCGGGGCGGGATGCGGGGCGGGTTTTTGCTAATCGGGGCGGGAGGCGGGGCGGGATGCGGGGCGGGTTTTTGCTAATCGGGGCGGGAGGCGGGGCGGGGCTCCCGCCCCCATATCCGCCCCGTTTGCATCCCTAACTTGGACATAATAAAATTTCCTTTATTACTATTGTATTCGTTACATCACTAAAATTATATGCAAGTGAAACTAAGATATATGATCCCCTCAATTTAGATGCATTTTGAATCATTCAAATTGGACATAATAAGATTTCCTTTATTACCTATTATATTCGTTACATCACTAAAATTATATGCAAGTGAAACCAAAGATAGGGATAATTGCCTATATACCCCTCGTACGTTTGAAAATATCCAATTTACTCTTCTTTTTTTTCTTTCTAAAATACCCAATTATATATGTTCCACCGTTATTGCAGTTATCTCATATTAAATTAACTTGGATTAAACGTGAGTTAAATATTTAACATAGTTTAAAAAAATTAAAATACCAATTTTGCCCTTAACTTAAGGGCAAATAAGAAAATGTTAGTGGCGGTAGAGAGGTATATTGAAAAAGATCAAAAGTCAAAATACTTTTTGAACCCCTGACTTTAAGGACAAATAAGAAAGACTGTGATGGTGGGAGGGTATATTTGAAAGGGCAAAACAGTAATTTTACAGAGATAACATGGTTAATTAACTGATTTTTAACTCTAGGAGTATATTAGAAATAGGCTGGAACGTAGAAAGGATATTTTCAATATTAGCCTTCTAAAAGGGGTAAATCGAAAAGTCGGAAACTTTTCAGGGACATATAAGCAATTGTCCCAACTAAGATATATAATCCCCTAAATTTAGATGCATTTTGAGTCATTCAACTTGGACATAATAAAATTTCCTTTATTACCTATTATATTCGTTACATCACTACAATATATGCAAGTGAAACTAAGATATATAAATCATGAAGTCAAAATGTGATTTTTATGAAAAACAAGAGTGTTAACTGGTGTAGTTACATCCCATGTTTGTAATATATAAAAGTTTTTAATATTTGAAAAAAC
Source organism: Aechmea fasciata (assembly GCA_025177825.1). NCBI lineage: Eukaryota > Viridiplantae > Streptophyta > Magnoliopsida > Poales > Bromeliaceae > Aechmea > Aechmea fasciata. The sequence goes on from CM045938.1 coordinate 5,175,350, forward strand.
AAATATATTGGACAAGTTGGTGGTTGAGTGTGCATGATTGATTATTTTAAGATATTGTAGGAGATAAAGGAAATTATATATTATATATTCCTCATTATGCTTCCCCAATTTAAAGATTTCTAAAAATTAAAATTAAAAATTCTAGCTTTTCGAAATCTTTTGGTACCATAAGGTAATAATAATAATAATAATAATAATAATAATAATAATAATTAATCCAATTATTCAGAAGAATTTGAGGAAATTTCTCCTCATATATATATAAATAATAATGCTCACCAAAATACTTTTTATTCGAGGTCGAATTTGATGAGAATTCATTTGCTACTCGATATACTTTTCAGTAATAATTCAAAAAAAAAAAAATCTCGCTTTAAATTAGTAATGATATTGAAATGAATGCTTGTATTTTACCAGAAAATAAAGTAAATAGAATTCGGTTTAACACTGATTTAACCAAAAGATTTAATTATACTTGGCTTTGGTGCCAAATGGAGTGTTCGTCTTCTCTACGGACTGTTTTTAGCGCAAGTGGCAAAAAAAGTTTGATAATTGGTGTCGAAAGCCTCGAATTTAAAGTCCGGTTATTTTATATTTTCAATTAAGTTTATTTCAAAAGATATGGACGGAGCAGATAACATGTTACTATTCTCTCGAAAAGACAAAAATAATAGTTATTTTATATTCTTTATTATGGTGGCAGGAGATTTTGAATTCAAATCTCTATTATTATCAGAGCAGAAGGTTTTGAGTTCAAGTCTTGTCGTGCAGCAAAATATAGATTTTGAATTTAAATCTCGTTAGACTTACTTTTGAGGGGAGCGTTCAATATAAATAGTAAAAATACCATTCACTACTAATTTAAACTTTTCAAAAGAAAATTCATTTTATATAACTTAACACCCACAATAAATTGGCAATTAAATAAAATCAATTTTAAACATCTTATGTATAAAAAAAAAAAAAATTATGTTTTCATTAATAATTTTTTTCGTTGGGGATGTTTCTATACACAACTACCAATTAAAGCACGACGCGTGGAACCAAAAGTGAGCAACGGAATACAAAGCAGTAGGACGCAGGACACGTGTCTCAAATCTGCTTGCTAAAACCTTGCATCCCCTACTTTTGACATCAATTTTTTTAAAAAAAAAAACCAAAAAGAAAAAGAAAAAAAAAACCTTCGATTGAAACATTGTGAACTTATACTACTGAGGAAGTGCAAAATTGAATTAAATTACACCTATAAAACATGACGGAAAATCCTGCGTCTTTCGCACTTCGAAACAAAATTTAAACATCACACACAACAAGATGGCGATTCAGAGTATGCACTGTATATGAGAAAGAATGTAGGGATGAAATAAGTTAGCAGGGTATCTATGTTAAGACTTTCAATGTTTGGTAAAATGTATTCTGTTTCACATGAAACTCAGATTCCGCGGCTGCTTTTTAATCACAGCACAGGTCAGAAAAATAGCTATCACAAGCAACGCCGGAGACTCGTCTTTTAACTCAAATGCCGAGGCGAAGAAAAGGAGGGAAAGTTACAACACGGTTTTTTCGTTTTCTCCCTTCCCCGAGTCCCCTTTTGTGAATCACAAGCAATAATACATTGGAAAGATGTTCCGAGAGGTTCGGCATGTCTCTCACCTCGAGTAATCGACGCGCTCTCCGAGAAGCAACATGCTTTAGAATCTGTAGCTGGGGTCGACGTCCATTGCCCACGCGAATTTCGCGAGAAGTGATTTGTTGAATATCTGAATGAGCTCAAAACAGTCTTCGTGTTAGGATTAAGCTAGGAAAGGCGATATGGTCCAGAAAAAGAAAATGGGTAAACAGCACGAGTTGTCAATCTTTTAACCTCGCTTTTGTTTGATGCTCTACTAATCACTAAATCATTACAATTCAGCTTATAAACTTAACGTCCCGTCGCGATCATCGATCATTGCGTTAAGGTTTTTCTGCTAAAGTGCTTTTTGTTAGGGTTAATTTCGCTCGTTGGGAAATGAACAACGAAAAATGAGCAAAAACCTATTTGTAATGTAATAAATTACGAGGTTAAGATTGTTCACCGGAACTTATAAGAGAAGGAACAAAGATCATTAACGAAAAGCGACATTACCTTCTCAATGGGAACTTCATGGCGCTTGCACCACGCAACGGATATTCTAGGGTCGAGATAATTGATCTTAGACGTCCCCAATGCCACCGTCTTCAAGTCCTCCTTTATCTTCTTATCCAGCTCCATTTTCTCTATCTTCGCATTCGTCTGTGCAAGCTTCTTCTGTATCCTGCAAGTTATAATTGTATAAGATTTCACAAATATTTCTTAATTGATGATCTTAATATTATCGTCGTGCATATTACGCTTCAGGGGACAAGTTCTTCTTCGTCTTCCCATCTGCGTCTTTAAGTGGAGGCTTCCCTTTTCTTGCCCTACTCAAATCCACCTTCAATTCCTCCCGTACAGCCTGGAATCATCACCGCTATAGGGAATTAGATATTTGATAGGGATCTTCGCAAAAGCAATCCAATTTGTTTCCGATTTTGCACCTCCAATCGACATTTTTAGTTTATACAACTTTGCTCTCAAATTTCTCCCATGGACAGAGATGTCCCTGGCTCGCCTTGCGTTGTATAATGCTTTATAGATTTTAGGTCAAGGATGGTCCAAGAAAGAATATTTCTCCGTAGTTGTATCAAAAATGGATCGAAGGAGAGAATTGTGAAAATGTGGATACTTTGAAGATATTTTGCAAAAAGGGCTACTTAATAAGATGAGGATTAAAGCAAATTATTTTATGAATGAATACATAGGTACATTAGTAGATCAAACCTTTAGTTCGTCAATCTTTTCATTCAATCTAGACATCTGGGATTCGTGGGACTTTGAAACACTGCGCTGATGATTGCATATGATAGCGACCTGTTTTCGTTTTACTAGAATACATTAGTACGAATTATTATTCACGTAAGAACATTCGTAAACGTGAAAAAGACCCAGTCATTACCTCTTTGTTTGCACGCTGATAAACAGCGATCTTTTCAGGGAGAGTGCCTTCCTTGGTTTCCTTATTCAACTGTCATGAGACCTCATAGGTAAACTCGAAAATGCCAAATAGTGGTTTAATAGCTATTTACTACCATTAGCGACAAATATATTCCCACAACGTCATCAGATAAATTAGGAGGGCTTAGACAAAAAAAATAGAATGAAGCAAAACAGAAAAATTTATAATTAAAATGCGCAAAAGAAAAGGTAGAAAAATGAGAAAAAAGGGTTGCTGGGGTTGCTCCAGCTGGTACTTACTATGTCATCCAAGGTAATAGAAGCATTGTATGTACGGAAAACTTTTGCAGTAAGACCAGGCATGAGTTCCTTAAGGTGAGCATTAAGTTTACTTGTATCAAGCAAGTCAAAGAGATCATCTCCATCGCCTTTTCTTTTTCGGTCATCTTTTTTAGCTAGTGAATCACAAACAAGGAAACGAAATTAAGCATCTTGTGAGATATATACACTTAAAAACAAAGCAAATATTTACCAGTACGGAACTCCCCAATCGCTTTGTATACTGGTGCTTCGACCTCCACAGTGTTAAAATATCTTATAGAATCTTTACCAAGGAAGTCAAACTAAAAAAATGAGAAAAAAGTGTGTTAAGAAGATAAAACAGAAAAGAACGGGATCAGTCCAAGTTAGCACAAAATGAAGGGCACTTTTACCTGCAACTGATTTGGGGGCACACAGATGACATTCTCCACCTTCAGAGTACAGCAACCAACAGTATCAGCCTCATCATCATCCTGCAAACATAGTCAAGGTTCATATGCTCCATTGCACAAGTCCGTGCTCAATATAGCTCATTTTACAACATTATTTCCATTTCGCGACAAATTTTCATCAATAGCTCATAAAAGGAATGGAAACTTGTAACTAGTTGCATCAAAAGTTTGCAAATATGCTTGCTTTTTATTCACAATATGCTCATGATACAAGGATATACCTAAAATTACCAATACTAGGCAAGATACACACTTGGGCAAAGGAAATAATCACGAATTTCTGGACTGAATGTTTTGATGAGGAAACAAATAAGCGCATGGTGAGTTCTAGCATTGAAGAAGGAAAAATAACGCACAACAACTCGAGGCAAGTTTCACACTTGGGCAAAGGAAATAATCACAAGATTCCGGACTACATCTTTTGAAGAGGAAACATATAAGCACATGGTGAGTTACTAGCATTGAAGAAGGAAAAATAACGGCACAGCAACTTAAAGTTTAGCTAGCATAATACCTTCTCATTGCCTGCCCTAAGCGCTAGCTTATCGATGAGGTATGTCGCCACTGCTATTTGCCTTTTCGTAGGATCTTTACTATTGAAATCCTTCGTGTAAGTGGAACGAATATTATGTATATAATCCTGCAGAAAGAAAACATAAATTGTTAAGCGATAATATGCACTATCAGTAACTTGGTACTTGACTCAGGCCCCTAGACAGAGAAACTAATTCATTTTATAACCTTCAATTGCCTAGCCTTCTCATACTTCTCTTTGTCACTTTGCCCTTTCAAAGAGCTGCTTGCTGCCAAAAAGACATACTTGGAGTCTTTTGGATTTATAGGATCACTCCAGTATGCTAACCACGTAACTGTGTTATCATGCTTCACTTCGCTCCATCTGCAAAGACACCACTAAAGCTGAAAACCTTCCCAAATACAGTATCTATATACATAACTGTAGATCCACATGCCGTTGAGATACTCCACACATTTACTCTTGAAAATTTATCTACTGACATATGTACCTTTGAAAATTCTGAAATTTCCATACAAGCCCTTCACATAGAATGGCTCCACAACTTAGGATGAAGATAGTTTAGTAAAAAGACTGCATTTTTTAGGAGTGGATACAAAACTCTGATTTACAAGGTTATATATGTAAAAGGATAATTTACATGTGAAAGCCCCTTAAACTATATGGTACCTTTCACCAGGAATGGGACACTCAGGAATTGGAGCATTTTTTCCAATGTTGATCGTGATGTCACTTGGTCGAATGCGTCGTTTTAATTTGCCCATCTAAGAATTCACCAAAGATTCAAGAACTCTTTCTATAATATAACAACACGAAAAAGAAGAGTTGCATATTGCCACATATGAAACATCTCATCACATATAGCAACAATTAACTTTAATATGTCAGACCTTTGGATGCTCTCCACGGCCTCGGAATAACGCAGGTGGTTCCACTCTAAAATTCCCGACCTGAAAAGAAACATAATGGGGTCCAGCTCTGAACAAGGCATATGATGTATGAAGACAGAAGACTGGAGATGACACTAGTTTAATGCCTGCATAAACTGTTATTCAAATATAAACTGAAGAAGACCCCATATGCACATTCCCATGCATCACCATACAAGGAAAGACAGACTATAATTTTGCAATTAAAAGAATTTGGTGCTAAAATCAATAGCATATACAAATTTCAGGAGCTTCCAGATGATGAAAGCTAAAGGAATTGTAATTATACTGATATTAACAAGTTCAAAGATCAATCCTGGAGAATTTAGACAGTTAGACTAAATTATACCATGATTGATCCAAATTACACAGAAGCAAAAAGGTAAACAACACAATAATTCAATGATAACTCAATAACATGAAATTTGACCTTCTCTTTGACACCATCAACAATAGCCCACATGTACTTGTCCTCTTTCTTTAACTTCTCTTCTTTTAAAGCTTTCTTCTCCTGTAGAAGAAATAAATTAAGAGTCACCCATTCCTCTTGTTAAAATGTAATACACCATTCAAATATTAAAAATAAGCACATAGTGATGGATTTGTAGAACTAAATCATTAATGAGTAAATGAAAGTTTTTCTTCCCATAAAAGGGCAAATAGCTTATATAAGTCAAATAGAGGTTGCTTTGAGATAAATTAGATCAAAAGCTAATCGTTTACATGTCCTTGAGAAAATAGCAGAGACAATCGAACAAGGGAAAGAATTACAGACACAGTGACAGAAACAAATAAATAAAACAAAACATTCCAGAGATTAAATGGCTAGATTTTTGTGGCTTACCGCAGCACTCATTTGCTTCTTTTTTTCCTTCTCCTTTAGATGCCATTCATAGATTGGAGTAAAATCACAGAGCTCAAATTTCTTAATAACATGGCTTTTACCAAGAATTTGCCGCCAGTCAGTAAAAAAGTTATGAATAAATTTCGGCTTCGTGGCGTAATCCGTATCTTTCATCACTGCAAACATTGTTGCAACCTGCGTGCGAAGAATTTCAGTTTAGAAGATGAAAGGAGAATGCAAATTGTAACAGATTGTAATTCCCTGAAAAGAAAGGAAGTCAAGGACTATCAACTTCTAAACATTAACGAATAAAATAATAACAGAAGAAGCAACCAGCAGCAAGAAATGATAAAAATAGAAAAGCAACAGATTAAAGAGCTTTCAAAGGACCTCCTCTTGCTCTGGAGTTAAATCAACCGGTTGTCCATTGTAGAGCATTTTGACCCTGTGAGGTTGGTACGGAGGAGGAAAAATAACACCGTTGTGCTCTAAGGTAGTCCATTTTTGCCCTCCGCCAGACCCAGGAGGAACCTTCAATGACTTTGAAAATGTAGATTTTTTCATTGCTTTCTTCATCTTCAATTTCTTGCCATCTTTCTTGGATGATGGAGTGGTTTTTTTTATCACTTTCGTTGTAGATGATTTGCTGTCTGAAGACCCTAACTTCGTCATCTTTTCTGCAAGAGGTTTGCGATCCCCACCATCTGTTTTTAATTCTTTTTTCACAACAGATTCATGCTTTACCTTTACAAAAGCAGAGTTATCTGAAACTTTTGCCTTCTTAACTAAAGAATCATTTCTATTATTAACATCACCAAGGGTCCGTTTGTTTATATCTTTTGGGGACCTTGATTCGCTACCTGTTTCCTTCTTAATAGACATATTTGCCTTAATCTTTGAAGCCAAAGGTTTCCTATCTTCTGAATCATTAGCCTTGCTGCTGCTGTTTATCTTCTTGGATGAAGATGAAGCAACTTGCCCAGCTCCAGTGGTAGCCGCATTCACCTTAAACTTAAAAGCCAAAGGTTTCTCATCTTCTGAATCATCAGCGTTTTCCTTGCTGCTGCTGTTTATCTTTCTGGATGAAGATGAAGCAACATGCTCAACTCCAGCGGTAGATGCATTTGCCTTAACCTTAGAAGCTAAAGGTTTCTTATCTTCTGAATCATCAGCACTTTCCTTACCGCTTCTGTTCTTTGATAAAGATGCAGGAACTTGCCCAGTTCCAACTGAGGAATACTTGGAGATCAATGGCTTATTATCATCATCAGAATCACCGGAAGGCTCAACTTTACCATGTGATGTGTCTCTTTGTTCTGAAAAGTGTTTAACCATCTTTGAAGCTGGATTAACTCTCTGACTTAATGGTATATTATCATCTGAATCATCTGAGTTCTCAACTTCAGCATGGGGCCTTTTCAAATTAGTCTTATCCATAGAACTAGTAGTATGTTTATTTTCTGATGAATGGTTGAGCGGACCAGGTACTGAGGACCGAGAAACTGGGTTTGGTATTTTCGGCTTCTCAGTAGGCATCTTTGAAGTAGAAGTCCCCTTACTCTTTTGCAAGTTTGAATTCTCACCATTAGGAGAACTATGATCAGATCTAGCCCGCTGAAGAGAGATATCACGCTTTTGGGAAGCCGATTTGTTTGAAGCAGAATTTAACGAACTATGTCTCGAAGAGCTTGATCTTTTAAAAGTAAGAGGGGCATCGTCGTCGTCACCATTATCATAAACAACAGGATTGACACACCCATCAACAGCCATATTTCCCTAGCACTTGCGCCTGCATGTACCAACTGCAACTATTAGTCCAGAAAAGACAGCAAATAATTTATTTTGAGACTACCAAGCAGTTCTATTCAAAATAGAATGCGTACTTGAAAGGAATCAATATTATGTTGAGTTTACAGCCAAAACTTAAGCTAATTCACACAACATCCAACAAAAGCCATCTTTCCCTCAAGATATAAAATATTTAGTGTTACAATCAAATGTTTCCCATCTAGTAGTAGATAGCACTATCAAAGTCACCAAATCCAACAAATCAAAAGCTGTTCGTCTCATTGAAGAAACTAAACAAGTTGCACTAGAACTTCAGAGGTGCAATTGTAAGAAGAACAATAACATACGAGGAGGAGATAGTGTACTCCAATAGCAAAACAGATTAAGCTAATACCACGTTCACAGGGTGACACATTAAAGAAGTTAATGGTGCAATTGAAGAACAATTTTTTACGACATATGGCAGGTGCTAAGCAAAATAGTGCAATAATGTGTTGAAGAATGTGGCAATATAGGAGGCAATGAACGAATAGAAAGATCATTCCTCTTCATTGGATTAGACAAATGATCATGAACTAGTGATGTTGAAGCTTCCTTGCTTTGCACAGTTCTTCTTGGCACATGATTCATGAACAGGGGGGAAAATCCTCGCTTATAAAAGGCATAGATTGTCAGAGCAGTTAGGGTTGTACGTCCATGTGGTGTAAACCTGATGATTTTCTATTCCGAGAGGTGTTTGTTCCAATAAACAAACTTTTTTAGCTAAATAATACAAAGAATAACTTAAAACACTAAATTTCCTTGATATTGGTGTAAAAATGTATAAGACCAAGGGCTCCTCAAGCATGATCTACTATACTAATCACAAAAATACACCAAAAAGTTCAAATTAACCATTTGAAGATACCACAGAGAGCGAAATCGGGTAGGGAATCGCTCCTAAATCGAAACCGAACCAAAAGCTCCCAAACTGCAACGATAAGGTCGATTAGGGCATCGAAAACAAGGAATCGAAGAGAGGTAGCACAAATCGAGCTCGAGATGTTTAGAACAGAGCTAGGGTTTCCAACTTTCCACCATGACCCCCGAGGGAGAAGGGAAGTGGATGGTAAGAGGCGAACGCACCGAGCTAACGCCGGGGCGGCGTCGGCGGAGGTCGGCGACGGCGACGGCGACGGCGACGGGGTAGATCGGCGGCGGCGGCGGCGGCGGCGCGGCGGAGGGTGAGGAGCTGAGGTAGGGGACGAAGATAAGAGCACCTCCCCTCGTCGTTCTTTTTTTCTCTCTCTCTCTTTTTTTCTTTTTCTTTTTTGGGTTCTTTTTTTTGTTTTGTTTTTTAAATTTTTGTTGGCACCTTTTTCTCTCTAATTCGATCTCGCTCTCGTTCGCATTCGCGTGTGAGACGGGACGGGGAGAGATATTTAATTAAGCCGAACCGGGTCGATTGTGTGAACCGGGTTTGTGGGTTTTTTTTTTTGGAATTGGTAATCTATATCTATATTTATTTACAAGATTGCTCAATCTATCATTTAAGTAGCTTTGAGATTTGTGTCATCTGTATAATGGACGGCGGATGGAACGGTCTCACTCTGGAACCATTTTTATCGAAATTTTGTTTATTTGCTTGGTCGACTTGATATTATAATATATGCATAGCATTATTAGTCATCTATACCATCTATGCCTTAACATTATTTTTCCTAATCTTATCACGTGGTAACTTATTTTTCACCTTTGCTACGTGGCAGTCTATTTTTCACCCTTACTTGCCCCTCTTTTGAAAGCGATCTCTTCGGCTTTCCGTCTCATTAATTTTTTTTTTCCAGTAACGTCTACTTCTTTGGCTTCCTGTCTAATTAATTTTTTTTCCATAACATATGTCTCTTCGACTTCCCATCTCATAATTCTTTTTTATAACGTCGCTATTTCGACTTCCCTCTCATTAGTTTTTATTTTCTAAAAAACGTTGCCCGAAAAGCCCGTGGGCACGGCATATGGCGTCCTTTACAACGACCTCGCCTACTACGTCTGCTCCCCTCAAACCCCGCAAGCTCACCGCCCTCGCTCTCGCCGTCAACGTCGAGTGAGTCGAACTCTAATTCTAACTTCGAACCTTTCTCCCTCGATATCGACCACTTATACTTGTAATGTATAGAACTTGCCAAAAAGGGATTGAAAGCGCTATGATATTTCACGAAATAGTTGGTGTTAGTAGAGAATGCCCTAGATGAGAATACAAAGGGGTTCGATTTCTATGTAACAAATTTTTTTCTTTTATAATTTTTTTTATCTTTCGTTATTTTTCATTGAATTATAATTTTATTCTAAAAATTTTAAAATATTTTTTATATTGTTAAATTTAATCAAATATGATTATATCCGCCACATCACGTGGATTCCTAAACTAGTTCAACATTAAAAAGTTTTTAGGCTTAGTTTAGTTGGTATTGAGACCTATGTAACACTATTAGATAAAATGAAGTTGTAGAAAAAACATATAGGAATATGCTTCTACGTTTTTCGGTGAGGCCACAGAATCACACGTAACGCAATCTCCCTGTAATCCCAAACGAAGCCTTATAATGTACCGTTTGGTTCGGGTATAAGCAAGAACTAGCTATTACAGGGATAGGTACAAGTATGGGGATAAGAAAAATAGCGTTTGGATAAAAATTGGATTGTTCCCGAGGATAAGAAAAATATTATGTAGTTTTATATAGAAAATGTGTGATAACCTAACTACTATTATCGGATAAAAAATTAGCTGATATAAAGTTATGATAAGGACATATTCCTATCCCTATCCCCTAATCAAACGGTGCCAGTATATATGAGATTGTACACACCAAAGTTTTGTGAAAGCGGACGATCTTTTTGAATAGAATAATTGTGATGGAGACATTCCGCAATATCTTACAGGAAAACAAATTAGCCAATAAAAGAAAGCCCATTCTTATTATACACCAACATGTGCAAATACATTACGGGATTGTTTGGTTGGATGTAGTTACAGAAAGGAAATACGTGCACCTGTAAATGCTGTAGTTATAACTACATCTAATTGCTTTGGTTTACTGAGCGCAATCGTCAGCTTACATTTCTTCCTGCTTTGGTAATATGGTTTCGATAAATAGATTTGAATTTTGTCACCTCTTCAGATAGAGTGGTGAGATTACCTTCACTAAACATAAAATAATTATATAAATTTATTAATCATTTAAATTTACTATTTATAAATAAATAAATAGATATATATAATATTTTTATATTTTTCAACAATTCTTCAACTTATTAATCAACACATTTAAAATTTTTAATTTATTTAATTTTAATATGTAAATCAAACTTTAAAAATCTAAACAATTCTCTCATTTTTTTTAAATCAAATTTAATAATTATAATTAATTAAAACTTATTAAATTAACATATATGATCACATTCTATAAAAATTTAGAAAAAAAAACTATATTTATATTTTAAATAAAATAAATTTAAAAAAATTAATTTTTTGCACAAAGCTTGTATTGTCTAAAAAATTTTATTAGTATGAGTTTATTTACAAGTATTTTTATTTACCTATATACATATATTATTTATTTAGCTATTTATTTATTTATTTATTATTGTTAATTTGTGGGTGATACTATCACTCACCAACTGCTGCAGTTGGAACTACGGCCAATTTGGATGTAGTTCCAACTGCAGCATTTGGACCTTCTTGTGCAGTTGGAACTGCAGCAGTTGAACTCAACTACACGAAACCAAACAAAGAAATTGAGGCTGCATGCATTTGCAACTGCATTTTGCAAATGCTTGCAACCAAACAGCCCCTACGTGACCAGCTCTGAGTCATAAAAGCAAATGTTTTGATTTATTGCTTCTAATTCTTGATTAAATATAACCTAATAAGAGCACCATTTAGATAATACTTTATCGAACAACATTATATGTTACAGAAGAGTCGAACGGACGTCATATTTGGAATGACTCTTGGATCTCGCTAAGGAGTAGCAACTGAGATTGAGAAAGAAGTAGATATGGCGCGACTGAGTTAAGGTTCAGGTGGATTTTCTAAAAAAAATGAAAATAATAATGAAATCAATGTAATTTGTATAATATGTTATTACTTACAGAGACAAAACAAAATATTTTCACATTGCACTCTCTTATGTACTACGCATAAATAGACGTCGTAGCTTCAAACACTTCGAATGGATAAGCTCTAAGTGGATCAAACAGCCCCGAAGCAAGTATTGTTAGGTGGGTTGGACTTTAATTTTACTATTTAATCTTTTAACTTATTTGATTTAAGTTAACAGTGATTTGGCTCTCCAATATGCAATTCTCTTCTTACCTCGTTGTGTACTGCATCTTATCTTATCTTATCCAACAACACCGATGGATAGATCTAAGTCATGGGCTTCTCCAGTACTGCTGAGAGATACCACTGATTCATCTCGATCCCTCGGTCTAGCTTCCGCCCCGTCGTCCACCGCAGCTTCCTAAATCCGACCTGGTCGAGCATCGGCACGTAGACGCTGTCGAGCTGCGACCCGATGCAGAAGAAGTGGTCGAGCCAGAACAGGCCCCCAGGCCGCAGCACACGGTAGATGTCGAACAGGGCAAACTCCAGCACCGTGTCCGGCACCCAGTTGCTCAGCACGTGCATCGTGTGCACGATGTCGAGCGTGCCGTCGTAGAACGGCAGCCGGTGCGCGACGCTGACGTGCAAGGGCACGAGCCCCCGCGACGCCACGAAGTTGTTGAACGGCCCGTCGAAGTCCATGGTGCTCGTCACTACCGTCACGCCTCGCTCCCGCATCCGCGCCGCGAACGTGCCCGTGCCGCCGCCGATGTCGAGCCCGATGCGGATCGTGCCCTGCGGCTTCAGCTTCAGCACGCTGTCGATCCCAAAGCTGAGACCCCCGTTGTCAGCGAGCCACCGCCGGCGCTCCCGGCCGTTGACCAGGTCAAAGCAGTCCTTGCAGTCAAAGTAGTCCTTTGACCTGCCCCTGTTGACCAAGCAGCTGTAGTTCTTACACGTGTACGCGTCCCACACGATGCTCGTATCGGGCGGGACCCGCCACAGGCTATCGGGCAACGGGTCGGGCTCCGCGAACCCGATTGGGGACTTGGGCCGGCACCGGCGGCGCGGGAGCTGCTCGCAGCCCTTGAGCATGAGCTTCTGGGCGAACACGGCGTCGCTCGGGCACTCGCCGCCGACTTCGTAGCTCATGTACCTCTTCAGATCCTTCTCGAAGCTTCGGCAATCGGCACGCGTGCCCGAGCGCCGGGTACAGCGCATCCGCATCGAGGTTCGCGCTGTGCCCGAGGGGCAGCTTGTGGGGGCCCACCGCGAGCCCGAGCTCGCCGGTGGCCCCCCTCCTCCTGCCGCGTGTCGTGCGCTGATCGGTCCACGTGTGCGACGAGCAGCTTCTCGAGAAGCGTGTGGGACGCGGCAAGTCGGCGTTGGAGGGCGCGGATATTGGAGCGTGTCATGTTGAGCTCGAGGATTAGGCTCGGGTCGGGCTCACACCTCGTTCCGATTTGGGTTCGGATTTTATTCTCTACTAGTAGGAATTTGGTCCCGATAGGTGCGTCGGTCAAAAAATAAATAGAGATTAAATTTGTAAATATTATTAGTAGGAAAATTTTGACCCATATAAGTAGTGGGATTTTTTGGTGGTGGGTAAAGGGTTTTTTGGGGTAATCCTCTTTGTTACCCATTTGAAAATTTTTCTCTAGTACATGTGTAAATGTGTTTAAAAACAACAAGATGAAACCAAAAAAAAGTATAAAAAAAAAAAAAAGAAGAAACAATAGCTAGGGAATTGATGAAAATAAGAGAGATACTTATTTCTCTTTTTGATTCATGATCATTTCTATCTATATATATATAGCCTACGGAAGAAGTTGACTTTTCTCTCTCTCTCTCTCTCTCTCTCTCTCTATTATATATATGAGAGGTTTATTATTAGGGCAATTGCTTATATACCCTGAAAAGTTTCCGATTTTTCGATTTATCCCTTTTAGAAGACTAATATTGAAAATATTCCTCCTACGTTCCAACATATTTCTAATATACCATTAAAGTTAAAATCGGTTAAATAACTCTGTTATCTCTGTAAAATTACTATTTTTAAATATATCCTTCTACCATCACTGTCTTTCTTATTTGTCCTTAAAGTCAAGGGCACAAAAGTATTTCGACTTTTGGTTTTTTCCAATATACCCCTCTACCGTCACCGACCTTTCTTAATTTTTTTTAACTGTGGTAAATATTTAACTCACGTTTAACCGGATTAACTTAACGGAGATAAGCATGCGGGTATTTTGTAATAATGGTGCATTATGAGGGCATTTTAGAAAGAAAAAAAAAAAAGGGGGTAGATTAGATATTTTAGACGGTGTATATAGGCAATTATCCCTTATTATTACTATTATTATTATTATTATTATTTTGAAAGACAATTTGGAACATGACACGATAATATGATTGGAGCACGACAAGAAATTATTGAGAAAAAACTCAAAATGTATAGGCACAGTGCAAATTAATCAGTTTAACTTGAAAATAGTCGACCGTTCGTAACTAGCGTAGGTGACAAAGAATTTGGTTATTAATACTGAACTTCTAAATTCGAAGCCTAGTTTAATTTCAATCATACGAAATAATCATTTTTTCCTGAAATTAAATTTAAGCTATATTAAAGGATAGTATTTTTATATTTTTATATTCAATACAGGGGACACCCTAAAAATAAAAAAAAATAAAAAAAAAAAAATGAACCACTTGCTAGAAATGGACAATGGAATAAATTTGATACAGGCTTTGTTAAATGATGGACGTGAGATTTATAGGTGAGCAAGTAAATGCCCAATATTCCATGCATGTTAGGGAAATAATTAATTAGTATACGCTCCATTATTATGATTTTGAGTGCAAGATTTTTTTTTTTTTTTTTTTTTTGCACGATCTGAATCATATAAAATATTGAAGTATTATCTTCAGACAATTTAAAGTATTTTTGAGAAAAAATAATTATTCAAAATAAAATTTAATTTATCATCTGTTATGATTTGATGGCTATATACAACTAGACGTGAATTAATTAGAAGAATAAATCATAATAGACATAGCCGAGGGTTTCGTCCCGGAATATAAGTAAGTAATTGCCTTTTATTAATAAAGTATTAGTTTAATCATCTTCCTCCTCTAATATTTTTTTTCTATATTATTTTGTTTTATTTTAAATCTTGAGTTATATAATTGATATATATCGGCACAAATACCGATTTCCGTATTAGAGAAAATCACACTACCGCAGCCGCTAACGGCGGCAGGAACGGGAATGAGAATGGGAGCGTCTGTTGCTGCCGCCACCGGCTGTGGACTGCGTCGGCGGTGCGGTCGAGGTGAGCAGAGAGCGTGTGGCGTGCGAAGGAGAGGGCGAGAGGAAGGGAGGGGCAGGAAAGGGGGAAGGATGCCGATGAGAGGAAAGAGGAGAATGAAGAAAAAAAACATAGTGTAAAGTTTATGTAAAGAATACAATTTTGACCTAAAGAATGTAAAACTCTCATTCTGAAAAAGTGAATCAATTAGGATTCGAATTTGGGACCTCGACTATCAACCACCAAGTCTTTTGCCACCTGCTCTAAAGAGTGCAATTTTGACCTAAAGAGTGTAACTCTCATACTAAAGAGTATATTGTGTTACTTTTATTTAAAACAGTGCAAAAATATTTTATAACAATAAAATTTTATTTTTACAACTTTATTATTTTCTTCCTTCTTCTATAACTTTTAATTTTTTCTGTAGAAAAAAATATATATATATTTTTTATTATTCTTATTTTTTTCTTTATAATTTTTTTTTGTCACGAACTCACTCTTGCCCTTTATCACAACCACCGGCGCCGAGGCGCGAGCTCGCCGCCTCCGATGATGCCGTGGCGTTCCAGCGCTCGGTGGAGGATGAGAGCTTGTGCCTCGACGTCGCTGTGCTCTAATGGAGAAGGAAAGTTGCGGGCAGTCTTAGTGGTGTCAGAGACGAGGAAGGCGGGAGGTGCGTGGGTAAGGGTGAGGGCGTGAGAGCAGAGGCGAGATATGCAGTTTCTGCCTTTGCCTCCACCACCTTCTTCGGAGAGGGAAAAAAAAATAGAATGAGAGAAAAAAATGAATAAAAGTATTTGGTCAGTTTGTTGAAAACTTACGACCGAATTTGCAAAATCGAAAAAGTCAGCCAAGTTTTACAAAAGTTCAAAATTTGAGAATTTTTTATGCAAATTGGCTTTAAAACTATTTTGTTAACTAGACAAATTATATCAAAAAATTATAAAATTAAGATTTTGAATATTTTAATGATGCATATATATCACCCATGACCCATCATCATTGAAGAAACAACTTGGCACCTACTGTCTGTAGAGCAAGTGGCAAAAGGTTTGTTGGTTGGTATCCGAGACCCTAATTCAAATCCTTGTTGATTCACATTTCTAGCTAAGTTTATTTCTAAATGAAATAAACGAAGCGGATAGTGTGCTACCTATCTCTTAAAAAAAAAAAAAAAAAAAAAAAAAAACAACTTGGCAGTACAAAATATATATATGCTTCCAAAATTATTTTTGGTTTATAATTGAAATAGGAATTGAAAATAAAATTGAAATGTCTTAGAATGAAAAAAATGAAATGACCAACCATTCAAAAATATTTTATTTATTACAAATATAAAAAACAGAATAGGTATCTAGAATTTTGAGTTGTTTATTTTGGAACGAGCCAATTCAAAACTCAAAGTCGAATTGGACCAAAATAAATGGAATGAAATGAAACTCAAAATTAGACTTTTGTAAAGTAAACAAATTCATCGCAATCAATGAATCACATTCGGATTCCATAAACTAAAGTACGTGAACGAAACAAATCCTTACTAATATTTATTATGGGATAATTACCTATATACCCCTCATACGTCTGAAAATATCCGATCTACCCCTACTTTTTTTTTCTTTCTAAAATACCCCTCATACGTTCCACCGTTATTACAAAATACCCCCGCAGTTATCTTCTGTTAAGTTAATCTGGGTTAAACGTGAGTAAAATATCTACCACAGTTAAAAAAAATTAAAATACCAATTTTACCCTTAACTTAAGGGCAAATAAGAAAGGTTGGTGACGGTAGAGGGGTATATTGGAAAAGACCAAAAGTCGAAATACATTTTGTATCCCTGAATTTAAGGGCAAATAAGAAAGACAGTAATGGTAGAAGGGTATATTTGAAAAGGGCAAAATAGTAATTTTACAGAAATAACAGAGTTACTTGACAGATTTTAACTCTAAGGATATATTAGAAATAGGTTGGAACGTAGGAGGGATATTTTCAATATTAGCCTTCTAAGAGGGATAAATCGGAAAATCGGAAACTTTTTACGGGTATATAAGCAATTGCCCCTATTATTATTATTATTGAGGAAAAACTTCAAATATCACCTGTAGTTTCTCGCTTTCTCACTTAGTATCTTGTGGTTTAAGATGTATCGCTTTAGTATTACGTGGTTTCGTTTTCTTTTTTCGTTAGCACCTCTATTAACTCTTTGTTAAATTATATAGAAAAAACTTCAAATATCCTTCTACATATGATTTATCAAATATTCACTTTGGTATTTTGTAATTTACCGAATTTTTACTTTAGTACTCTGTACTTTTAATTTTTTCACTAATTTAATTAAAAAAAATGGAGGGGATAACCAAAAAAAAAAAAAAAAATCAATAGGATACTAAACTAATACACTTTAAATTACATGACATTAAAGTGAGAAAACACTAAACTATAGGATGGTATTTAATTTTTTTTTATTATTAAATAATATTTTCCATCCCACATTAACTGCGTTGACTAGAATCATACACAAGCATTCAGATATTAATTAACAAATTAATTAAGATATTAATTTCTCCATAAAACTAGGCCGGATTCCATTGATCGAGGACCTAAATTAATTAATAACTAATTAATGAATGATAATATAGGGGTGTAACAAGTACATAAGAAAAATTAATAAATAACTAATGAATAATACAATGTATTATATTATTAATTACTATTATTATATTCATTATGAGCAACAAATGAGTAACAATGCATGGGGTATAAGTGTAGAGATGCAACATAATTTTTCTTTTTGACTATTATTAACTAATGTTTTGAACTAAATAACACACCTAAAAAGAGTTTATTATCTCCAATATTGAATATATTAAACTTGAGGACCAAAAATAAAAATTTTTCTTCTTTCTAAATAATGGTATATACATAATAATATTATTAAGGGCTTCTTTTGCATTTGGCCCTCTCAAAAAAATATAAATATAAATATTGAATAGAAAGAAAATAAGTATAGAATACGGTGAACCATTCGCTTTGAATGGTTTATCGTGTTCAACTTAACGCCTCTCTCCAGCAAGCTTGTATGGTGCTGATGTGGCGTCTGCGTGACTAGGATAAGATCAAAATTATAATTATAAATTTGATAGAGGTTTTTACGATTTTTTTTTTTTGACTGACGCTGTTGAATAAAATGGAGTTAGAAAAAAAGTATATAGGGATATGCTTGTATGTTCTTCTATAGGGTCATAGAAAATATATTATAACCAGTTATCGTAATATGCGAAATACAATATTACATACATTGTACTTTCTAACCACTACAAAAAAAAGTTAATATAAGGACGCTTTTTAGACGACGCTTAAGGGAAGCGTCTCCAAGCGTTTTTATAATATAGAAAATACCGACGCTTCAAAAAGCGTCGTTATATAATATCAAATAATTTATTAAATGATGATAAATTTTACTATTATTTTTAATTTTTCGACGCTTTAAAGCGTCAGGATTTTAAAAATCCGGACACTTTAAAGCGTATATCCTGACGCTTTAAAGCGTACGTCAGAATGTATTTTACCGACGCTTGATATAAGCGTCAATATATACGTGGCGACTCTTCATTTGCCGACGTTTTGACCGACGCTTTCAAAAGTGACGTTGGATTAAATTGGGACGCTTTTAAGCATCATTAAATATATAAAAAAGCGTCCTTAAATGTAATATTTTTTGTAGTGAACCTAACCTAATTTTGCCGCAATCACAAATGAAGCCAAACTCTTTCCAACTTTTATCGACTTTTTATATGTCTAGCAACCCAGCTTTGACCCATCACAAAATTAAAGTAAAAAATGTTTTAAAAAAATTTAAAAAATCGGTACGTTAGGCCGACGTGCGCCCAACTCCTATGTTTTCAACACACTCACACTTCTGTCCCCCCTGCATCCAGATCCCTCAGATCAGGAAAAAATTTTAAAAAAAAGTTGCGTTCTATAGATCCGTCAAATTTTTTTTTTTTCTTCATGTAATCAACTTTGGTATTCATTTGTTTTCGCCGAAGTAGACAAATAAAGGATAGAAAGATCAGAAATGCGCGCGGCGGCGGAGTCACCTTCGACTCCGATCCGGCATCGGCTGCAGATCCTGCTGCTCGTCGCGTCGACGAATTTGATCTCCGTCTACTTCTTCTCTGGCGCGTCGATGCGCGTCAGCATGCCGTCGCACGCCCCCAGATTCCATCTCTCGTATTCCGACGTCCTCCTCCGGGAGCTGAATTCCACCCATGCAGAGCTCTCCGCCGCGGAGTCTCTGCTCTCCTCTCTCACCTCGCAGTGCTCCGACTCGACCTCTCTGCTCCAGAAGCTCCTCTCCGAACTCTCACCAGCGTCAGCAGCGTCCTTGTCAGCGGCAGCTGATGATAAATACGACGGGTGGCCCGAAGATCCCCGCGGCGAGCTGAAGCTCGCCGTGGGGCCACACAAGCTCCCCTTGGGCTTCACACCAAACATCGGCGCCGACGAGCTCTCCCCGCCGTTGGGATTCGCATGCAGGATCTACCAGGAGGAGGTGCAGCAGTACATGACGTACGAAGTCGGCGCCGAGTGCCCCGGGGACGCCGTGTTCTCCCAGAAGCTCATGCTCAAGGGCTGCGAGCCCCTCCCCCGCCGCCGGTGCAGGCCCAAGCCCCCGCCCGGCTTCCCGGAGCCGGCCCCGCTGCCCGACAGCCTCTGGCGGGTCCCGCCCGATGCCAGCGTCGTGTGGGACGCGTACACGTGTAAGAACTACAGCTGCTTGGTCAACCGGGGGAGGTCAAAGGGGGGGTCCGTTGACTGCAAGGACTGCTTTGACTTGGTCAACGGCCGGGAGCGCCGGCGGTGGCTGGTCGACGACGGCCGGCTCGGCTTCAGCATCGACGGCGTGCTGGCGATGACGCGCGCGGGGACGGTACGCGTCGGGCTCGACGTCGGCGGCGGGACGGGGACGTTCGCGGCGCGGATGCGGGAGCGCGGCGTGACGGTCGTGACGACCACGATGGACCTCGACGGGCCGTTCAACGGCTTCGTGGCGTCGCGGGGGCTCGTGCCGCTGCACGTCAGCGTCGCGCACCGCCTGCCGTTCCACGACGGCACGCTCGACGTCGTGCACTCGATGAACGTGCTGAGCAACTGGGTTCCGGACGCCGTGCTGGAGTTCGCGCTGTTCGACGTCTACCGCGTGCTGCGGCCCGGGGGCCTGTTCTGGCTGGACCACTTCTTCTGCGTCGGGGCGCAGCTGAACGGCACGTACGTGCCGATGCTCGACCGGATCGGATTCAGGAAGCTGCGGTGGGCGACGGGGCGGAAGCTGGACCGGGGGATCGACAAGAATGAGTGGTACCTCTCTGCTGTCCTGGAGAAGCCCATGACTTGAATCAAATGCAAGCTGTATTGTGATTCATCCTGCTTAGATAGATTGATAAATAGATACAGAGCAACTTCTCTCTGAGAAGCTTCAAAATTGCTGCAGCAACTCTTCTGTAACTCGCAAACATACCAAAAATATGAATGTAGCTTCTCTATTCCAATCAAACATGTTGTTACCGCTGCGACGAAAACCTAAAATGATCTCCAACACAAAGGATTCTTGCAAACTCACCACCATTTCTATATACAATGACAAGAAGTATACATGCACATGCACCATATGAAAGTACAGTAGATGTATAAACACCAATGCATCACACTCACAGGTATTGAGTAACTGATCAGGGTCTCAAGCAAAGGAAAACTGATAAGAGTATGCACAAATCTGAGAGGCAAAGCACAAATCATTCCATGACTTCTCACTTGGGTTCGACCTTCTGAGTGAACACCCCGCCGCTGTAGTTGTAGGCGGTGTCGCTGTTATACGGGTGGGGCCTGCTCGCCGAAGAGAAGCTGTCGGAAGTCGTGGCGGATCCGGCTTGCGGGTCCATACCGGCCATCTGCATGATGGTCTCAATCTCCTTCGCCACCTGGCTCATCGAGGGGCGGCGGTCGCCAGATTCCTCGACACAACTCATTGCCAAGTCGACGAACCTCTCGAAACCAGGAGGTTTGGTGCCTAAGCCGAGCACTGGATCAAGGAACTCATGAAGACCGTAGAAATCCTTCGTCTTGTCCATGGCATTCCTAACTTCTCTCACGATGTAACGGCCCCGGTCGATCGGCTTTCTTGCAGTCAGAATCTCGAACAGTAGAATGCCGAAACTGTACACGTCGCTCTTCTCGGTCAACTGTTGGGTCATGTAATACTCCGGATCCAAGTATCCCTACGTAAGAAAGATACTTTAGATGTTCGTTTAACAAACTATTTTGAGTAGATCTGTTTGAAGAAACACTAATTTTCTCCGAAGTTTCACACTGCAGCAGCAGAAGCAGAAGCTTCTTTTGCTTTCCAAAAGCACAAATTCTCGGTTTCGGGAAGCTTCTTCTCTTTATTGGAGAGAAAAAGCTACTTCAGAAGCCAGGCTAAAGAGGCATAAAGGAAACATAACATGCATTAGATTGCTCACCATTGTACCCTTAACCTGCGTCGTAATATGTCCTTTCCCGTCGCCACTCAACTGCCTAGAGAGACCAAAATCAGACACTTTAGCGTTGAGATGGTGGTCGAGAAGGATGTTGCTTGATTTGATATCTCTGTGAACTATAGAGGGGTCTGCGAGCTCGTGCAGGTACGCAAGACCCCTAGCCGCACCAAGAGCAATTCGAAGCCTCCGCCCCCAGTCTAAACGAATTCCAGACTTCCCTGCAGAATGAAAAAGGAAAACGAAAAGTGCTCGCAACGTGGACTACAAGATATATGATGATTGTTGATGTGAACTGGATAGTTCAGCAAAAATCGACAGATCTCATAAGAACCTTATAACTGAAGCCTAAGTTTCCAATAGATGGAACAATAGAAAGGAGTATAAACAACTACTTACTGCGAAAATAAACAGGGTTGGATATATGAAACTAAAACTTCTGCTAGTGATTTAGTCACAGATACAATTTGAGATAGAACAGTAGGAAAATCAGTTTACGAGCATATGGATGATGATATATGGTGCATACTAACACAGTAACACTAAAGAATACTTTATATGCAAGTCCGGAAATGAATTCGACAAGAGTCTAGTGAATAATTATGAAAGTAAGGTCTAGTACCTGTGAGACTTTCTCTTAGATTACCATTTGGAACGTACTCATACACCAACATTTGTTCACCTTGCTCGAAGCAAAAACCAATAAGAGAAACAAGGTTACGGTGGTGAACCCGACTAAGCATCTCAATCTCCGTTTTAAACTCATGAGCGCCTTGTGTGGACTCCTTCTGAGCTCTTTTTACAGCAAGCAGTGTTCCGTCAGGAAGTGCTGCTCGGTAAACCTGTGAAAGTACTATATGATCAGCAGTAGTTACTAGTGAAGTCGAAACTACACCTACACAAAATACACACACACATACAGACCTTTCCGTAACCGCCAGACCCAATGCTGTTATCTTCTGAGAAATTATTGGTGAATTTCTTCAAATCATCGAAAATGAACATCCTAGGCCCTCTCAATTGTGGCGGAATGCTGTTGCTGCTTTTACTTTGGTCCCAGGATCCTGAACAACACGATTGCTCAAATCTGTTATACACAATAAGAATGACGATAAAAGGAATCGTCAATGGAGGGAACAATTCTTCGACATATTACCGAAAGGCTGGCTTAGTTCTTTGGCCTTCTTGGCCTCCTTTCTCTGTTGAATTGCGTAAATGACCAAACCAGCTATCACCACAGCAACAACAACGCCGGCAACTGTTCCTCCAATAATCGCCGCCAGTCTTTTTGATTTTGAGCTAGGTGACGGCGGTACTACATTAAAAGAAGTTGCTTCTCAATACTTTCCGATCAAACAACGCGAGGTAATGGAATTGGGGGGATTATAGATAACAAGTTTACCTGTGATATCAACATACTGCTTCGGTTTGAAAAGATAAGGCCCAAACCCATCAGGGGCAGCAAAACTCTTATTGCTGAACATATTGGACAAGAAAATGATCTCAGAATAATTGAAACGAAGTTTGTGAGCTGGGAAGATTTGGATGTCGACATCGAGATAGCTGTTGCCATCTAGGCGCGGATTCTGGACGGACACTGAATCAATGGGGAAAAGCTGCCGCGCTTGCTTATCTATGTTCACCTCTACAGCTGTAAAATGAGTCCAATTCCCCAAGTCCGAGAAGGTGTAGAGCCTGAAGTATAGGGTGCCCACGAAAGGGTATGAGCAGTTGCATGTGGGGCTCTCCTCCTGATCTGAAGGACAATTCGTAGTTGGGCAATTCTCGAATGGCGTGCTGAACGGAGGCGGGCTTGGCGGCAGCTGACTGCTGCAAAATTTGCTATTTCCTCCCCGATTGCAATACGGAGTGCCACTCAGTCTGCAAGAATTAGAAAGTAAATTGAACATAAGAGCTATTAAGATCTGGCAGCGGAGCGCTACAAGTTTTGGTCAGATACATATGCATCCTGCAAAGTAGGGAAATTGAGAATTTGTTCTGCAAAGTTTGTTTGTCAGATATACGGCATCGACGTTCTAAAATGCTGCAAAAATTTGTCCCTGCCAGTTTTCTATAAAGAACGCGGGGCAAATCTGCAATTCCAGTTTTCTCTATTCTAAGATTTTCACTCAATGTTTGTCTCAAAGAATATATCATAGATATTGCTTTCATATTACAGTAATTGTTTTGAGTAATCTCCCGGTGAGGCGTCATCGATGTCGTTGTTTTGCAAGTCAATAAGTATGAGCTCACTGCTGTAGCCGCCATCTAGGTTCAGACTTCCGTTAAACTGGTTGTTCTTCAGATACCTGCTTCGCAAAACTTTAAACCATCACAACACATGTAAAAGGAAGCTGCGGGTCTAGAACCGAAAGCAACTCTCGCAGAAAAGCACACTCACGCAGATTGTAAGGGTGGGAAAGTAAATACTGATGACGGAAGTTGCCCTGAAATTTTTAGGTACTCCAGTTTCCTGCAGTTAGGAAAGGTTACGAGTTCAGATAAACAAAAAAGAAATATAGCAATAAATATGACTAACAAAGGTTGCGTCAGATCGTAAAGAGAAGTAAAACAAACTGGTTGAAGTACGAGGAGTAGATTCGGAAATCGCATCTATAGTTCAAACAATGGGCCTTAGATTCTCTACGTTATTTAAACTAACGTGCAGAACTGTTTATCAGGCAAAGCAGTTGTCTCTCGACAAATCTCCATGGAACATTCTCATCAGTGAACATTATCGCACCTCTCACCAAATAATTACAAGAAGTATAATTTTATTTGAAGAGTAGGACATTGATAGAGGCATAAAAAAGATATATATTAGGTATAGGAGATGTATCATAGTTAAATAATATCAAATGCAGAGATAAGTGTAGTAGAAAAGCTGCCTAAATACAGCGATATACGAACATTTTAGCAGACTTTCTGCCAGACATTTTAGTATAACCTAGCAAATCATTTGACATTAGCCAAAAATGTACTGATTATATTAATCTCACATAAACTAATCAAGAGACATATAGGTTTACTCTCCAAATTTTGATTCATGTTATTATTCATGTGAAACATACTTAACAGTGTTTCTTTCCATGTAGATATTTGTTGTGAACAAGCACACGAGAGATAGAGAGAGATTACAGTGTTGTCAATGCTGGCAAAGTTGAAAACCAAGGTGGAACTTGCGACTGATCAAAAAGATTGCTGCTCATGTCCCTGCCAAACACTTTGTTTGCTTAGAACATAAGAAACACATCAGTTATAGACGTATATTTACAATGGAAGTAACTTGAGGAGCGAATGAAAGCGCTCATTGTGTTATCTACTTGAAAAGCACAACTTGCATTAATCGAACATGTTCCGCTAAAAAGCAGGGAAAATTGATGATGACAGGTAAAGTTCTCCTCTAAATTAAATGGTGAAATCTGCTGAGGTAACCTAGTTGTTTCTTTCGAATGTAGAAACCAGCAGTGTATGCATTCAAGATTCATATTTTTCGCTGACTTAATCCTTTATACTCACAGATAAGTAAGCTGGTCCATTCCTGTTAAGTTTGGCAACGGACCAGTCAGTTGGTTGTCAGAGAGGTGTCTGAAAAAAGATAAACATTCAGCTTTGAGCTCTAGAAGCTCCGAAAAACCTCTAGTAAATGAACTTCCCAGTGCCATAGAAGGGAGTTGAAAAATGTAAAATAAAAACTCACAGTTCGGAAACACTAGTAAGACTGTTAAGATTTGGAGGAACAGATCCAGTTAAGTGGTTCTTATCAACGCGCCTGCATCAGAAAGAGTCAACTTTCAGAGAATCAGCATTATGCACTGGCTTTATAAATCTTTGTAATTTCTGAAGTTGACTTACAAAGCTTCCAGTTTGTTTGCGAGGCCCAGTGTGGGAGGGATGCTTCCTGTTAGGTTATTGCTGTCGATGAGACTGACCAATGAGAGTAGTTAGTAAGAGAATACAAGCTGTCACATTTGTAGCTTTGTTGGAGAGATTTTCTTGAACAAGAGTAGTTTAATGCTTATTTGGCCTGGCTTTTTGCTGTCAATGTTTGTCTCCAAAAGATTACGCTGCCAGAGGACGGTGTTTTTTTAAGTTTTAATATTCATATTCAACACTCTCTCTCTCACCTCTGAGCTCGAGACCTTTTGACAGGCCCGAGACAAGAACTTGACTTATTGGTAGAAAATTAGAGAGATTAGGAATCTGGTGGAATTCGAATTTAGAATCTCATGCTCTGATACCATGTTAAAATAATGTGAAAATAATTGTTTATCTTCAAAAGCTTAAGCTGTAAGAACATCGTTTTCAATATTTATATTCAACACAGAAATAAGCTTCTGAACCCCCAACGGCAAAAGCATGAAGTTGAAGCTTCTACTTCTACTGCAGCAGGAAGTTATTGGGTAGGATATCAATGAAAAAGTTGTCTACATTTTTTCCCAAGTAGCTAGCTTCACTTAACAGCAGATTTCCAGAAGCTCTAGCCAGCCCAAGCAAGCCCTTGGTTCGAAAATCCCCCAACTCAAAAATGCAAGAATATGAAAAGTAGAAATCGAAATGTCAATTTTTTATCGTATGATTGTGAAATCTTACAAATGTATCATACGCATGTTTGAATTGAAAATTTGAGCAGGAAGGCTGCCAGAAATGTTGTTCTCGCCCAAGTGACTGCGATACATAAACAAATGCTCAGTCAAGCAATTGTAACGACACGAGATACGCAATTTAATCCAAACAAACAAGAATAGTACATACAAGTGCTGGCAGAATGTTAAATTATCCAAGCCAAGATTGAGGTTGTTTCCGCTCGAGACAGGAAGCGATCCGCTTATTTGATTATCGGTGATATCGAACCAAACCAGTTTCGACAAATTGCCAATGGTAGCAGGAATTTCTCCGCGCAAGTTGTTTGAATACAGTGATCTGTTTGAATCAAGAAGAAATCAGATTCAGCAGAACTACAAAATGTTACAAAGATCAACTAAGTCATCGAATACTTTCATATCGAATTCCCTTCCGAGAGATCATAAGCATCTACGCCTTAAAACTTACTACTGCACACAATCTTCGACATCTTCTGAATTTAATTCCATTTACTCCTAATGACTCTATGGCTTTTAGTGCTGAAAAAGAAGAGAAAAGGTATACTGTACTGAAAACAAATTCTGCGTTTGCAATTTATTAATCTTGCAAACAAAATTGATGCAGAGATTAATCTGAATCAGCTTGAATCAAAACAAGAAATAGAATCGCAACTTCCTCAGCAGTAATCTCGATTTCTACAATTCTTAATTTCTTACGATTATCGCTGCCAAGTGAGTTCAAATTTGACTTGAATCAAAACTAGAACAGAATAAAAACTTCTTCACTTGCACCATATGAATTTATACATAATAATGCTAATTCAAGTGGCCTAAATAGTTATATTGAATGATTGCTAAAATGTTCACTAAACAACTAAAAAAAAAGGATAAAAAGGGGGTCAAAAAAAGATTAAGATCTTACAGCATCCCCAGCCTTGGCAGATTCCCTAATTCTGCTGGAATAGTCCCAACAAAATTGCAAGAGACAAGAACCCTATAAAAAGAAAAAAACAAAAAAAGGCTTAATAAATAAGGTGTAAATTACTTCTTCCTGGAAAGAAAAATATAAAAAAAAGGTAAAAAGGTGTAAACTTTGCCTGAAATCTAATTTTGAAATTGGTATTTGAACTTTTAGACATTTTGATTTCACTATCCAACCTTTCTGGCATTTTAAAAAAAATTTTAATTTTACAATCTAACCTCATAGAATTTGTAAGAATTATTTGCAGTAGATTATATAATATTCCATCAAATGTTACAAATACAGTTTTAGATAGAAAAAAAATCAAAACATTCAAAGTTTAGGTATTTATTTCCAAAGTATTACACGTGTTACTGAAAAGTTCCATGCACTAACTGAAAAGGTAATGAGAGAGAATAAAATAATAAAGCAGAAAGAATTTCCATAAAATAAAGGAATTGATATTACCAGAACACTAAAGTTCAAACCATGGGGCCTACTAAGCCTACAAAACTTTTTAATTATAACAATGCACAATTCGGAGTTTTTATCTGTAAAACAAGGCCTTAGCGGTAAATGATTAACAACATTTAGAAAACGGTAATTCATTCACAGTATATGCTTATAGATTTTTTAAAGGACTATTCTATAGTTATAATATTTTTTAAGCATATTAATGAAAAAAAAATCGCTAGATTATAATGTATCTGTTCTGGCAATATCAAAACTAGTTTTGACAATATCAATTCTAAAATAAAGGATGCAAAAAATCGTACTCAAAACCTCTTGAAATGAAGTTTGTGATCCCTGCTCAAAATTATACTGAAAAATTAGGATTTTTTTCTTTTAAAAAAAGAACAACAGAATTACTTACAAGCCCTTCAGTTTCATTAAATTTCCAATGGCTTTGGGAATTGATCCAGTTAAATGTGGGTTGTAAGATAGATCCCTGCATAAATTTGGCCATTTTTTCGATTGATTAGTGATGCAAAAAAAATATATAAGAAAAAAGAGAAACAACACAACTCGAGTTCCTAACCCTATAATATAATTTTACAATATAATAAAAAAAGTGTGATTGCTTCAGCCCCGTCGCTCGTTAAGTTATAATCTTTTTCGCGGATTCGTGAGATGAACTAAAGAACGATAGATTCACGATGCACAAACATACAGATACAGAAGACGCAAGTAAAGAACTTATATCTAAAATGAAATACCGTCGAAAATTTTAAAAGTCTTAAACATTAAATTTTAAAGTTTGAGGATTAAAACAAAATGATAATAAAGTGACGCTTTATACATCGGAGAGTGGCAAAGTAAAAGCGAGCTAAATTATATGTAGCTAAATCACCAGTTCAAAATATTTAAGCCCTGTTATTATTACTAGCGTGCAATACCTCATATATTCTAATCAGAATTATTTTTTCATTTGATGTAGGAGCATTGCGGGGTTATATATTTAGAAATAAATTTTGTTGAGAAATTCAATACATATTTTAAAAGAAAAACTTACAAGTACTCCAACTCTGGAAGATTCCCAATGTCCCCAGAGAGAGTGCCATTTAGATTGGCTCCTGATAGAACTCTGAATTATTTATTACAAAACAAAAACACAAACACAACCAAGTTTCTCAGCATGTGAACAAATATACATAAATTTGAATTCAAAAAAATCTAAATTCAAAAATTGAAGGAGAGGGAAACTCACATCATGGTAATGTGGGAATTGGTGCAGGTGATTCCTACCCATTTACTGCCACAGGGATCCATCCCAACCCAATTGTTAGGCTGGTTATTCCAATTACCAGCTAGGGCACTAAGAGCAATAGCTTCAAAAAAAAAAAAGAAAAAAGAAAAATCAAATCAAACAAATTAGGACCGTTTATGTAAGGATCCAACCCGCTAGCAACAATAACTCGTATGAGATTCTTATTTGGCTCTAGTACCAATTGCAACGACCCTGACTCGCAATAATAACCTTACTCACGTACTGACCGGCCCAAAATGTTTAAGTTCAGTTATTATTATTAGCACGAGAGATCTCATGTATTCTAATCAGAATTATTTTACCATCTGTGAGATTATTGGGGCATTACAGTTTACTTTACGATGGTGATATTAAAAACCCTAAAATTATTAATAATCATATGCTGCTGTAAAAAAAAAAATTATATATATTTATGTACTTGCATAAGTACCCTTTTTTATATGATAGAAAAACCAAAATTTTGCCATTAAAGCACAAAGCTGTGATTTCAGCTTTTGAGAAATATGTATGAAAATTCAGATAATTTGAAAGAACATAATAGAATTAGGTTATTTCGCAGCGACGTAAACGAAAAGGCTTGTTTTAGCAATAAAAATGAATGAAAGTATAAGAAAAATTATCTTTAAATCCCAGATAATAACATTTTGAGATTTGTCACCGCTCACCTGTTATTATATACAAAATTATGCATGCATTAGAGGGTGTTTGGTTCCTTGAAAAATTGTGAAATTATTCTATATTAAAAAAAAGTTTTTATATGGAAAAACACCTTTTCATAGTTTTCATTTTCAAGACAAAAAACAAAAAGAAATCCGCAAAATGGATATGAGACATTATCCATGGAAAATACTTCCATTGATAGATAATTATACATGATTCTATCCAAGGTCTAAAAGCAAGATAATTGTAACTAATGATGATTAATTATGCTAAGAAAATTAAAGGAAGTACAAACAAAATCAGATTAAAACAAGAAAGAAAGAAAGAGTTGCACACAGAAACATACCTTCATCAGGAAGTGTTTCAGCTGAAACACCCAAACTTTGAACAATTAAGATAAACAAGCAAGCCCACCATCTCTGATCAATACCTATCAGAATCGCGAAATCGCGCACCATAAAACGATTTTTCATTTCTTTCTTTTGTTTGCTCTCAAATGTGTTTGTTAAACTTCTCTTCTCTTCTAATTAGATCACACCATTTCTGAACCTCCCACTAGCCACCAAATTCTTACAACCTCTTCATAAGTTTAGCTTCAAAGAAGCAAGTTGTGGTGGTTTTCTCTGTAGTTTATTTGCTATATGCTGAGATCATATTACTTGTAATAATTAATTTATAGCCCCTGATGCATGTTGCTGCTGCATTGACCTAATCTGATGACCCGACTCGCTAGCAATAATAACTCGTTAAACCTAATCCACAAGCCCAAAATGCTTAAGCCAATTATTATTACTAGCGCGTAGGTCTTATATATCCAAACCAGATTATAGATGCATATTAGAATTACCAGGCGACAAATCTGTTGGTGTAGCACTTTGCTCCATATAGCACTTAGCACTCACACTTCCGGCTGGTATACGGCTCTGATACCAATTGCTTCAGTTAGTTATTATTATTAGCGTGTAGACCTCATATATTCTAATCAGATTCAGTTTTCACCCGATGTGGAACTATTGGGGCATTACACCTAAAGCATTGCGAAGAATTAATGTACTAAACCATTATCTTTTCAAAGATTAAGAGCACTCTTTCGAATATAATTTATACAAGACACCGTTTTCTAACAGCTTGCGTTTTTAGAGACAGCAGTTGTTTTAAATGGTATAGGAAGTTCTGACATGAGGGTCTGTGTCGAATATAAAATATAAAAATATCTTAATCTAAAAGCTTAAGCTTTAAGAGACAAACAGTTATTTTACATAAGAGATTTTACTTGGAATTATGTGTGATGTATTAGAGTTGACTTTAATATGGACCATTTCCAAGTACTTATAAGTTGTACCCTAATCCCCTTCATGATTTTATTTAATTTTCCTTTTTTCTTATACTTTGAGGACTTAAATATGAAGAGAATTGATAGATCACTATCAACATATTTATATGTACATGTCTCTTCTCATTTACTTGATCTATCAAATATAAATGCCATTTGAATGTTTCAGCATGTCACATCATTGACCTATTTAATATATTGCTATCTTGGTCAATTGAATGTAATAGTAAATTAAACTAGTTAGATGTTTATCCCTGTAAAATTATCTGTTTACATACATTCCCTTCGAAAAAATAAAATAAAATCAAACTCTCATATATGATATATGCCTTCAGAAACTCTTTTCAAACACACAGACACTGATATTATAAAGTTATATATATCATTTTAATGTTTTTAGAGTGGATGCACATGTAAATAGCTTAAATGCACCTTATATGATGATAAAAATTCAAGAGTTTCAGGTGCATATTTGTCAATGGAAAAACTGTATATGTGTATATATATATGAATAAGAATCAGAATCAGAATCAGAACCATTACAACACATAATTGTTTATTGCCCATTCATTTCCTACTAATAATTTATTATTACCACTACCCATCAAATTGTGTTGGAATAAAACTCAACCCAGCTGTTTGATGGAAACAACATTCATTTCTTAGACATTTTACTCCTCCCACAAGTGACAGAAACAAAAGCCACGGTAGCAGGTGAAGAGGTAGGGCAAAATTTATGCAGGAATGAGAGCTATTGATATCTTAATCTGAAGTAAATGACATACTGTGAAAGAGATTGCAGTGAAAATAATGCTGTTGACAATTAAAATCCCTTGCGCAATTTTACCGTCAGCAAAACGTAAAACAATCGCAGAATACAATTCTAAGTACCAGGTAAAAGACATTAATAAGGTAATTAAGAGGGTGGAAAAGTATATCTACACATTACTTTCCTCCCATACGATGACTGTAGTTGGTATTTGAAATTATATTAAACATTTTTCTGACATATTGAGAATTAAGAGAGTTACAGAAGGAAATGAAATAATAACTGCTCAAATATTGAGAAGATTTTCGGCAGAATTTTGACGCTATGGGAGGTAATTAAAGTGCAAAGACTGACTTTCAAACTTAAAATTGGGGCTACCACTTCTGCACTCAATTGAATATATTATATACCAGATCCTAGAAATTTTTTGTAATTAATCGTGACCATAACAGTGTAAAAGATTTCTGAAACCATGAACTTTTAATGCTATGTGAACAAGTCATATGAAGCATTACAACAATTGGGGTATCAATTGTCCATCTTGAAGGCAGTTTACTGACAATATACAAAGAAGTAACCAAAAAGTCTTGCGCTTTTATTGATATCGAAGCATATCTTGAAGTTCATAATCGTGAGCTTCAAGCACATACACATACATATTTTTCGCTCAGCTAGTAGAGTCTTATAGATTTTTCGAGACAACATTAAAATTACAGTATTCTTACAAGTCAGAAGGGCGCACAACAACTACTCACTGAACTTTCTTATTCTTGATGACATATGCTGAGTGGGCGATCCAACTTCCGCTGCGGCTGCTAAGGTGAGGAAGGTGCGTCCGGTTGTCTTTCAGGGAGTGCGGCTTGAAATGCGGGTAACTCCATATAGGCTTCGTGGAGCCTTGCCAGCGTAGGATAATTAGACTGCAAGGAATGAAGTACGGAGATCGAATTAGTTCTCAAACCAACTGCACATTAAAATTTGAAGAAAACGAGCTTAAAGCATAAGGCGCCAAATTAGTTTAGCTATTTCTGTAACCATTAGCCAGGAATATTCAATCCATATATTTTCAATAGTGCACAAATTCTTGTGTAATTAAACTTCAGAAATCTCCGCCTTCCACGGACTATTTGATTGCATCAAGAATAATATCGAATTTCTAGTTCTTGAGATTGCTGCATTCTATCCTCAAAGGACACTATTTCATTGATAGAGTGATAGGCACTGCACGCATATGGCATGAACAGGTGTTTATTTGAACTACTCTAAATCCTGGATCGCCTTAACTAAGGCCTCAAATTGACAAAATAGCCCTTGTTTTTTTATATCAACGCTGTTGACAAAAGAACTAGAAAGCAGTTTTACGGGCCAAGCTTTTGCCAACATTTATAGGGCTTTGATGCAATAGGAAATAGGGTTATAATGATTAGCATAAGGGCATATGGGCACACAAAAAATTTGTTCACTTTGAGGGGCGAATATACAAAAATATCACTTTTAACCGATACCAATTAAAAGCTACCATTTAACTTAGCAAAAGAGGTAGAAACAAAGCTACCATGTCAATTGCAAAGCGCTTCACTCCCGCATAAAGTTGGGGTGCTAGAAACACATCTCCCTGCATGTGAAAATCATCAAACAGTAGCAACATATTGGTAAGTTGTCATTTATATGAACTGCAGTTTCCATAATACATGCAATCACACAATCACAATCCATGTCATGATATTCTGATCAACATAGATAAACAGATTTATGTAAGTGCACCGGAGAAAATCTGGCCCCACTAAATACTAAAGATCACCAAAGTTCACTAGTATGATGAGTATGAGAGGAGAAAAGTTGCCGATCATTGAGAAATTTATGAAGAGTTATAAGCACAATATTAGACGTATAAAGAATAATGTTAAACCAATTATTGTGTTAATCATGAACTTATAAAGTTACTGTTCGAGAGTAAATGTTCTGCTAATATACGGTTTATTAATGTAGCGCACCCAATAGTATCTATGATTTATAAGTTGCAACAGTCGACAAAAAAATGATAGTAAACTAATTTCACTATTGAAACCTAACTATAAATAGCAGCTAAATAAAATTCAGGATTTGGCGGGCAAACCAATAGGACTTCATCTCCTGTAGCATATTTTCCAGCAACACCAGCCAACAGTGTCTCCAGAGCTGAAGCAAAATCAAACAAAAGAAAGATAAGTTCATTTAAAATCTAAAATACTTATTTCAAAGAATAAAATCGAGTATAGGCTTATAGCTAACTATCCAGAGCAACAATACAACACTGATAGAAGGGCAGAAATCAACAGAACAATGAGCAAACTCAAGAAGACAGCACGCAGTAACAAGAACACATGCAAATGTACGAAGGTCTATGTCTATCTCTCATGTTATGTTCGCAACAACATACCGAAAGATTTTATTCATTTACAAGAAGATAATGGATATAAGCTAACCCGCGAAGCCTTTGTTGATATGAAGTTGAACCCATGGAAGTTTTTTCTCAGAACCAAGATTTTCCTCAATGTATTGCTGAAAAGTTATATTAATCTATCAGCAAGTATAAAATGATTTTTAACGATATGAACTGAGTTCTCTATAGTAGGGGCCCTGCAACTCGTAACTCACCAGTACAGGAAGATTTTGAAGAGGCTGAATACCTGAACTGACAATACTTGCTATCTGTGATGAGAAATTATGAAGAGATATTTACATATTATATCAGGAGCGGAGATAACTATCATGTATTTGTGAATTTACAAAACAAGCAAATAAAGGCAGTGAAAATGTCAGTGAATGGGCTTCAAATCATTGAATCTGTTAAATGCGTAAAATAACAAAGTCATGCAGAAAGAAAGTTGATAGCTAGTCAAGTCTGCAGACATAATTTAACATATTAGAAGGGAAAAACCTAATAAAGCAAGAAAGAAAGCTGAAGAAAACAATAATGAAGTTTCATAGTCGCCGTAAATCAACTGATGTGAAACTTTCTAAAAAGTACTTCTAGACCCTTTCTTTGAAATAAAATTTTGTTCTCAGTTGACCGTAGCAGACTAACGCGTAAAAATAGTTGGGAATTAATGAAGTAATTCTTTTAGAAACTTCAAGCGTATAGCATTTAGCAACAGTAAAGATGGCACAACAGAAAGCAAGTTGTTTCTTCCATTCCTTCTTCTTAGTCCTTAGAACATGTTTTTTCTGCTTTCTGGAAATCGGAAGTTTTTCAAAACTGTCCAAAGAATTTGTTTTCAACAGTTAGAAGAACTTTTACGCCATGAGATTAATTGACTTCCATATGATGGTTCGAGACGGATAGAAACAATTAATAGCATAAAAAAGAAACCAGCGCGACACCACTGAGGAGAATCGAAGAATGGCATTGGCAGCAGGTTATTACCTGAAGATTCAAGGCTTTCTTTTTAAGATCTTGAGGTAAAAGAGGATTCTGGGGATACTTGTCTTCCAAATACTGCCAAATCCAAAGAAAACAATTTTATTGAATAACAATCTAATCCCATGAATTTCCATTATCATGATATCTATTAAACGAAAATCCCACAAGTTATGCTAATATTTAAAGCATAAATAGCCATAAATCTTATATTCACCAATATGATTGCAAACGAATCAGCAACTACTACATCCCCATCAACCAGCGCGGGGACATATTTAACAGGATTGATCTTCTCAAACTCTGCAATGAACAATAGTTAAAAAAAAAGGTTCAAAATGGATTACCTTCGCATAGTATCGATAATTAAGGCAAAAGATTTCTCATTTATATTATAATAGACAAAAATAGATAAGCATTATTTGCAAAAGTGAACCTTAAAAAAAACAAGTTTCAACGATATTACTGGTGCACTGTTACTATCAAACACACTTAATTGTGAAATCTACTTTCTAGTTCCATAAAAAAAAAAAAATTGATTAGTTTCTTCATACCTGGATTCGATTGCTCGCCTTTTAGAAGGTTCACTGCTTTGTACTCATAATCCAACCCTTTCATGCAGGAAAAAAAAAAGAAATCAAGTTAGGCATGATAAATTTCCAAATAAAATAGAATAACTTAATTAGAGAAAATTACCAATGAAATTAAGGATTTGGCCCTCAAAAGTTTGAATTCTTAAATATATCCCTCTAAACTTAGTTCACCATTTAAACTCAAATATTTCATGCCAAAAAAAAAAAAAATCATTCTATCATCAAATAAATATCTTTTTAAATATTGTTGCCACCATTGTTTATTTCTAATGTCTCTTTTCTATCTCTTCTCTATGAATCACAAAATCCTAAACCTTTAAAAGATGATAAAGTTTTTTCAGCCACAACTATGAAAAATCACTCAACTGGCAGGGACTAATCTGCCAAGTTAAAACTTTGAAGTAACGAATTACAAAATTAAAAATTTGCAAGAAAAAATCGCATTTTCAAAACTTTGCAGGGATATATAGTGCATTTGCTCTTAAGGACTTATGTACTTGAGATGTAGGGTGTAGCGCTGTAAGATATCAGTATTGGCTAAGTAGTACTTTTCTCTGTTAGCCAAACGCTCTACTGAAAATATATTGGCTTCAAATAATACTTAACGAATTGATAAAATTACTGGGATAGAGCCAAATTTTCTGAGAATAAGAGTTAAAAAACAACTAACGGTAAATGTATTAAAAAGTTTTAGCTTCACTATCCAACATTTTAATGCGTTTGATTTGAGCCGTTTAACACCATTTTCACTTTAGAATTCGGATGCGACATTCATATTACAGAGTTTATGCAACGACCCGACCCGCCTGCAACAATAACTCGTTGGGCCAAACCACCGGCCCAAAATGTTTAAGCCCAATTATTATTACTAACTAATCGTAATCAGTATCCCATCCGATGTGGGACTATTGGCGGCGTTACAGTTTAAGGGCCCATTTGGTGTAGATCGCAGAAAATATACCGTAACTAATTCATTACAACATGCAGCGAGTGTGATCGTAGAAAAAAAATATCATAGCTGATTCATTGAGATACGCAGAAAGTAACATATATCGTAACTGATTCATTACGATATACGAATCGTATTTTTTCATCGCACGTAACGCAGACGGAGCCTAATTTGAGTATTTTTCGTGATTTATAAGACTAAAAAGTTGGGGGGAAAAAAAAAAAATTAGGAACTGAAACTAAAGTTATGAAAGGCAGGATGGTCGGATCAAGAGCGAGCGAATCATAGTTTGGATTATCCGGAAAAAAAAAAAAAAAAAAAGGGGAAAAAAGAGGAGAAGGGACCTTTGAGATTGAGGGCGATGCGGGCTCGTTGGGAGCAGGAGCTCCGCCAGTAGGAGTAGAGAGTGAGCTTCTCCCCCGAATCCCCCATCTCATCAATTACACAACACACAGTGATGAAGAAATTGTGATGGGGGGGAAGGAGACGTGCGGAAATTATTTTTAGTTTTGGCAGCCGGCCGGCTAGTTTTGGAACTTGTGTCTGCAGTCTGCACTCCGCAGCGTCGGCGCGTCGTTACTTCGGACAGCGGGGGTGGGGCAGACTGCGACTGCGGCTAGAAGGTGGGGTTTGGTTTGATAGAAGGTAAAGACTCCCAAACGAGATTGTGAGGATAATGCGGACTTTTTTTGAAAATAACCCTGTGAAATCTCATATTTGCCGAAATAACCCTCTAAAAATTTTATTTGTGAAACTAACCCTACTCGCGCCAGCTCGGCGGCGACATCAGAATTTTCTATGAAGACGGTGAACGATTCACCGTCTCGGGCGTTTATGAAGACGGTGAATGATTCACCGTCTTCTCAAGGCGCCCCCTCCGCCTTTCTCGCCCAAAAACCCACGCGACACCCTCGCATGCCCTAGAGAAGGCGGTAAACGAATTACCGCCTTCTCTATGTATTGAGAGAAGGCGGTGATTTGTTCACCGCCTTCTCTGTGTACCCCAGGGACTTAGCCAAATTTCGTCAAAAAAGTAATCCGAATTACCGTCTTCTCTGTGGTATGGAGAGAAGCGATTGCTTACCGCCTTCTCTCAATCCATTGAGTAGGCGGTAATTCGTTTACCGCCTTCTCTAGAGCACCAAACAAGGGTGTCCGCGCGGGATTTTGGGCAGAAGGCGGAGGGGGGGCGCCTTGAGAAGACGGTGAATCATTCACCGTCTTCATAAGGCGCCAAGAAGACAGTGAATCGTTCACCGTCTTTATAAAAAATTCTGACGTGGCCGCCGAGCTGTCGCAAGTAGGGTTAGTTTCACAAATAAAATTTTTAGAGGGTTATTTCGGCAAATATGAGATTTCACAGGGTTATTTTCAAAAAAAGTCCGATAATGCTTTGTGCGAGTAGATAATTAGAAAAAAATAAATAAAAGACGATAATAATAAAGGGAGATAAAACAATTATGAAAGAAACGAAGACCACAAGGGATGAGATTTATCTTGTCGATGTAAAAAAGTAACGATTGAAGAAAATGGAAGATTAACATATCAGACTAATATAGAGGTGCGACCCGATTCGATTGAAATAAAATAAAAAAATTTGATTTGGTTTAAGCAAAAAAAAAAAAAAAAAAAAAAGTCTAATATAGTACAACGATCCGACCCATTCGTTGGACCCAAATAACTAAAACGCTGTTGCTTATTATTCGATCCAAACCAGACATGCATGCACGGACAAAACCATATGTCAGATTCTAGAGGTGATTCCTACAGGTTCAAGAGATGGCTCCCATCAAATCTAAATCCGTTGGTGTAGCAATTTGTCCGGTATAGTATTTAGCTCTCACCCTTTTAGCTGGTATTAGGCTCTGATACCAAATACAACGATCCGACCCGCTAGCAACAATAACTCGTTTTGGTGTAGCACTTTGTCCCGTATAGTACTTAGCTCTCACACTTTCAGCTGGTATTCGGCTCTGATACCAAATACAACGATCCGACGCGCTAGCAACAATAACTCGTTGGGACCAACCACCGGCCCAAAATGCTTAAACTCAGTTATTATTACTAGCGTGTATGTCTCATATAAACCGAACGAAATCAATATCCCACCCGATGTGGGACTATTGGGGGCGTTACATATAGAGGTGTGATCTGATTCGATTCAAGTAAATAAAAAAAAAATCTAATTTGGTTCAAGCAAAAAGAGAGAAAAATATGTCGAAGACTTAAGCCGGTTCGAGAGAACCAACAATAATTAACTCAGTTCAAGCAAAAAAAGAAAAAAAATTCCGTACGGTTTAAATGAAAAAAAATATATGGAGGACTTAGAGTCGGTTCAGAGCGAAGCCCACACCCGACAATAAAGAAAATTTTATCACGCAGCAAATTTAGAAAGAATAATATATAAGCATATACGGCGGAAAGATATAATAAAAAAAGATAAAAAGAAGCTTTTGCTTATTTCTTTTTTTATTACTATTCAAAATTTTTAAATTTACTCCTAAATATCAAAAATATCCGTACAAAAGTTCTATTCCATTAGTAAATTCTAGAAAAATTGAGAATATTTGAAAATTGTCTTTTAAATCGACAAAGATATTTTAGCCCTCCAGAAGTAAATAAGATCCTTTGCGGTTTCAAAGGGCATATTAAATCTTATCCCAAAAGAAAAACATATACATACATAATGTATAGCTACTATGCTATTTGAAGCATAAATGATTTTATACTTCCGACTTTTTAATCTTTAGATCAAGAATTGTACGGTTGGAATAATTGCGGTTTCACTTAGGATTGAATAGTATCTCTCGAATGGAGTGGTTCCCACATGATAATAATATTAATCCAAAAATTAGA
The DNA here is from genome assembly GCA_025177825.1 of Aechmea fasciata. NCBI lineage: Eukaryota > Viridiplantae > Streptophyta > Magnoliopsida > Poales > Bromeliaceae > Aechmea > Aechmea fasciata. Next base: position 5,215,030 of record CM045938.1, read on the forward strand.
AATTTCAAAGAGTACTGTACTTTTTATGGACCCATAAAAAATGAACAAAGAGTACTCTAAATATCTATATCTATATAAATCAGTTCACCAACTTGCAAAATAAACTTAGCTTGAAATGTGAATGTGAATCAACTAGGATTCGAACTTGGAAACTCGGGTACCAACCATCAAGGTCTTTACCAGTTGCTCTAGGGACGGTCAGTATTTCATTTTGCTCCTTAAACTTTCAAATTCGACATTACTACTCCGATGACATCGATGGGCCCATAAACAAACCCGTTTTATGTACTAGGCGAGATTGGAAATGCGGATGCGAATGCTCGTAAGAAGATAAACAAATGTCATGTTCAAGGTAGGAGTGTCAACCGAGCCTAACACGAGTGAGCTGGGGCTGGCTCATGTTTGGCTCATTTGATAAACGAGCCGAACACAAGCTGGCTCGTTAAAATATCAAGTCGAAAAATTCAACTTTTGTTCGGCTCATTAATGAACAAGCTGACTCACGAACTGACCAACGAATAATAAGTTAAACGGATCTTATAGGATATATATAAAAATTTATGCAGGAATTAATGAGAGCTATTGATATCTTAATCTGAAGTACATGACATACTGTGAAAGAGATTGCAGTGAAAATAATGCTGTTGACAATTAACCTCCCTTGCGCAATTTTACCGTCAGCAAACCGTAAAACAATCGCAGAATACAATTCTAAGCACCAGCTAAAAGACATTAATAAGGTAATTAAGAGGGTGGAAAAGTATATCTACACATTACTTTCATCCCATACGACGACTATAGTTGGTATTTGAAGTTATATTAAACATTTTCTGACATATTGGGAACTAACAGAGTTACAGAAGGAAATGAAATAATAACTGCTCAAATATTGAGAAGATTTTCGGCAGATTTTTGACACTTCTGCACTCAATTGAATATATTATATACCAAATCCTAGAAATTTATTGTAATTAATCGCGACCATAACAGTGTAAAGGATTTCTGAAACCTTGAACTTTTACTGCTATGTGAACAAGTCATATGAAGCATTACAACAATTGGGGTATCAATTGTCCATCTTGAAGGCAGATTACTGACAATATACAAAGAAGTAACCACAAAGTCTTGCGCTTTTATTGATATCGAAGCATATCTTGAAGTTCATAACCGTGCACATACACATACATATTTTTCGCTCAGCTAGTAGAGTCTTCTAGATTTTTCGAGACAACATTAAAATTACAGTATTCTTACAAGTCAGAAGGGCGGCGCACAACAACTGCTCACCGAACTTTCTTATTCTTGATGACGTATGCTGAGTGGGCGATCCAACTTCCGCTGAGGCTGCTAAGGTGAGGAAGGCGCGTCCGGTTGTCTTTCAGGGAGTGCGGCTTGAAATGCGGGTAACTCCATGTAGGCTTCGTGGAGCCTTGCCAGCGTAGGATAATTAGACTGAAAGAAATGAATATGGATATCGAATTAGTTCTCAAATCAACTGCACATAAAAAATTTTAGGAAAACGAGCTTAAAGCATAAGGCGCCAAATTAGTTTAGCTATTTCTGTAACCGCTAGCCAGGAATATTCAATCCATATGTTTTCAATAGTGCACAAATTCTTGTGTAATTAAACTTCAGCAATTTCCGCCTTCCACGGACTATTTGATTGCATCAAGAATAAAACCGAATTTCTAGTTCTTGAGATTGCTGCATATCTGTCCTCAAAAGACACTTTTTCATCGATAGAGTAGTTAGATTTGACTCGAAATTGTCAATCGACTCAAGTTCGGGTTTTTCGACTTGCCGACAGTTTCGCGGTGCGACCAAATTGGAAAAATAAAATTGTGAAGGAAAATGAATGTCTGTGGTGGGTAGCGGAGGGCTCGGGCCGACAGGATCGGATCGGATCCGAAACCGTTATGAGTTTTTCCTCTTTCGTTTTTTTAGGCGTGAGATTGTGGTCGGTTGCATCATCAGAACATTGTATTCCCTTTCGTTTGATAATGAAGTTCTTTCCTCCCTCGCCCGTGGTTTTTCCTTGCTAAGCGATTTCCAAGAAAATCTGTGTGGTTTCCTTTTCTGCTTGTGGTTTGATTGTTCTTTGTGTTCGCCATTTTGTTTCCGTTTGTGCGTTTGTCATAACAAGAGTGATAGACACTGCACGCATATGGCATGAACAGGTGTTTATTTGAACTACTCTAAATCCTGGATCGCCTTAACTAAGGCCTCAAATTGACAAAATAGCCCTTGTTTTTTTATATCAACGCTGTTGACAAAAGAACTAGAAAGCAGTTTTACGGGCCAAGCTTTTGCCAACATTTATAGGGCTTTAATGCAATAGGAAATAGGGTTATAATGGTTAGCGAAAGGGCATATATGCAGATATGGGCACACAAAAATTTGTGCACTTTGAGGGGCGAATATGCAAAAAATCACTTTTTACTGATACCAATTAAAAGCTACCAGTAACTTAGCAAAAGAGGCAGAAACAACCCTACCATGTCTGTCGCAAAGCGCTCCACTGCCGCATAAATTTGGGGTGCTAGAAACACATCTCCCTGCATGTGAAAATCATCAAATAGTAGCAATATATTGGTAAGTTGTGATTTATATGAACTGCAGTTTGCATAATACATGCAATCACGCAATCACAATCCATGTCATGATTCGATCAACATATATAAACAGATTTATGTAAGTGCACTGGTGAAAATCTGGCCCTACTAAATACTAAAGATCACCAAAGCTCACAAGTATGATGAGTACGAGAGGAGAAAAGTTGCCGATCATGAGAAATTTATGAAGAAGAGTTATAAGCACAATATTAGACGTATAAAGAATAATGTTAAACCACTTATTGTGTTAATCATGAACTTATAAAGTTAGTGTTCGAGAGTAAATGTTCTTCTAATATACGGTTTATTAATGTAGCGCACCCAATAGTATCTATGATTTATAAGTTGCAACAGTCGACGAAAAAATGATAGTAAACTAATTTCACTATTGCAACCTAACTATAAATAGCAGCTAAATAAAATTCAGGATTTGGCGGGCAAACCAATAGGACTTCATCTCCTGTAGCATATTTTCCAGCAGCACCAGCCAACAGTTTCTCAAGAGCTGAAGCAAAATCAAACAAAAGAAAGATAAGTTCATTTAAAGTCTAAAACACTTATTTCAAAGAATAAAATCGAGTATAGGCTTATAGCTAACCATCCAGAGCAACAATACAACACTGATAGAAGGGCAGAAATCATCAGAACAATGAGCAAACTCAAGAAGGCAGAATACGGTAACAAGAACACATGCAAATGTACGAAGGTCTATCTCTGTCTCTCATGTTATGTTCTCAACTACATACTGAATGATTTTATTTATTTACAAGAAGATAATTGATATAAACTAACCCGTGAAGCCTTTGTTGATATGAAGTTGAGCCCATTGAAGTTTTTTCTCAGAACCAAGATTTTCCTCAATGTATTGCTGAAAAGTTATATTAATCTATCAGCTTATATAAAATGATTTTTTTTTCAATAGTAGCGGCCCCGCAGCTCGTAACTCACCAGGATAGTAAGATTCCGAATAGGCTGAATACCAGAACTGACAATACTTGCTATCTGTGATGAGAAATTATGAAGAGATATTTACATATTATATCAGGAGCAGAGATAACTATCATGTATTTGTGAATTTACAAAACAAGCAAATAAAGACAGTGAAAGTGTCAGTGAATGAGCTTCAAATCATTGAATCTGTTAAATGCGTAAAAGAACGAAGTCATGCAGAAAGAAAGTTGATAGCTAGTCAAGTCTGCAGACATAATTTAACATATTAGAAGGGAGAAACCTAATAAAGTAAGAAAGAAAGCTGAAGAAAACAAGAACGAAGTTTCACTGTCGTTTGTAAATCAATTGATGTGAAACTTTTAGTAAAGAAGTACTTCTAGACCCTTTCTTTGAAATGAAATTCTGTTCTCAGTTGACAGTAGCAGACTAATACATAAAAACAGTTGGGTATTAATGAAGTAATTCTTTAGAAACTTCTAGTGTATAGCATTTAGCAACAGTAAAGATGCCACAATAGAAAGAAAATTGTTTCTTCTGCCTTTCTTCTTAGTCCTTAGAACATTTTTTTTTTCTGTTTTGTGGAAATCGAAAGTTTTTCAAAACAGTCCAAAGAATTTCTTGTCAAAATTACAGGTTTAGTTTAGGTCTCCAAAACTTAGAAGAACTTTTTACGCTGTGAGATTAATTAACTTGCATGTGATGGTTCGCGACAGATGGAACAATTAATAGCATAAAAAAGAAACCAGCATGACATCACTGAGGAGAATCCAAGAACGGTGTTGGCAGCAGGTTATTACCTGAAGATTCAAGGCTTTCTTTTTAAGATCTTGAGGTAAGAGAGGATTCTGGGGATACTTGTCTTCCAGATACTGCCAAATCCAAAGAAAATAACAATCTAATCCCATAAATTTTCATTATCATGATATCTAATAAACGAAAATCCCATAAGTTATACTAATATTTAAAGCAAATAGCCATAAATCTTTTATTCACCAATATGATTGCAAACGAATCAGCAACTACTACATCCCCATCAACCAGTGCAGGAACATATTTAACTGGATTGATCTTCTCAAACTCTGCAATGCAAAATGGTTAAAATAAAATAAAAAAAGGTTAAATATGGATTACCTTCGCATAGTATCGATAATTGAGGCAAAAGATTTCTCATTTATATCATAATAGACAAAAAAAAAAAAAAAAAAAAAAAGCATAAATTTGCAAAAGTGAACCCTAAAAAAAAAAAAAAAAAATTCAAGTTTCAATGATGTAATTGATGCAATGTTACTATCAAAAACACTTACTAGTGCAATCTACTTTTTAGTTCAATAAAAGAATTTGATTAGCTTCTTCATACCTGGATTCGATTGCTCGCCTTTTAGAAGATTCACTGCTTTGTACTCATAATCCAACCCTTTCACACAGGAAAAGAAAAAGAAAAAAAAATCAAGTTAGGCATGATTAAATTCCAATAAAATAGAGTAACTTAATTAGAGAAAATTGCCAATGAAATTAAGGATTTGTCCTTCAAAAGTTTGAATTCCTAACATATATCCCTCTAAACTTTCAAAACTTACAAATTTATCTATCCCTCTCTATTGCTTCACCAATTAAACTCAAATATTTCTTGCCCAAAAAGAACAAATCATTCTCTCATCAAAGAAATGTCTTTTTAAATATTGTTACCATCATTGTTTATTTCTAATGTCTCTTTTCTATCTCTTCTCTATGAATCACAAAATCCTAAACCTTTAAAAGATGATAAAGTTTTTTCAGCCACAACTATGAAAAATCACTCAACTGGCAGGGACTAATCTGCCAAGTTAAAACTTTGAAGGAACGAATTACAAAATTAAAAATTTGCAAGAACAAATCGCATTTTCAAAACTTTGCAGGGATATATAGTGCATTTGCTCTTACCGTTTGGTTCGGGTATAAGCAAAAACTAGCTATTACGAGGATAAGTACAAGTATGGGGATAAGAAAAATAGCCTTTGAATGAAAATTTGGTTGTTCCTGAGGATAAGAAAAATATTAGGTAGTTTTATAGAATTTTTTTTATAAATAATCTTATCCATTTTTATAATTATAAAAATAATCTTCGAAAAAAATAATTATAAAAATAGGCTTCTAAATGCGGTGAATGATTCACCGCATTCATAACTCCTTAGAAGTAGTAGGAAAAAAATAAAAGCGGTGAACCATTCACCGCTTTTATCAATATAAAAATAGAAAAATAAATAAGAAAAACAAAGAAAGCGGTGAATGATTCGCCGCTTTAAAAGCGGTGAATCATTCACCGCTTTTATAGGTCTATATTTATAAATAAAAATTTAATAGGTCTATTTTTAAAATAAAAGTTTTGGAGGAGTCTATTGTAATAAAAAACCCTAGTTTTATATAAAAAATGGACGTGTTGATGGGGATAATCGAGAACTACTATTCTTGGGTAAAAAATTAGCGTTTGGGTATAAGGGGGGGGGGGGGGGGGTAAGGGCCTATTCCTATTCCTATCCCCTAACCAAATAGTAAGTAACTATGTACTTCAGATGTAGGGTGTAGCGCCGTAAGATATTAGTATTGGCTAAGTAGTGCTTTGGCGCTTCTGCTTTTGAACCTCAGACTCTCAATTTTGATTCCTGATGCGGTACAAGTACTTTTCTGTTAGCCAAACGCTCTACTGAAAATATATTGGCTTCAAATAATACTTAACGAATTGATAAAATTACCGGCATAGAGCCAAATTTTCTGAGAATAAGAGTTAAAAACCAATAAACGGTAAAAAATGTATTAAAAGTTTTAGCTTCACCATCCAACATTTTAATGCATTTGATTCGAGCCGTTTAACACCATTTTCACTTTAGAATTCGGATGCGACATTTATAGTAAAGAGTTTAAGGGCCCATTTGGTATTGAAGCCCATCGACCACCTTCAGTGTGATCGCAGAAAATATATCATAACTGATTCATTGCGATATACAGAAAGTGTCGTATGAACACAGTAGAAAATATATCGCAACTGAGTCATTATGTTATACGAAACTAAAATAGAAAATTTTCTATCGTATTTTCTCATCGCACGTAACGCAAATAGTAAGTAACTATGTACTTCAGATGTAGGGTGTAGCGCCGTAAGATATTAGTATTGGCTAAGTAGTGCTTTGGCGCTTCTGCTTTTGAACCTCAGACTCTCAATTTTGATTCCTGATGCGGTACAAGTACTTTTCTGTTAGCCAAACGCTCTACTGAAAATATATTGGCTTCAAATAATACTTAACGAATTGATAAAATTACCGGCATAGAGCCAAATTTTCTGAGAATAAGAGTTAAAAACCAATAAACGGTAAAAAATGTATTAAAAGTTTTAGCTTCACCATCCAACATTTTAATGCATTTGATTCGAGCCGTTTAACACCATTTTCACTTTAGAATTCGGATGCGACATTTATAGTAAAGAGTTTAAGGGCCCATTTGGTATTGAAGCCCATCGACCACCTTCAGTGTGATCGCGAAATATATCATAAGCGATTCATCGATATACGAGAAAGTGTCGTATGAACACGATGAAAATATATCGCGAGTCATTATGTTATACGAAACTAAAATAGAAAATTTTCTATCGTATTTTCTCATCGCATCGCATGTAGACGTAAGTATTTTTCGTGATTTATAAGACTAAAAAGTTGGGGGAAAAAAAAAATTAGGAACTGAAACTAAAGTTATGAAAGGAAGGATGGTCGGATCAAGAGCGAGCGAATCATAGTTTGGATTATCCCGAAAAAAAAAAAAAAAAAAAGAGAGAAAAAAGAGGAGAATGGACCTTTGAGATTGAGGGCGATGCGGACTCGTTGAGAGCAGGTGCTCCGCCAATAGGAGTAGAGAGTGAGCTTCTCCCCCGAATCCCCCATCTCATCAATTACACAACACACACAGAGAAGAACAAATTATGATGGGAGAAGGAGACGTGGCCTTTTGATTTTATTTATATATATATATATATATATATATATATATATATATATATATATATATATATATATATAAGTAGAACTCTTATAATAGGATAGAAGTAGAAATTGTAGGGTTAGGATGATATTAGTTAGTTAGAGTTGAATGGTCCTCTGGGTTGAGTGGTCTGGGTTATAGTATTTAATCCGATGGTTAGAAATGTTGAAAAGAGTTGATCCAAAGGCTAAAAAATCGATAGGACAAGTGCTATCCATTAATAGGATAGTAGGCGGACTCTATATATATATATAGAGTAGGGCTACTATCTTATTATGAGTAATGAGAACCTACTACTCATAAGTTGTTTTCGATAATAGAACTTAGAATCGACGATCCACTCGTTAAATATGATTTAGAGTATTTAAAACTTCTAAAAAATAAATTTCGTAATTTTTTGAAATTATTTACCTTACGATCAAAAGCTCACAAAATTGACAATTTTTAACGTAGATATGGGATACTTGGTAGTTTAACGGTGTAAAAGAATTGAAATAGGTTGAATTTTTGATAGAAAATTCTATTCACTATCTAGATAAAGATCAATAACTCCGATCTTAAATTGAAGGATTCGATCATCTTTTTAGGACATCGTTCGATTTCTAGTTCATTTTATGCCCATTTGATGGACTTTATTATGATTTTGAAAAATTACGAAATTTATTTTCTAGAAGTTTTAAATACTCTAGATCATATTTAACGGAGTGGATCGTCGATTCGGAAGCTCTATCATCGAAAACAACTTATGAATAGTAGGGCTCTACTACTCATAATAGTATAGTAGAGCCGAGTAGGGCTACTATACTATTATGAGTAGTAGAGCCCTACTACTCATAAGTTGTTTCGATGATAGAGCTTTATCTTCTAGAGTATTTAAAACTTCTAGAAAATAAATTTAATTTTTCGAAATCATTTACCCTACGATCAAAAGCTCACAAAATTGACAATTTTTAACGGCCGATATGGGATACTTGCTAGTTTAACGGTGTAAAAGAATTGAAATAGGTTGAATTTTTGATAGAAAATTCTATTCACTATCTAGATAAAGATCAATCACTCCGATCTTAAATTGAAGGATCCGATCATCTACTTTTAGGACGTCGTTCGATTTCGGCCGTTCATTTTATGCCCATTTGATGGACTTTATTATGATTTCGAAAAATTACAAAATTTATTTTCTATAAGTTTTAAATACTCTAGATCATATTTAACGAAGTGGATCGTCGATTCGGAATCATCGAAACAACTTATGAGTAGTAGGGCCTACTACTCATAATAGTATAGTAGCCCTACTCCTCATATATATATATATATAGATATATTTTTAGTCTTGGCAGGCACCCGGCTAGTTTTGGAATTTCTGTCTGCACTCTGCAGCGGCGGCGCGTTAGTTCGGACAGCGGGCAGACTGCGACGCACTAGAAGGTAGGTGGGGTTTGGTTGGATGGATAGAAGGCAAGACTTCTAACAACATTGTGGAATAATGCTTTACTACCGCAGTAATCCGTGCATTACGTGGAATAGAAGATTTGAAAAAAAACGAACAAGGAAAGAAAAAAAGCAATAAAGAAAGAAAAAACAGGGATAAAAAAATCGGGGTGGAATTCATCTTGCCGATGAAAAAAGATAACAGCCGAAGAAAATAAAAGAGGAACAGTTCGGTCCAATAAAGAGGTGTTACTAGATCTGATTCAAGTAAAAAAGAAAGAAAAATCTGATTTGATTCAAGCAAAAAAAAGAGAAAAAATTTGTGGGGGATTTAAGCTAGTTCGGAGAACCGACACTCAAAGATTATTGGTTCGGTTCAAGTAAAGAAAAAAATAATTGGTACGGTTCAAGCCAAAAAAAAAATGTCGAGAACTTAGAGTCCGTTCAGAGTGGAGTCCACATCCAAAAATAAAGAAAATCTTGCCATGTGGTAAATTTATGAAGAATAATATATATAATATAATATATATATATATATATATATATATATATATATATATATATATAGCCGGCCGTATACTATCAATAAGATTTATAAGCTCCGCATGTTTTTCACCGTATCCAATTCCCATTACGATGTGGTTGGTTGAATAGTATAATCTAACGGATAAAATTAATCAAAGGGGTTAATCTAAGGGTAGGAAACTTACTAGACCAAGTTCGTCTTATTAATAGCGTACAATATATATATATATATATTATATATATATATATATATATATATATATATATATATATATATATATATATATATATATATATATATATATATATATATATATATATATATATATATATATATATATATATATATATTATTTTTGAATGCAAAAGCACATGCATATATCTATATATATGCATGTGGACCGGCTTCATTCGGCTCGTTCATTAGCATGAAAATGATTTGTGAGATTTTTGAGAATTTTAAGGAGACTAATTTGGTCGCCTGTGCAATTTTATGTTCTGATTACAGGAATTGATACTGCAATGAAAGAAATATTCGTTACTGACAAAAAAAGAAAATTCAGATCATAACTAAATACAATGTATCTGTTCTGACAGTATTAAAATTAGTTTTGATAATATGAATTTTATTCAATTAGAGCTACGCCTATAGAGAGATAAAGTGCATTCAAGACTATTTAGCCTGCTTCTACTTTTGACCTTTTATTTAATTGAGAAGAAAGATTAAAAGAAAACTTCAACTACACTTCTTATGGTTTCATTTTTCTCACTTTAGTATTGTGTGATTTAAAGTGTATCAAGTTAGTACCCTATGGTTTCACACTTTCTTACTTTAGTACCTTGTGATTTAAATTGTATCAAATTAGTACCATGTGGTTTCACACTTTCTCACTTTCTCACTTTACTATATATAGATATATGCATGTGCCGTGTGGTAAAACCATATAGAGCTGTCCTTTTGAATTCAAAAATATATAAGAAATCGTTTGCGGAAATAAGTAAGGTATTTTTCTACTTTCTCACCGCAAGTAATGTAATATCCCCGCAATCTCAAACGAAATCTTTCTATCCCCGCAATCCCAAACGAAATCTTTCTAGTGTGGACGTTTTTATATACTAAATCAGAACTCCTTTTTCCATCTAATATGGGACTACTGGGTATTATTCCTCTTATTCATATTTGATGTGGCCATAGAGGTGTTATAGAGCCCTTTTATTCCTATTCGATGTGGCTATAGAGGTGTTATAGAGGCCCACTCCCCCTTTTAGATCTCAGAATCCTCTATTCGACATGGCTCGTTAGATCCAAACACAGGTAGATCAGAATTATCAGGTGACGTGAGATTTTAAAGGTGGCTCCCACGGATTCTTCGATGGTGTAGCGCATTTTGCACCGCATAATCGGCTAATATTCATATCTGAGACCAAATATAACCGCTGACCAAAAATACTTAGACCTGATATTATTACTAGTATGGAAGCCTCTTATATACTAAATCATAACCCATTTTTCATCTGATGTAAAATTATTGGGCATTACATTTTGGATGAGTACAGATTCTAAATTTTGATGCTAGAGGGTTTATTTATTCAAAATATTTATTTTTTAAAAAAATTCCTAAACTTTGGGTGATTTCGGCCAGGTTTCATTTTGCTCCTTGGACTTTCAAATTTGACACTATTATTTTTATGCCATCGACCAATAAACAAACACATTTTATGTACTAGGGGAGATTGGAAATGCGGATCAGCATGCTCCTAAAAAGATAAACAAATGTCGTGTTCAAGGTAGGAGCGTCAACGAGCATAACACGAGTTAGTTGGGACGGGCTCGTATTCGGCTCATTTAATAAACGATCCAAACACAAGCTGGATTGTTAAAGTATTGAGCCGAAAAATTCAGCTTGTGTTCGACTTATTAATAAGCAGTGAAAATGGTGACTCACGAAAGCGCCATAAGTATTTTATAACCGAGCTCGGCTTTATTTATTTTTTTTGATTAAAAATCAAATAATAAATAAATAAATATAGTTATTTAGTTATATATATAAATATAAATTATATAAATTTAAAATATATGTATTCAAGCTGTTATCGAGCCGAACACGAGTGAGCTAATCCCAACTCGTGTTCGACTCATTTACTAAACGAGCGATTCAATCTCGAGCTCAGTTTGAGATGAATACGAGCCGATTCGCGCTGAGCAATTTTAGTTCAAGATTGAGATAGTCATAGAAAAGGAAGATTGTATCTAAGGTTGTGAAATTGGGCTTGATGCAATGAGCAGGCCCACGGGAGAAGAGGACTGAGGTCGAGATAGTCATAGGCTTGGCTCTGAAAAACTCAACTCATATCCGGCTCGTTCATTAAACGAGCGATTAGTTTTGAGCTTATTTTGATCCGAGTATAAATTGATTCGCGAACAACGAACTGAATCGTAAACAGCATCACATTGGGGGTCAAAAGTGTAACCATCAAATAAAGGGCCTTTTTTGTAAATAGCCCCCTGACAAAATTTTATTTTAAATTTGGCCCTATCAAAATTTATTTACAAAAATATTCCTGTCCCTGCCACGCAAGCGCGACGTCAGCGCTACGCGGGCGGAGCTGGGGCCAGGAGTTTAAGTTGAACAAGGTGAACCATTCACTCTTGTTCAAACACGGTGAATGATTCACCGTATCCAATACAAATAAAGTCAAAAATTGGCTAAGTCGAGTTTAGTTGTATTGGATATGGTGAACCATTCACCGTTTCCAATATTAATACAGTCTTAGCCAAAAAATGGCTAAGTCCTAAATAGTTGAATTGGACACGTTAAATAGTTCACCGTATCCAATATATTACACATATCCTAACTTAGTGTGTATAAAATATATTGGACACGGTGAATCATTCACCGTGTTTGAATACGGTGAATGGTTCATCGTGTTCAACTTAAACATCCGATTACGTAATCGTGTTTAAAGTATAAACATACGAATTTATAAATAAATTTTTTGACAGAATTAGTTTTAAAATAAAATTTTGTCGAAAGATTATTAGCCAAACAAAAAAGCCCTCAAATAAAAGGAATCAGGTGGGTGCTGTCACCTTTTGATCAGGAGAGCCCCACCAGATAGTACGGCCGTCGCTCTCTCCTGCGTCACACATTCCCTGCTGTTCACTGCTGGGCCGCTCGCTAGTTCTGCTCCCCGCCTTTGCCACCTCGATTACCCGCTCACCAGTACATATAACTGTGATTTTACTCTCTGACCAACTCCTAGCCGTTTGAATCGAATATGTAGGGTGAGAACAATTTTTCATAATTTTGTTAAGATAAGCACTACAAAATTTCTTTTCAATAATTAATTTTTGTTATGGAACGTAGTGTTGTTTAAGACCAGTTGAAGAAGCGTTGTCATTATGAATTTGCAGTGTATAAGCACTTGACTGATTGATACATGTACTTTAATTGATGATGTCACATAAAATTATCATCTTATGAATTATACTATTTAAATATGTAGCAACTTTAGAGCTCCTGCTTTTTTAAAGCTTAAAATTTTAACTTGTGCTTTTCACTACAGGAGAAGCTTTTATATATATATAAGCCTAGTTCTATATATATATATATATATATATATATATATATATATATATATATATATCTTAAATCTTATCATTATCTTATCGAGAGTCTCCCGATAGCGGAGTCTAATCTTCATAAGATTTTACCGTTAGATCGTGATGATTGATGATTTTTTAGTGCGTTAGATCATCTGTCAATTAAATACTTTGCACGGCTTATATAGGTCCAATATCTGTGCGTCCTACTCGATCAAAGAAATTAAAACGATAATAGCGATGATTTGGTCTTATAAAAACGTGTGTAAGTGATTTGGTCTTTATATATATATATATATATATATATATATATATATATATATATTATTGAAAGATAAAGTGGAGCCAAATGTGTCTTTAATTTTTTTATTTTATTCTTAAAGAGGGTAGTCATTATCAGTTTCGTTCACCTTTTATAAATGAATTCAAGCTAAAAATTTGAGATAATTATGTTTAACCGGGACCACGTACGGTTATCAGCCAATTAAATTCTTAGCCAACTACGCTACATAAGGTCAGATAGTTTTCTACATAAATTGGTGAGTTATTGCAACTTGAATATTACTTAGATTTGGTGCAAACCCATTTCTTTACTTTTCTTTGCCAAACTTGAAGGAGTGCCACACAAAATTCTTCCCTTATCTATTAGTAATCAGTAAAATATATGAATCGAGAGTTTAAAGTAGTATACGTGTCGTTCTGAGAATCAATAGGAACCCTCCCCGGGTTTGGGAGGCCCTGTGGGTCCCCAATTTTATTTTATTTTATTTTTGGTGTGTGTGTTGTTCTCTCTCTCTCTCTCTCTCACATTTTACTTTTTTTAAAAAAAAATTCTTATTTTATTTTTCTAACTCTCTCTCTCACACACTTAACACTTTTTTTTAAAAAAAATTTCTCACTTTATTTATATTTATTTATTTATAATTTATATTATTAATTAATATAAATATACTAATTTGGAATCTAAACAAAAAATTCTTTTTTTGTGAATTGTGGAAACCACATCAATTTTCTAAAAGATTAATTACACATTAGGTTTCAATCTTTTCACTCTTTTCTTATTTTGGTTCTTAATTTTTAAACTTTACATATTAATTTATTGTTGTATTGTCTTCCTGCAGTGAAGCGCTGGGCCCTTACCTAGTTATTTATGACTGTATACTAAATTGCCTGGAGCATTGTTATTTACTCGACAATTGTCCGACTCAATGACTCTATACACCCGGTGCACCGTAAACCATTGATTGTAAGGGTTTCCTTGGAAATAACACGTCTTGCAAAGCCCTCCTCTCCTCGTGTGTGTGTGTGTGTATATATATATAGAGTCGTATGGTCTATAAAGCGTAGTCTTTGTGAATTTTTAGATTAGATCTACAATTTTGATCATTTTCATCCGTTAGATTATACTATTTAATCAACCACCCACTTAACCTAGGGGCCTACATCATCCTAACCGCACATCTATAAATCCAAGAACTAAAAACTTACAAGCACCAATGACTTGGTACTTTTAAAAGCATAGGAGCCTAATTCTATATATATATATAGAGTTGAGCTAGAATACTCTTAAGAGTACCGAGCCCATTTTACTCTCGAATTGTTTTTATGATAGAGCTTCCAAATTGATGATCGTTGAACATGATCTATACCACTTAAAGTGTTTAGAAATCAAATTTCAAATATTTTCGACATCATTTGCCTAATGATCAAAGGATTTCAAAATTTGTAATTTTAATGGTGGATAAGAGACGTTTTCTCGTTTAACGGTGTAAAGATATCCAAATCAATTGAATTTTTGTTAGAAAATTCTTTAAACTATTTAAAACAAGATCTATACTCTTGATCTTGATTACAAGACTCCTATCATCATTTTTTAAAGAATATTTATTTTCAACCATTCATTTTCTCGTTTACTAGATGGATACAAGAACAATATCGAAAGTGCGTGAAATTTGATTTCTAGGTAGTTTAAATGGTTTAGATCATATTTAACGAGCGATCGTCAATTTGAAAGCTCTATCATCGAAAACAACTCGAGAGTAAAATAGACTCAGATTTCTTAAGAGTATTCTAAACTCTATATATATATATATATATATATATATATATATATATATATATATGGTTTTAAAATTTTATATTATAAAAATTCAAATTTTGGATATCAAAATTTTAATTTATTTTGAAATTTTCGACTTCAAATTTTAAAATTTTAAATTCTAAATTACCAAAAATTTTGATTTATTTTTCTAAATTAGTTTGCTTCATTACCTACCAACTATTAAACCAATTAGAGTACTCCTCCATTTTTTGTCCTTTATCTATGATATTACTTGCATGGATCGACAAAAAATGATCCGAAAGAGTTAGAAGAATAAGAATTTAAAATAAATACAAAAAAAAGGATCGGTATCTTTCGGACAAACTAGCCTAAAAATATGCATATTACAAATTTTTCCTTTTCGCTTCATAAAATATTCAAAGTTTACGGAACCCCAAAAATTTAAATAGAAACTATTAAGTACCTAAAGACAAAATCTGTAATAAAATTTTATTTTGTGGAAGCAGATGTTGATACAACTATATATATATATATATATATATAAGTCACATTATCTTATCAATCATGGCAAATGACTTGGTCTTATCGAAGTTCGTAGTTAGATCCACCTTTTTGATTTTCATCCGTTAGATCATTGAATAGAAAATATAATATAAATTAAAGAATAATCATTGATTAAATGTATAAATAGAGAGAGGAGGGGGCAAGGAAATATATATATATATATATATATATATATATATATATATATATATATATATATATATATATATATATATATATATATATCATTTGGGATACTATCGATAAGACTACATTTGGTCTTTCAGTTCATTAGATCCACCCTTTGATGATTTTCACCTGTTAGATCATACTATTCAACCAACCACCCACAATCCTAGGGGGCCCACATCATCCTAATCACACATCTTTCAATGGCCAAAAATTTGGTAACATGACAGTGCTATTAATAACAGTAAAGTTACATATAAATTAGAATTTTAGGATATATATATATATATATATATATATATATATATATATATATATATATATATATATATATATATATATATATATATATATATATATATATATATAATTGAGCTCCTATCTTTTAAAAGTACAAGTCATTTTGTAAGTTTTTAGCCCTTGGATTAATAGATGTGCGGTGATGACGTGGGCCCCTTTGGGTTAAGTGGGTGGTTGAATAGTATAATCTAATGATGAAAATGATCAAAGTTGTAGATCTAACGGTAAAAAATTCACAAGAACCAAATACTTAGTGCTTTTACAAGCACCACCATAGCTCTCTCTCTCTCTCTCTCTCTCTCTCTCTCTCTCTCTATATATATATATATATATATATATATATATATATATATATATATATATATATATATATATATATATATATATATATATATATATATATATATATCGAAAGTGTGCTTATGGCGGAGGCCTCCGTACTTCCATTTTGTTTTCGATGTTCGGACTTTCGAATCTACGATCGGCTCGCTAGAGTTGATCTAGAGTATATGAAGTATCTAGAAAATAAATTTCGCGATTGTTCGATATCACTAGCCTAGCGATCGAAGTCACTCAAATCCAAAGGCTGAAAATAAAAATCTTACAAAATATGATGATATGACATTAAAATTTTAGATCAAAGTTATTGATCTTGTTTTATATGGTATAAAAAATTTTCTATCAAAATTTCATGTGATTTGGATATTTCTACACCGTTAAACTTGCAACCGCTCACCACGACCATTAAAATTAGTGATTTTGAGCCCCTTCGATCACTAGGCAAATGATATCGAAAAATCGCAAAATTTATTTTCTAGGTACTTCAAATACTCTAGATCAATCTGAGGCGATCGTCATTCGAAAGTCGAACATCGAAAATAAAGTGTAAGACGAAAGCCTCCGTCTTATAAAAGATACCAGACAACTCTATATATATATCTTTAATAGAATATTCTATTTTATATATATCTTTAATAGAATATTCTATTTTATAAATATAATTAATAATCTACCTATCATGTCCGCGGCAAAACGCGGGTACATTGCTAGTTACCTACTAAAATAAATAAAATTTTGTACTACCAGTGATATTGAGTTGAAAGAGACATGCCTTGGAACACCCTAGAAGTGGGTGGAACATCTGCTTTCCTCTTTGTTTCCTTCCTTGTATACTTCTCTCTTCTTCTTCTTCTTTTTTTAAAGATAGGATTTTTTCTTAGCCACTACAATTTATGAGTTCACCAATGTAGGATATTTGTGGTTTATACTTCACCCTGTTTGATAAAATGCCTCAAATAAAATTTGTGTGTTAACCAGTTGCCTCACCATCACTATTGTTCAATTTATCTAAGGATTGTGTCCTATAAAAGAGCAAGAATGGTTGTTGGAACCAGGGTAGAGTGTTGTAGAAAGCCCAAATATTTATTGCTCTCCCATGGCTGTTATAAGCACTTCTGGGGAGCCACTTCTTTCAAATGGAAGTTTTGACCATGGCTTCTCCAAAAGTGCTTCTTTGGTCAAACTGGTGCTCAAACTTTTGATGTGGGTGTTGTTCATAACTTGGGCGGCTGCCATTTACTTCTTTTCAACTGAATTTGTGCACAATTTGTTTTCCAAATGGATCAAACTTACCGAAGGAACAATCTTTGGAATCACAGGTGGAAACTTTACTGAATTGCTCTTCTTGTTGAAGCAGTGATACAAAAAAAAAAAGAAGAAAAAAGATTCATATTTGTTTGGTTGTGAATTACATATGCAGGAAGCATTTTCCTCGGATTTAGCGCGCCAATTCTGATCATTTCGTTTCTCGCGTTTATCTATGTCGCCGCCTTCTCGCGTGACAATTTCGGGTATGCATTTCTCTCATTTAATTGCTTTTGCTTTCTTAATTTTGTAGCCATCAGGGTATGCATCATGTGTTGCTTGTATTTTGGTTAACATGGTATTAGAACTTGTCATAAGCTTGCTCAATTTGAAGAGGCCATGGGTTTAATTCCCCGTATCGAACATTTTGTGGGTTATTCTTTGTCTCTCATGTTACTGTACGTGGTGTGATTCATCTAATCTCTACTATGCACGTAAGCAAGGGCGCTAAGAATTACTGTAAAAGGTCGATCTTTTATGGGCTAAATTCTCAGGCAAAGTTTATTTGCTTAAAGGATTCTATTGGTAACAGGAAGAAGAAGCAAAAATTTCCGAGGTTTCGTCTTTGGACATTCCCTGTTCTTGTTGATGGACCATTTGGAGTTGTCTCTGCTGCAGAGTTTATTGGCATAGCACTTTTCATCGTATACGTACTCTGGTCGATTACTTCTTACATAATACAAGCAAGTAACATGGTTCCAAGGTTTTCATTTCCTTCAAAAGAGAAAAGGTACGTTTTGGTTCGAACGAAGTAGATTCCTATGCTCTCGTGCATGTGAGAGGGAAAATTATTGTGTGAAAAGAAATTTAAGAAAATTCCTTTTTTCGTTCCTTTATGGCTCTACATCTATTAGAAATTAATTGGAAGTATCCGATGACGAGTTTAACTAACTTTCACCAAACTGAAGTAAGTGTACTTTTAAGTTGTCAATAATGTTTGACTAACTATAAAGGCCATATAACTCTCATATGAAGAGTTTATGCATTAACATATAGAGGATTTGACTGGTTAATTGTTTATGCCTTAAAAGGTTTCTTATGATTGAATGATTTGATAGCTTGCATATGAAAGCTTCTTTTTATCTCTATGTGTAGTTTTCTAATAATATATTTGTAGTCAGGACCATGCAATCACTAGTATCAATCAGTTAAGTAATCATATGATTATTTTAAACCAGTAATTTTCTAATAGAAAGCATCATAGCATCTAAGTCCCTCTTTGATCTGCAAGCGTCACACTAAATTCTTTTGGTGATTATGTCTGTTTCTATCCTCAAAAAATCTTTCTTTCCGCATCAGGGGAAAAAAAAAGAAGGTATGTTTATGGGTTTTAAGGTTTAACACTATCACATACATCTGATGAAATTATCGGTTGGAGCCTTGCCTTGTTGATCAGATTTTATGTTTTCTATACCTCCCATGCTCAAATTTGTAGATAAAACAACTTGAACAATATGTACTCTTTTGATTTTTTTTTTTTTTTTTGTTGGTATAAGAGACAAAGATAACTCATTAAACCAGTAAATACCATCTTATGATTTTGGTCTTTCTATGTGCAAAGTAATCTGTAAAAGTTGATCTTTTGTTGCATGAGCATAAACTGAAAACTCCAGTGTAGATAAATCTACTTACCAAGTAGCTTTATAGATGTTGGGAATCCCTTTCCTTAAATTTGTTTCACTCAAGACTTTTGCACAATTTTAGCAGTTGAAAAATTATCGTTCTTTTTTGCACCTTCTATACTTTGGCTTAGATCGATTATCCGTTTCTGTCTTAGAATTTAGTGATGCTCACTTATGAAGCTCGTAGTAACTCCATCTATTATTTACATTTTTCCAATCTACCTAATCTCATTGCTAATTTAATTCTTGCAGTTACTTCATGTTAGAGATCATTGGGCTTCGGCTAGGCTCAATTGGATTATTCTGCATGGTTTTCTTATTTCTTCCTGTAGCGAGGGGTTCAATTCTTCTTCGTTTAATAGATATACCATTTGAGCATGCGACGAGATACCATGTTTGGCTCGGACACCTTACTATGGCTCTTTTTACATTGCATGGCTTATGTTATGTGGTATCATGGTCATTACAGGGCCATCTTTGGCGAGAAGTAAGCCTGAATTATATATTTAGTTGCATCCCTTTGAATGCTCAATCATATTTATAATTGTCGAGTCCATGATTGATAAGAATAATAGGGACAAGAGTACAACAAGAACGACCGAGTTATAGGATTTCTGATAGCAGCGAGCTGTAGTTTTATGGTAGGAAAGGCTTCTTGTTTAAATATTCTAGGCAATGCTTGCTCGAACACATGCAAGCTAGATAGTTAATTTCGAGTACGTCGATTACCTATCTCCTAAAATGATAATATAGGATCGAAATAGCTCTCTATTAAACTCTCTTTCGAGATTATTTCTAACTGGTTTTCCATGTGCAGATGCGAGATTGGAAAGACATCGGCATCGCTAACTTTCCTGGAGTAATTAGTTTGTCGGCAGGTCTCTTAATGTGGGTGACATCACTGCAGCCTGTGAGGAAGCAGTTCTTCGAGCTCTTTTTCTACACGCATCAGCTATACGTGATCTTTGTAGTGTTCTTAGCGCTGCATGTCGGCG
Organism: Aechmea fasciata; assembly: GCA_025177825.1. Taxonomy (NCBI): domain Eukaryota; kingdom Viridiplantae; phylum Streptophyta; class Magnoliopsida; order Poales; family Bromeliaceae; genus Aechmea; species Aechmea fasciata. The sequence continues at coordinate 5,235,510 of CM045938.1, forward strand.
ATTTTATTTTCAGCATGTGTGCTGGAGCAGTTTTCCTCTTCATCCTCGATCGTTTTCTGCGATTCTGCCAATCCCGAACTAAGGTCGACGTCATTTCCGCAGCTTGCCGTCCGTGCGGCACAATAGAATTGATACTTTCAAAGCCGCCAAGTAATAATTCTTGCTCGTCTTCCATTTATTGTCAACTATCAACTTTGTCCGAGTTCTCTTCTCTTACATTTCCTAGAAAGCTGTCATTCACTAAAGAAAACTTTTCCATGATCATGGTGATGTTAAATTGGCGCATTTACATGTATATCCTGCAAAATCTATTTACGCTAATACCCCTTTAAATCGGTGGTTATATATGTACCATCTGAAAATGCCGATTCTTACAAAATGGCCTTCCCTTAACTTGTGTGGTCGGAAAAGTTGATTTTGTAATAGAAAGTGGTTCTACTTTACTTATGGCTTCATTTTGTTTTATGCAGATCTTTGTTATAATGCTCTGAGTTTTATTTTCGTTCAAGTACGCGAATTATCATGGCTGCAGTGGCATCCCTTCAGCGTATCATCCAGTCCTTTGGATGGCAAATACCATATCTCAGTTCTCATAAAGGTACTCGGTACGTGGACCGGTGAACTGCGTGATCTCATTTCTAATATCACGGAACAGTCACAAAATAACTCCGAGCCGCAACCTAATCGAATAACCGCGTGTGTCGAAGGGCCTTATGGGCATGAATCACCTTACCATTTAATGTAAGCCTCTTATTTTTGTCACTTCTTGTTGGTTGCTTCTCGCTACTTTTTCCTCTTTTTTTTTTTCAAGTTCTCTAAAATTTTATTCCTATTCAATGACATAGATTTGAATGGGGATTTGAGCGATTTGCAACCATCCTTATTGGGTCCTTAATATATATATATGCTCATCTATTCAACTTGCTAAATCCGCCGCTTTAATAAGAAATTTTAATGCCGTTTCTTTGTGACGGATTTCTCATCCATGCATTCGTTTCTTCGCTCTTGTTTAGGTATGAAAATCTGATTCTAGTAGCTGGCGGCATCGGTATATCGCCCTTCTTGGCCATATTGAGCGACATCATTCACCGGATCAGCGAAGGGAACCTTTGTTTGCCGAAAAACATTTTGGTTGTTTGGGCCGTCAAAAAATCAAAGGAGTTTTCTCTCCTTTCAGCAGTAGATTTGCGATCCATTTCTCCGTCTTTCTCGGATAAATTGCATCTGGATATTCAAGCTTTCGTGACTCAAGAATCAGAACCTCCATTGGTAGTCGACATCAGCATTATTATCCGTTTCCTTTCTGAAAGAAACATTTTCCGATAGAAAACCAACTTCCTTGAATTTTTCTCGCAGGAAGAGGGCAAGGTTGATGAGAACATGAAGTTCTCCTCCATCTTCGTAAAAAATGGAAGCTGCATGTCGAGTTTGGTCGGTACGGGAAATAATTTCTGGGCTGGAGCATATGTAATTCTATCTACTCTTGGATTCATTGTGTTATTTGGTTTGGTGGAAGTCTATTACATCAAGCGCTTCGGCATATTCGCTTGGTGGTATCGAGGGCTCCTATTCGCCTTATGCATGATCGCGGGAGTCGTTTTTGTCGGCGGCATTGTTGTTTTCCTGTGGCATCGTTCGGAAAAGCGGAACTCGAGCTATGAGAATTTGGCGGTCGATGATAGGAAGAAAAGCAACTTAAGTACATGCAAGGAGCCGACGCTAGTTGATGAGACGAGTAAGGTGAATCTCGCGAGCTTCCAGACGACTCGATACGGGTGCAGGCCTGACTTCCAAGGTAATTAAAGTTCATGGTAGGATTACAATGCTAAAGCATTTTCGCAAACATGATAATGATTTGATCTTGTAGCTAAAAGGTTTAACATAGGTAGGTCCCTAGATTTCGGGGGCGAAAAGAACATTTCGATATGCGCAATCTAATCTAAGTGAAAGTTCATATAAACACACATAACAAAGTCATGTTTAATCATGATCATCTTCTATTGTTTTGGACAAAATTTTGTACTCTCTTTCACATTAGCGCGGTTCATTAAAATGTTTCTTTTTTTCTTTTTTACAGCAATATTCACCACCTTCGCGGAACAAATGGGGCCGGTTGATATTGGTGTGATAGTATGTGGACCGCCGGGGCTTCAGTCGAGTGTCGCGAAAGAGTGCAGGGCTCAAAATCTCAGGGGAAAACGGAGCTCCGCAGTTTTTCACTTCAACAGCCACAGCTTTGATCTGTGACTATCTTTCATCTTTCTAGTTTTGGAATGTGTATAATCTACTCTGTATATATATATATCTACTTACTCTCTCTCTCTCTCTGGGTCTGTATATTACAGTATGTTTCCAATGTTAGTTTATGAGCTTGTTTATTAGTTTATTTTTATTTGTTTTGTTGAAAAATTGTGTACCTTATGAAAGGGGTATGTCCTTATATAAGGTTGTGTCTTTGGCTTAGAGTCGTGTCCTTTAGTGAAGGAATGTCTTTTTTCGTGAAGAGTTGCGTCGTTTCATGCTCTATAAATAGAGTGTTGGCTTAAATGGGCCAGCATCCTGCCCTGTGGCGGGAGGCCATGTGGGCCGAGTCATGTTCGAAATGGAATGAGGCTGAGTTGGGCCGAGTCATGTTCGAAGTGGCGTAAGGTCAGGTGGGCCGAGTCACAATCGAGACCTATGGGCGCTGTTTCTGTACGCTTTAAGTGAATTGGTTGTATATTTCTAACAGCTCGAGCTTTTGGGATTAATGGTTAGCGCCAACAATCCGACATAGAGGGCATGTAATTTGTTGTACAAGTGTGTGGATCAAATTGTTAGAACTAAAACCGAAAAAGATCTAGTTCGTCGGGTGGGAAATTACCAAAAGAGAATCGAGAACGAGAGAAGAAAAATAAAGCACACAATATTTGCATGGTTCGGCCACCGGCCTACATCCACGGACGAAGACGGAGCAGAGATCTTTATTATAATCAAAGTGGTGTACAAAATATGTCTCTATCACAAAATCTTAATCCCAAAATTACACCTATATTCTCTCTCTCATCTTGCGCACTAAATCAATAGCAGAAATGGTATATTTATAATAATGGTTAAATCCTAATACAATTAGGAATACAAACCCACTAAGATTAAGAATATCTTAATAAAATTAGACATAATCTAAACTTAACTTAATGGGATAATCAAAACAGAATAGGGTTAGAAGATCTCGCGGTATTAGAATTCAAGACATATCTAACACAAATTATATTATTCATTGGTGGTGTACTGAAGTTTAGTTATATTTAATAAAGTTTGTTATTCTAGTGTTAAAAACTTTTGTAGTTCATTTATATATTAGCCCACTAACATTTGGTATCAGAGCTAGAACAAAACACTGTTGAAAAATGGCCACACAACTTCCCTAAACTCAAATCCCAAAATTAGTAAAAGATAATTACAAGAATCGGTGCATTCAAATGAAAGCATTTCTCGGTTCTCAAGACCTTTGGGAATTAGTTATGTGACACCCCAATAGTCCCACATCGGATAGGAATGGAATTGCCATTCGGTTTATAAGAGACTTAGACACTAGTAATAATAACTAGGCTTAAGCATTTTGGGCGGTGGTTGGGCTAACGAGTTATTATTGCTAGTAGGCTGGGTCATTATATTTGGTATCAGAGCCGAATACCAACCGGAAGTGTGAGAACTAAGCGCTATGCGGGACAAAGTGCTACAAAACGGGTTTGGTGGGAGGCCACCTTTTGAACCCGTAGGAGCCACCTCTAGAATCTCACACCGCCTGGTAACTATGGTCCTGGTCGGTTTGTCTGTGATCTGGTTTGGATCCGACGAGGATGTCTGGGTTTAAACGGGGGGAGTTTGAAACGCCCCGAATAGTTCCACATCGGATGGGATACTGATTTCGATCAGTTTATATAAGACCTACACGCTAGAAATAATAATCGGACGTTTGAGAAAAATAATTGCCGAAGCAACTTCGAGCAAACAGCATGGGATATTCTTGCCACTATTTTTAAAGGAGATGACAAAGTAAAGCGGATTCGTCTAGAAATGCTTCGAGCGGAATTCGAAACAATCCGAATGAAAGAGTCCGAAAGTGTCGCGGATTATGTTTCTCATATTTTGGTAATTGCAAACCAAATGAAGCGAAATAAAAAAGAACTCGATGATGAACGAGTTGTAGAAAAGGATTTTCGCTCCCTCACATCAAAGTTTGAGCATATTTTTGTCGCCATAAAAGAGTCAAATGATATCAATACTCTTTCTATTGATCAATTGACAGGATCCCTCCAAGTACACGAGCAACGACTACAAAAATTGTCTGAAGATGAGTTGACTGAACTAAGCGAGCACTCAAGTCAAAATTGAAACTTGATAATAGAAGAGGCAAAAATCGTGGAGAAAAAATTATAATAGATATAAAAATCAAAAGAGGTATAATAATAACCAACAGAGTAGTAACAACAGTGGTCGCAATTCATGACATGTATGTGGACCAAAAAGAGGCAAACGAAATAACAATAGCCCAGGGTGGTAAATGAAGTTGAAGTTGTTGTAACATTTTTATTATTTAATGTGAAATCTTAATTGTCATAACCTATGCTAGTAGAGTTAAAACCTCACTAATTAATCTTGCATTCATGGAGGAATGCAAGTTACTTCATAATTCCTACAACCTATGCATACTTAGAATCACAACCGAAATGTGATTTAAAGTATGAAAAACCCCCTAAGCCATTTAATTCATGCATCCTTCTCGTAACTTCTAATCCTATGAGCCTATATATATATAGTGTGCATTTCATTCTTTGAAACAATGAAAAAAAAACAAGTAATTTATATATTAATTGAGAGGGAGAAGGGCAAAGAAGGGTGTTTCTTTTGGTGGAGCTTTTAACTCATCTACTTGTGCAGAGTTGGTGAAGCCACACGACGAGGGTCGAGCCGTTGTATCCTAAAGGGGACAAGTCAGTGCTCTACTGCATCGGTTCAAAGGCTTTGCCAACCGTAGAGGGCTTGAATTTCCTTAAAATTGTTGGTGTATATATTCAAAAAATAGAGGTTAGCTACAAAAATAATTAAAAAGTATCAACGAGTCGATCAAGCCGAGGCACGGATATCTCGCTCTCTTTAAGGAGATTCAAGCCCTCTACGGTTGGCAAAGCCTTTGAACCGATGCAGTAGAGCACTGACTTGTCCCCCTTCCAGGATACAACGGCTCGACCCTCGTCATGTAGCTTCACCAACTCTGCACAAGTAGATGAGCCCAAAGCTCCACCAAAAGAAACACACTTCTTTGACCTTCTCTCTCTCAATTAATATATAAATTACTTGTTATTTTTTTTTTCATTGTTTCAAAGAATGAAATGCACACTATATATATATAGGCTCATAGGATTAGAAGTTACGAGAAGGATGCATGAATTAAATGGCTTAGGGGGTTTTTCATACTTTAAATCACATTTCGGTTGTGATTCCAAGTATGCATAGGTTGTAGGAATTATGAAGTAACTTGCATTCCTCCATGAATGCAAGATTAGTGAGGTTTTAACTCTACTAGCATAGGTTATGACAATTAAGATTTCACCTTAAATGCTCAGAGATCTAAACGCCTCTCTCGCCTAGCTGGAATCAGGTGGATCGTCTGGACAGAAAGAAATAACTCCATTTTCCGTGCTTCACCCCACAACGCCCTCCACTCCTCCGATAGGTTGAGAAGTCTGTTGGCCGACTGGTACACGTACATCTAATCTCACATTATTATTATTATTATTATTTTTCTTTTTCTTTTTCTTTTTCGGGCACTTTGTTCTTCGGAAGCCCTAGCTGCTTCCACCCTGTATCGCCGAGTTCACTCCTCCTTATTGAATGAAGCGGGTAGCTTGCTACCTTTTCTCAAAAAAAAAAAAAAAGATTTCACCTTAAATAATAAAAATGTTACAACAGAAGTTGAGTGGCATATGCTTGGATTGCTTTGGCATTCATGCAAATGGATTGTTTTTCGGGCTCACGAAGTCCGATCTCCGATCGATGCACTCCATCGTGATTTCGGCTGAAGTTTGGCCTAACCTGGCTTTCGCCGTATAGACAGAATGCTGGTGGTTACAGCAAAAATCATGTATACATGCAATGAACCTCATTTCATTCTTATTTGAAAATTTTCTAGTCCTAAAAAGAAGAAAGCCTCATGACACCACATCCTAAGATGTGGGTCTAAACAAGCACAATGTTTCAGTTTTCTGATCCTCCACTGTAACCAAGTTCCATTAAAGAGCCCCATTTGTGTTTTATATAAGATTTTCCCTTTATATAATGTAGTGCAACCTACAAAGTGGAATATAGGCCAAGGCATTTATCTAATTATCTCCCTCCACTACTTAGCCAAATATGCTTTTGTCCTGTTACCAACCCATACCAACACTTAATAAATTAAAACCCCTAATCCCACTAAGTAGAGTCACAAAATATGCACTCTTTTGCATTAATAAAAGGCTAAATTACGAAAACCTTTCGTAAAAATCTGATTTTTCACTTTTTCCTCTGTTATTTAAAAATCTACACTTTGCCCAATTGTAAAATGAAAAATATTCACAAAGGGTACGGTGTGACTATGATGATAAAATGATCATTTTGCCTCTCACTATTGGCTAAGAGTATTTTTGACATAAAAAATATATAATAATATTTTATAAACGGAACTCTAACGGATTACTAACGGCTAGGGATGAAGTGAACATTTTTTATTTTATAAGGGGACAAAGTTTAAGTTTTTAGATGACACGAAAAAAAGTAAAAAATCGAATTTTGGCAGAAATATTTTATGTAAAATGTCCCTTTGAATTGTCAACATGCATGGCTCTTCTTTTTGGCCCTTTTTTTTTTTTTATATCTAATCAAAGCTCTTGGAGTGGTCACCACGCTTTAATGAAGTCAATCCCTTGTGGAGGCTTACTTTGTGGCTTAAAAAGGAACCTAAAAAAAAAAAGAAAAAAAAAGAGAAGAGGATAAGTTGATAAAAGAAAGAAATGTGTTCAGATTTTTATACAGTTGGTAAAGATATTCAACTTAAGAAAGAAAAAAAGAAAAACATTCGTACGTAAGATGACTATATCTTCAATCGATTTCTTAGCAATTATTTTGGTGCACAATAGTAGAATTAGTTAATATAACTATTAAGAATATCGATAGATAACATGATATCAGAGCCAGTCCTAAACTCATCTAATCTCCGTTATGTAGGTGAAAAACACGTTAAGATTATTTCTAAGCCATTCGGTGAGATCATACTCAGTAAGCACACTCCATTCAATGAGACGTTAAGTAGGTGTTTGCCCTAATAATATGAACTCAATAGATGAAAAACAGCTTCCGGAGCTTGTTGCATGCTGGTGGACAATTTGGAAGGTCAGAAACAATATTATTTTTCGTAATTTGCTGTTTGATCCTGTAATAACCGTCTAAAGTCTCAAGACGCTGCTGTTGTCGTGGAAAGATCTGCTACGTTAGGCGTGGGCCTTTGATCTCACCGATCGTTTTTTTTTTTTTTTTCTCTCTCTCTCTCGAGGCCTTGGATGCCTCACCTCTGTAGCCAAGTTCATCCGATCAATGAATGAAGCAGGTAGCATGCTACCTATTCTCAAAAAAAAAAAATAGATGAAAAACAGAGTAAAATAACACCTCTATGCTTTAAAGTTGAAGTAAAATGTTAAGGCTATATTTCTATATTATTTTTGTAAAATCTTTGACATAAAATTATGCCCCTCTATTTATTGGCTACATGCCAAAAATCTTGTTATAGAAGGTAGAATGATACAAATTTTGTTACAAAAGCCTTGAGCTTTTTCAGAATCTTTATAAACTCCTCTCATCAAACTCCACCCAAACATTTTGCTATTGGAATTGTAATGATCCGGCTCACTAGTAATAATAATTAGATGAGCTCAAACCACTGGCCAAAAATACTAAAACTCTATTTTTACTAGAGCCCTAATTCATTATATTCTCGTTCACAAATTCTTTTCCATCTGATATGGGACTATTGAAGTGTTACAGGCTTTTCCTGTTTAGGCCATAACGTTCTGCACAAGTCCAAACTCAAATTGTACACACATATGGATCAGAATTGCCAGACGATATGAGATTCGAAAGGTGGCCTGCTCCCACCAAACCCGTAGTATAGCAAACTACTGGCTAAAAATGCTAAAATCCAATTACTATTATTAGGACTCTTGAACGAACATGATCGATCTCTCGAGACCCTACCCATGGTCTTACCATTAGAATACCAACTAGTGGCATGGTTTGGCTAATGTAGTTAGGGTGATTAAGTTAATTATGAACTAATACGATTAGAATACACAATTATTAATGTATTTTATATTAACTAAAAAAGGAAGGTCATTTGAGTGTGTGTGTGACTGTATGAGGACCAAATTAATTTAGGTACATCCATGTAATTAATACCATGCATGCACATGTCACAATAATTAATTAACCTAACTTTAAAGTGATCCTCAGATGAGGACACCTAAGTAGAAAATATGGTTTAATTGACATGATGTAATTAATCACAAAGTAGTATGATAAAAATCCACAGTTTAATTGACTAAGGTCACTTAATTTTCTTTTAAAAAACTAATTAGAGCCTCCTTTGGTATATACCATTGCTTTTATTTTTATTTTTTTTTAAAAAAAATACAATTTCTATATGAAATAGTGTAAAAGGGATATATATATATATATATATATTGATGAATTATTTAGAGTCTTTTTTGCTTCTAAAATTTTTTAATACAAGCTGTCATTTGTTACTTAACCGAAATACAATAATAAGAAGAAAGTTATCGTGCCTGTACAAATAAAAAAAATGACAACGACACCAAACAAGGCCTAGCTAAAGGGTATATATATATATTAATGCAAAAAAAATATGGGACAATTTTAAAGTTGAGGGAGCCGAAAATCACTTTTCAATCAAAATGCGCTTTTTAAAAACTAGGCCGAACACCGCCATAGTTGAGGAGTAGTCCACAAACTTCTTACCCTATTTATAGGTTTCCTCTCCCATGCACCACACTTGGATATAAGAGAGAGAGAGAGAGAGAGAGAGAGAGAGAGAGAGAGATCACTTAATTACATGCAAAAAGAAACTCAAAAATGGGTGATCATGAGGAGATCCAAGAGGAGTATGAGTTGAATGAAGTAGAAGATAACTTGCATGGTTCAGTAGGGAGTAGGCTCTCTCTATTTGATAAGGAATTTGGTTTTGGGAGGGGCAAATGGGATAGCAACATTGCTTTGAAAATCCCAAAAGATTGTTACCATGGCCTTGTTATACATCCCAATGGAAGGTAACATAATCATAAACACTTTTTTTTTTTTTGGCGAAAACTAGAGTTTTTCAAATCTTGCCTCTTAGCTACCGTTTGGTTCGGGGTTAAGAGACCGTTTGGTTGAATGTTGTTGCAGAAACAGTGTAGTTGGAAATACATATAGTTGCAAATCTTGTTGTATGCTTCTGTTCTGTTTGATTTTACGCGATTAGCTGCTGATTACATTTCTTCTGTTTGGTAATATAAAGCTGATAGTTGTATTTGTGAATTTTGTCACCTCTTTAGATAGAGTGGTGAGATTCCCTTCACTAAACATAAAATAAGTATATAAGTTTATTAATCATTTAAATTTACTATTTATAAATAAATAAGTAGATATATATAATATTTTTTTATTTTTCAACAATTCTTCAACTTATTAATCGACACATTTAAAATTTTTAATTTATTTAATTTTAATATGTAAATCAAACTTTAAAAATTTAAACGATTCTCTCATTTTTTTAATTTATTTCTTTTTCAGAGGGGGGTGCGTGTTATCGAGTTTCGTATCTGGTCTAATGTGGATCCAAACTGAACCCAACCCATTTACCATACGAATATTAATGAGTTTTTATTTTATTTTATTTTAGATGGTATAGGATGTGGGTGAGCATGATATTCGTGTGGTCCGTCTGCTCCACCTTCTTCACGCCTCTGGAGTTCGGCTTCTTCAGGGGGCTGCCGGAGCACCTGCAAGACCTCGACTGCGCGCAGGCCGTCTTCCTGGCCGACGTCGTCCTGCAGTTCTTCGTCGCCTACAGAGATGTTCATACTTTCAAACTGGTTTACGACCGCAAATGCATCGCCATGCAGTGAGACTCTTCACTCTATAAACCAAAAATAATAACAATACGCGTGTAATACATATTCAGTGTACATGAAAATCGATTTAACTTGAAAATTTAAGTTTTTTTTTTTTTGCTTAAATTTAGAATTTGTGTTTCTGCATGACTCTAACCGGATACACAAATACGCGCGCCTAAAAATAGGTTAAAAACCTCCCGGGAGAATTTCAAAAATTAGCTAAAGAAAATAGAAACAGTGTTCTAAAAGATTGATTAGTAGTGGTGCTAATATTTTTGTTCCCCTCACTTTTTTTATTTTTTTTTTTTTTGGTACAAAGCGAATCCTTGTAGGCTCTAATTTACTCCTCGAAAATTTTGAAATATCTTGTATTTCTCTATTTTTTTTTCAAATATAACTTGTGTATATTTCTTCATTATTTAAAAATAACCCGCTTTAGTACCCGTTAAGTTATCTCGGATTAAATCTAGATTAAATTCTACAAAATTTTTTTAAAAAAATCAAAATACCTCTTTTGTCCCTATGTTAAGGGCAAATAAAAAAATTTGGTGACGGTAAAAAGATATATTTAAAAAATAAAAAAATCAAAATATTTATTTGCCCTTTATTTAAAATTAGTGATATCACAAAAATATATTTGTAAGAACAAAATAGTAATTTTAGTTCACCAAGAGAAGAGACTGTTTGGTTCATTGGAAAAGTGTGAAAAATTTCCAAAAAAAAAAAGTTTTCTATGGAAAACCTCTTTTTTTTTTTTTTTTTTGTCTGTTTGGTTTCAAAAAAAAAAAATTAGCGTTTTTCAAAAAAACATTTTTTTTTTAAAATTTTATAAAAAACTAGCATTTTTCATTTTCCTAAAAAAATTCCGAAAAATGAAAATATTAATTTGCCATGAAATTTGAAAAACAAAATTTCAAAATAGCTAGTTTTCCGTGAAACCAAATGCAGGAAAAACTAAATAAGAGATTTTCTATAAAAAAAAGAAAAACTTTTTTTCTCAGAAAATTGTTATCCACGCTTTTCCAACAAACCAAACACCCACATAACAAAACTTCAACTATAAAATATATTTAAAATAATTTGAAACGTTAAAAAAAATACTTTTAATATTAACCTACTAAGAAGAGTAAATAAAAAAATTGGTAATTTTTTTCAGAAGTAAATAAGCAATTGCGCCTTTTTTTTTTAACATGACATTACTCGATACAACAAGTAACCATAAAAAATAAAAAAATAAAAAAAATAAAAAAAAGACATTCCAACAGTGCATTACAGTAAAACTAAAAGATTACATTATAAAGAGCCCGACTACTACTGTACCGTCGATAGTACCAAACGCTTTATGCTATCTAGTTTGCCGCCGTTAGATGTACCCTTACGACAATTTCCACCCGTTACATAATACTATACAACCAACAATCCTAGAGGAGACTAACATCATCCTTACTGTACATCCATTCATATCCATGCATCTAAAGGCCGGAAATCTAAAAGCACCATGCGCTTGGTACTATTAATAGTATAGTAGCCTAATTCACATTACAAGAACAATTCGACATGGATCCCAAATATCAACAAAAAATAAACCACATAATAAGTAGATATTTCATAACTGCGTTGCGATCCGAATCCACCGGCCAAGTTTGAAGCACTGCTGAACCGCGCCATTGATGAAGTCTAACAAGAATTGCTGATGGTTTTCTCTTTCTTTGTTTCTGGTCAGCTACCTGAAAGGAAGCTTTGCTCTCGACCTTCTCGGCTGTTTCCCTTGGGATGCCATCTACAAGGTAATAACACAAGATCAATCTTATTACCCAGATAAATGAACAAAAAACTAAATCGAATCTTTAGTTGTAGAACACATCGTAAAGTTTTACGCAAGTCACTCAGCTTTAATTGTTGTTGGATTTGGATCATTCCATGCTAATTTACTCATTTTCAATATCTTAACATGCTTTCATATTCAACAGCGCACACATTTTCCACCTATCCTCTGAGGAGAAAAATTTCAGTCATGTTTGACAAAGCATTCTCAATTGAAATAGAAATTAAGGTCGTGATCCAACTGCAGCATATTTAAGTTCAATGACCTAAATAATTCCAAAAAAAAAAAAAAAAAAAAAACTGAAACTTATTACACTACTTATTGTTCTCACTTTATGATCAGGGAACGGGTCGCATAGAGCTCATCCGATACTTCCTATGGATCCGCATATACCGAGCGAGGAAGATCAGGGACTTTTTCAAGAAGGCCGAGAAGGACATACGAATAAACTATCTATGCACGCGGATTGCGAAGCTGATCACGGTGGAGCTCTACTGCACCCACACTGCCGCATGTGTGTTCTACTACCTAGCTACCACCGTGCCCCCGCCGCATGAGGGCTCCACGTGGATCGGGAGCTTAACATTGGGGGATTATAGGTATATCAACTTTAGGGACATGGATTTCACTACGCGATACATTACCTCACTCTACTTCGCCATCGTCACCATGGCCACCGTCGGTACGTATTGGGTACTTGAGTTTTGATAGAAGACAAAGATGTATGGGTAGCTGTACTATCATGATATTGCAACTTGGTTACTGTACTTTTTACTTGAACATAATTCAGTTGCAAAAGCACTTTTCTCGGAGAGTGGCTTGCACTTTGAAGTCACTGCAAAGTGGGTTAAAAGGTCATTTTACAATCAATGGCGGGGTTAAGTGCATTTTATGGGAAAGGAACCAATTTGCAAATATCGGGATAGTGCAAGGACTACCCATACATTTTACCCACTCTTATAGATGCCTCATGCTTGTTCTCATACTCACACAGAACAAAAAGAACTGTGTTTGTTTGATCTTTGGTTCCTGAAAATGTTTCTCTGCCCCAAAAAAATAACAATCAAATATTTAGTAAATGTCTAGTGCGTTACATCAGCAGAGAGTTAAAATAAAATTTCAAACCCTTGAAGCAAATGTTTCAAATCAAAACTTTTCTTTCTACTTAGGTAGGTCAAAAAGGCACAAACAGTTTTGCTTATCCTAGCTTTTGAAATAGCATCTCTACTTCAGGAAGTAGCAATTGAATATTTGACAAATAAAACGTTTGGAGCCTCTGCTATGGTGAGGAAGCTGAATAATCGAGCCGAGAAGCAAAAGCTTCAATTTGAAGTTTGTGCTTCTAGTACAGAAAGAAGCAATTGGGAGTTTCACTAAGAAAACTGTTGATGTTTCTTTGAGCAGCTCTAACAAGAATTTTTGCAGAGGCTCCAGCGATGGTAAGCGGACCTGAAACTGAGTTTGTCAATTTGTTGCATAGGTAGGGCCAATTGTGCGTAATTCTGGATCTAGGTTGAATCCCAGGCCAGTTTACATCCAGTCCATCGTATGTTTTGTCATCTTGACAAAATTTAAGTCGAGCCTAATTTATAAATCTGATTCCTCATGTTAATTGCCAAAATGTAGGCTATGGTGACATACATGCAGTGAACATGAGAGAGATGATATTCATTATGATCTACATCTCATTCGATATGATACTTGGTGCGTACCTGATTGGTAACATGACTGCGCTGATCGTAAAGGGGTCAAAGACTGAGAGGTTCCGCGACAAGATGACCGATCTTATCAAGTACATGAACAGGAACAAGCTTGGCAAGGAGATCAGGTCCCAGGTCAAAAACCACCTCCTACTACATTATGAAAGCAGCAACACCAAACATAGCGTAGTTGAAGATATTCCAGTCGCCATCCGATCAAAGGTGGTAATTTCCCTGTATGGATGATGAAGTGTTAATAGAGAATAACAATACTTGCATCACCAATCCCGAGATGCATTTAGTTGTAGCTCTTAGGATTAAAATTATATGAAAAATGAGATCTAATTTGCAAGTTGCAACTTAGGTTTCTTGTTACATTTCTTTGTGAGATTTTCATTCGCTTCTTGCAGACGTAGGAGAAAATTAAAAGAGACATTTTTTAGTAAAAGGTCTGAATCTGCACAGAATAAAACCCTCCTAGGTCGAAAACATTAGATTGTACTCTGATGTTCATTGTTTGTTGAGAAAAAATATGGAAAGAAATACACACCAAACTTACAACAAATACCTTTAGAAACTCAAAGTGTATTAGTTCATAATATAATACTGGATAGGTTTTGTTACTTTTTAAATGTTTGAGTATTCAACTTTATGGACAATCAACTTAACAAATAACAACAAAGAAATGTTTAACCAACTTTAACTTTGCTTTCTGAATCTTACATTTTGACAGATCTCCCAGACATTATTCATGGACATTGTACAAGAGGTCCAACTTTTCGAAGGGTGCTCAGATGAGTTCCTAAATCAGATTGTAAGATGAAATATTCCTCAAGATTTTGCTATAGTTTGTACTTGCTCTTAAAGAGGCATTCGCATTACCTCTTACGAGTATCTAATGTGGTTTCTCATAGGTAATGAAGTTAAATGAAGAGTTCTTTCTACCAGGAGAAGTAATCCTAGAGCAAGGAAGTGCGGCCGATCAAATCTACATCATATCCCATGGAATTTTGGTACTATTTTCTCAAAATGTTCTATGATATTGACAAATCATCGGTTCCAAGTAGAAGGTTTGGTGTTTAGGGTCTGTTGATGGTCATAAACCAAAGCAATCATAGTTTGGGAATGTTTTCCTACCATAGGAGGAAGTGGCTAGTGGAAAAGATGGATGCGAGGAATCAATCGCAGAACTGAAGCCTTATGATGTGTTTGGCGATGTCGCCGTGCTATGCAATACTCGACAACCTTACACTGTTCGAGTTTGCGAGCTATGCAAGCTTCTACGGATTGAGAAGCAGTCATTAACAAGCATCTTTCAACTTTACTTCAACGACAGTCGCAAAGTACTTAGCAATCTACTAAAGGTATGATGTTTTTCAGTTCTTTTTGCTGCAAATAGTAGAATACATTGTTTATCATTTTTAGTTTTAAAGTATGATTCTATGGGCATTTTCTGCGATTAAGGGAAAAGGGACTGCTTTAAGAATCAAGCATTTGGAGTTAGATATCACATACCTGATTGCAAAGCAAGAGGCTGAGCTTGTACTGAGAGTCAACAATGCTGCTCATCATGGTGATCTGTACGCTTTGAAAGGCCTCATCAATGCAGGAGCAGATCCAAATAAAATCAACTATGATGGAAGAACGGCACTAGTATGTTCATTTTCTCAGCTAACAAATTGCTAAGCACTCTACTGAAATTAGTTAAAGAGAGCAATGCACCTTCATTTGGAACTGAAATTAGTTAAAGAGAGCAATGCACCTTCATTGGGATTCCCATTCCACAATTACACTTTTAGCATAAAATAAAAATGAATTTAAGTTCTCCAGTGTTTGTTTTTACAGACTAGATAGAAGGGGCACATGAATTCATTTAGTGATGTCATTGAGCATGGATAACTATATTACACCATAGAAAAGTGAACACACTGATTCGTGTAAATGACCACTTGAAACTTACAACCATTTTTCATTGTTGAAATGGAAAAATTGAAAATAAGTATGAAGATTCGCAATCATACAGCAGTATTAGATAATGAACTATCTATCTTTCTTCTTTGGCAAATAGCATGTGGCAACAAGCAAAGGACATGAAGAGATTGTGAAGTTCCTTGTTCAAAGAGGATCTAATGTCAATTGCATAGGTAGGATAAGACAAAGCCAAAATAACCTTTTTTTCCCTTTATTTATCTCATTATGCTCATCAGTATTCATGGATACCCCATAATCATACAGATAAATTTGGGAGTTCACCATTGTTGGAAGCTGTAAAAGCTGGACAAGATAGAATTGCTGCTCACCTTGTAAAGAACGGAGCAATTCTGAATTTGGAAGATAATGGAAGTTATCTCCGTAAAATTACAACTGAAAGCAATATCAGCACTCTCAGAAGATTACTAGAATATGGAGTTGATCCAAACACCAAAAATTATGATCTGAGGACACCGCTTCATGTTGCAGCAGCAGAGGGACTACACCTTGTTGCTGCAGTATTGTTAGAATTCGGAGCAGATGTTCTTTCTAAAGATAGGTATTGTACTTTGCTCATTTCCCATATTCAAAACCAAGGAGCAAATCTTATTGTTATTTAGCTCTATTTTCTTCTACATTTTTTAGCACATTTTAGTGTTTAGTTACTTTCAGCTTCCAAACAACAAGACATATAAAGGGCACTTTCAGAACACCTCGAATTTCTTATATTTTGTGCAATACTAGAGCTATTTGCTTTCTATAAAGATGATATTTATTCTGCGTATTTTACTTGCTGGCTATAGATGGGGAAACACACCGCTCGACGAAGGACGGAGATGCGGGAGCAAGCCGCTACTGCAGATTTTGGAGCAGGCTAGAGCAAACCTTACATGCAACCAATGATAAGATGGCTGCGCAAGAGAAGCCTCATCCTCCAAGAACCAATTAATTGTTCTACAAATTCATCTGTTGTAATGATTAATCAAAACTTGTTCTTTTCCTATACCTCCAAAGACAATAATCTTCCCGCCACTCTCAATTATTAATCCTCCTGGAAAGGAAATAAGTTCATTCAATATATTTTGGCCCATCAAAAATATGAAACTAGTGAAATAATCCAATAAAACAGAGTATATTACCCTGTTGATTCAACGATGTGAAATGTTTTGGTTCATAAAGTGCCAATTCACAGGCCTAGCCACACTCTTATCACCACAAATTTCGAACAAATAAAGAAATATTTGCTCGAATACCGACAGTAAACAGGTGAGTCCAAATTAATAGATGGAGACTCTTTGCTGCTGCTAGAATAAACCACTAAGATCTAAATAGCTCTAAATTGCAGATATATAAAGCCTTTCAAGATGAGGAGCTATAATTTAGTACTATCAACTAGGATAGATAAGCACCAATCTTGAAATTTCAGAACATATAGGTCGAAAATAGAGAGAAGTCTTCATGTAACAGTTATGAGAATGTGGGAAGTATCACAAGGCAATAAAAAAATCAGCATACACGCTAAAAGCCGTTAATATTGTAGCTCTTTTGCTACCTATTCTCCCTAAAATGTTCTTAACCTTATATAAAGTCACATCGCACTACATGTCAACTTTTCATTGGCTTGTAATACTACCTGTATTTCATTAAAGTATAACTTTCCATTCTCCAATAAAGCAATCTAAACTTGCAACACCAGAACTTGGAAATGTTTGGGAAAATATTATCTGATTGTAACATCTGTCATTAGAAAGTCACTAAATGTCTTAAACATGGATTTCCTCACCGATACACCACCTTGTGCAGGTCTGGCGCGGTCATGGTAGAATGCCATGCTATGTAGTCTACCAACATCAGTACAGACTCTAGGCTGCTGAGAGCTTGCCAACATGTTGCATTCTGCTGGAGGTATTCCACAATGGCAGAAAGCGTTGGGGGTAACGAAGTTGCTCATCGAAGTGGTGCGGAGACAGTATTCAATCCAAATCTGAAAATTAATTTAAACTCATGTAATCCTTTGCCCAGTTACTGTCAAATTCCATTACAATTTTCTACTTCATTTTTTGTCTCCTTCACACCCGCGGCTCAAACCTCCACAGCACTTTAAACTCCAGTCACTGCTCTTGACGCTCATTACTACCATCAAAGCTCTTCTCAGGACTACGGCACAACCGTGAATCACCAAATAACATCTGCAAAAGCATTATAGAAGCATCATTAAAAGCCCAAGCTCCAGTGTAATGCTTATACCATGCAGGAAGCATCACAAGCCAATAAAAACTTGGCATAGCATAAAAATCCACCGACATCATACTTCTTTCGGCAATCATTCTATTAAATTACCCAAATATACTCTTTTTGGCACTTATTCCTCCCGAAATTTCCTACCTCAATATCATATCATATTCACATATAAATTTTTCAACAGCTCGTGATACTAATTACATTATAAATCATTCAAATGTAAGTTGATACTAAAATTAACAAAGAAGAAATTACTATTGACAAGCAATACATTGAATTTTAACAGCTATTCACATGATAGACTTAGACCGATTTCAATGAATCTGCTTTGTCGCTAATAATTTCTATTAACATCACTGCCAAAATATCTTGATTTCTCTAATTCGAAAGGTCACAACATGCGATTCCATAACTTGAAATGTATGAGTTGATATAATGTGATCGTTATAGCCAAACTTCTACAACCTACACCTCCCATAAAACTACTAAATATAACTACCCAAAACACCATTCTCTATCGGCGTAAGCTTTTTGAGATAAACTGTTGTTCTATATGGGATCAGAACAGGTCCTGTTCTGCGTTCGAATCCCATCACAACAAATTAACTCGAAACAAATAAAGCAAATTACGAATAGAATCAAATCAAATTAAACCAAATCAAATCAAATCAAAACAAAACAACCAGTGTTGAGGGCTTAAATCATACCAACTCTCCTAACTCCGGATTACCCTAAACACACCCCCCTCTCCGGAGATAGAGCATGGTAGTGCCCACCACCACCACCATTTCCATCCATGGAGGAGATCGAGCTTGCGAAACAGTAGCTCTAATGGGGTTAGGGTTTCGGCGGAGAGGGAGGTTGGGATCCCTCCGAGAATTGCTGGAGAAAATGGAGGAGCGAATCAATTTAAAAAAAATTAAAATTTAAATAAAAGATCAATAAACTTTACATTTTGGTCCAAGTTACAATTTTGAGAATTTAGGAGGGTGTTTATGCAATAATCACTAGTGAGGCTCCCTCTCGAACCCTCTCAGGTTGAATCAATGCGAGTGACCTTTTTATTTTATTATTACCGGCAATCGCCCGTTCCCGCTCGAAGCCTCTCGATCTCTCCATCCTTGCCACGTCATCACCACAGGGCCTGGAACCTTCTCGCCCCCTCCCCTTACTACCGCCACGTGTCGGTCGACCCCTCCGACCCTCCAATGGCTATAAATTCTCCCGCCCATCGAGGTGGGTCGAGCACGAATCTCCGCGACGCCTCCACTTCGAAAGCGAACGAAACGATGAGGCGCTCCGTTGCCTTCTCCGTTACCGTTATCTCATCGCTACTGCTGCAGCTGCTAACTCTAGCGCCGTTAACGGCCGGTTCGCTGCTGACGTGGCTGGACCGGCCCGGGAGCCCGGCCCCGGACCGGGTTCTCGCCGACCCGTTCCGGATCCTGGAGCAGGTGCCCTTCGCGCTGGACCGGGATGACGTGGCGATGGTCGACGTGGCGCGCGTGGATTGGAGGGAGACCCCCACGTCCCACGAGATCATCATGGACGTACCAGGTAGAGCAACAAACACACACGTAGACAATTCTAAAACTTACCTCAACTATCACATTATTAATAATTAAAAAATTTTAATTTTACTAAATTTGAATTAATTAGACTAAATTCAAAACATCTGCTCTAATAATATTATTATTCACTTGTTTTTATTCACTCTACACGCCAAGGTATAAAAAGAGAGGAATTGAAGATAGAGATAGAGGAGAACAGGATCCTGCGCGTTAGCGGCGAGCGGAGGCGAGACGACGAGAAAAAGGGAGAGCACTGGCACTGCATCGAGCGGTCCTACGGCAAATTCTGGCGCCGGTTCCGGCTCCCGGACAATGCCGACCTCGATTCCGTCACCGCGAAGCTCGAGGACGGGGTCCTCACAGTGAGCCTCAAGAAACTGGCCCCTGACCAGATCAAGGGCCCGAGACTAGTGAGCATCGGGGGCGGGGAGGGCGGGGGCGAGGGCAAGGACGAGGAGAAGAAGAAGATCACCGCAGACGCAGAAAAGAAAGTTGAGCTATGAATATATATATATGCATGATGCATGGCTTTGGTGCCTTTGTTTTGTTCTTGTGCTGTAGTAGTTCGAGTGATCCGTGCGGCGAATAAAAGTTATAGTAATGCAGGTTCGTACGTGCTTGTTGGTATAATAAAATTGTTGTAATGTATTAATAAAAAAAAGATAATAATAATAACTTCAATTGTGTATCTTGTTGCTATTTTCTCTTTTTTAATCGTAAGAACCTGCTGTTAACCTAGTTAAAAGTGAGGCACAGCTGGTACATGCATGATTTGGTGTCGATTATGAAAATAATTATCGTGTTAATAATAATAATTCGTTGGGTATAAATTATCAATCTAAAATATTTTAAGCTCAGTAGTTATTATTATAATTATTAAGATTAAGTCTAATTATTATTATTTTATTAGGGTTTGTGATTCGTTATGAAATCTTTTTCTTTAGAAAGAAATTTGAATGTACTAATTAATTATATTATTGATGTAGTGTCTCAAATCGATCAGATTATTTTTTTTTTTTTTATTTCATTCTTTTTAAAAAAAAAAAAAAAAAAAAAAAACTGTGTGACTGTTCACTCCACACTCGATCGCATATGTATAGAACAAATTAATGGCGTGGGTGTAGCACTTTTTCGTCGATTCCAAACCAAATTTGATCATATTAATTATATATGTATAACCAAATCCGATCATATCATGAATATGTAGACCAAATTCTCGATAGACTAAAACTATCAGGCGATGTGAGATTTTAGATGTAGCTCTCATCAACCAGTATAGTATTTAGCTTTTAGCTCTGATATCAAATAAAAAAATTCGATATGTTGGTAATAGTAATCAATTTAGTTCAGACGAACGGACCAAAATATTTAAACCTAATTGTTGTTATTAAGCACTACAACAAAAACGGTCTATAGCGACACTTTTAATTAATGTAAGTACATGTCAAAAAAATACTGTTAGCTAAAATTGCCGACACTTTAAAAAAGTATTGCTATATGTGGGGTCGCTAGGTATATAGTGACATTTAAAGAGTGTTGCTATAACCTAAAGGAGTGCTGCTAATTTACCAACACTTAAGCATTTAGCAACCGTCGAAACTCTATCTCGTTGACTACGGTGGCGGAGGAGGATGACGGGAAAGGCTATTCGTCTAGAATTTCAGTGGATTGAGTGAAGAGAGAAGAGAATATGGCAATCGATTTTTCATTTTTTTCTTTTTTTGTTATCGGGCCAAATTTGGGTGTGATGGGTTGAGTAGAGTAATCTTTTATTTTTTGTTGGATTGAACTTTATATTTAGCCATTAATAGATTTTTTTTTTTAAGTTTTAGCATAAATGAGACACTTACTCAAAAGTGTCCCAAACATGTGTCCGTATAACCTAATTCTGTTGTAGTGATTAAGGTATATAATTTCTTGTATATTTAATCATAATTTTGTTCTTATTCGATGTCGGACTATTAAGATGCCACACATTCTATATTTGCTGGTCATAAATGTTAGCCTTGGAACATCAAATTTAGAAATATTTGAATAATCTAATCATATTTAATTGGGTAATTAAGTAGTTAAAGTTGATCATTGTCATTACAATAAGCATTAGAGAAAAAAAAAATAAAAAAATAAAGAATTTAATCATATTTAACATCATCGATAGTTAAATCACATTTTCTATTTTTTGAAACGAAATATTTGCGCTTACATTTTGTTGTTATTCTATTTATTTTATTTTATTTTATTTTATTTGTTGTTGAGATAAGGCGCCAGGGCGGTAGTAAACTACTTGCTTAGTTTATTTTTATTTGGGCTTTTTTTGCAAATAGCCCCCTAACAAATTTTTTTTTTACAATTGGCCCTGTATAAAATTTATTTGTAAAAATGGCTAGACGCCAAAGTGTTTAAGTTGAACACGGCAAACCATTCACCGTGTTTAGACACGGTGAATGGTTCACCGTGTCCACCTCGGACCCCAGACTTAGCCAAAATTTGGCTAAGTCTCGGGTATTTGTATTGGACATCACCGTGTCCAATACAAATATCTGACCCCGCGCGTAGCGACGTGCGGCGTGGCGAGGATAGGGCCGTTTTTTACAAATAATTTTTGGTTGGGGCTATTTTCGAAAATTAAATTTGTGAGGAGACTATTTGCAAAAAAAAAGCCCTTTTTATTTTGTTGTTGTTATTGTTGATTGTATTTTGGTTTAATTACATAATTTTAGTATTGATATTATTTATAGAGTCAGGTTCTTGTATTTTTATGAGTATTGGCTTTTTTATACTCATAAGTTTTCGGCCCTTAGATTTATTCCATTGATCATTTTCACCCGTTAGATCATACTATTAAACCAATTACCCACTCAATTATAGGGGACTACTATCATTCTAAGTGGTGACCACCATCATCCTAACCGCACATTCCGTTAATCAACGGTTAAAAATTTATGAGTACAAGGGAGTCTATACTCATAAAAGTATAGTAGCCCCAGCCTTATTTAGAGTTCAACTATTATACTTTTATAAGTATTGGCTCCTTCATACTCATAAATTTCCGGTCCTTAGATTTATTCCATTGATCATTTTCACCCGTTAGATCATACTATTCAACCAATTACCCACTCAACCCTAGGGACCGGACTACTATCATTCTAAATGGGGACCACCATCATCTTAACCGCACATCCCGTTAATCAACGGTTAAAAATTTATAAGTACAAGGGAGCCTATACTCATAAGAGTATAGTAGCCCCAGCCTTATTTAGAGTCCAGCTACTATACTTTTATAAGTACCGTCTCCTTTAGATATATAAAGAATGAATAAAATTCTAAGTTTCTATATAATATTTTTTTTTTTAATAAATGTAGAGCTACTATACTATTTGAAGCATAAGGTAGTTGGTACTTTCGATTTTTTAGCCCTTGGATCAAAGATTGTACGATTACGATGATAGTGATCCCTTTAGGGTTGAGTGGACCCCATTGAGTAATAATATTAATTTAATAGTTAAAAATGATAAAGAAGAATTGATCCAATGCTAAAAAATCGAAAGCCAATTATCTTATACTTTCGATAGCGTAGCAATATACTTTTTTAATAATACCATCTATTCGACAAATATATCTAAAATTAAAATATTATTAAAAAATTTTAATTGTTTTTTATAAATTTTTAATTTACTAATCAACATCATTTAATTTTCTAATCAATTTAATTTTAATTAATAAGAGGTACTTACCAAAATCTGGTAGAATTTTCTCTATTTTAATGCTAGATAAAATTAATTAAAAACAAATATCGAAATAATTTCTAAAATTTGTTGCTTTTGGCAAACAGAATTTTAAACTGTTAATTTTTTATAGTTATTATGTTTTAAAATTTATTAAATAATTTTGGAAGGCTTTTTTTCTCAAGTAAATTTAATATTTAAATAATTTTTATTTTTCAAATTATTATTCAAAATGTGGATAAAGAAATGAGTGGGTCTCAAACAATGTAAGAAACTAGATAAATATAAATATAAAATTAAAATTAAAATTAAAATAATCCAAAAAAAATAAAAAAATAGTGCTCCGCTCTTCTCGAAGCTTCTTCTTCTTCTTCTTTCCCGATAATGGCGAGCCCCGTGTTAACACCCCAAACCCTAATCTCCTCCTCCGCTTCTTCGTCCTCGTCGTTCTCTTCTTCGATCCTACTCCGAAGAGTACACGCCGCGTCGTCTCTCTCCTTGAGATCGAGGAGATTTGGTTCGAACCGCGGCGCCCGCTCGTTGGCGATAAGGGCGGAGACAATGGCGACGGAGAAGCTGGGGATCAAGGTCGAGAGGAACCCGCCCGATTCGAGGCTCGACGAGCTCGGAGTGAGGCAATGGCCCAAGTTCGTGTTTGGTTCCTCTATTTTTCTTTTTGATATTTTTCTCTCGTAAATTTGTAGCTTTTGTCATTGATTGGATTGGGCGTGTTCGAAATTGAGATCGGAGTCGAAGAAAATTTGTGATTTTGGTGCGTTTCCGCTCCTTTTTGATGAGGTATATGTAGGAAAAATTGGAATTTGGGTCAAAAACTTAGGTAGGCCGTGAAAAATTAGGCCAAAAAATAGGGAATTTTTTGATCCAGGTTTTGAGCAGGTTGTTTTCTTTTGGTCAATTAGTTGTGGAAACAGTAGTTTTGGTGGTTTATTTCGAAAAAAATGGCCCAAAATCATACATTTAGAGATGTATTCTTGCCATTTCGTTTGCTTAGTACTTTAAATTCAAAATTAGCTTGTGATTCCTCTGACATGTAACAATGAAAAAAAACAAAAAAATATAGAAGTCCACACAATTCCTAGTTGTAACTAAGTTCATACGTTTAGGGGATGTTTAGTTTTCCGGAAAATATTCCAGAAAGTAATTTTGTGGCTTGAAAAGTATTTTTCGTTCTTTCGTTCGTTCGGTTCTTAGAAAAAAGTAGTCTTTCTTAAAAATCCTTTTTGGATTGCATGAAAAAGTAGAGCTTTTGTTTTCCGAATTTTTTATCAGAAAACCAATGCCGTGGAAAAGGGTGTTTTCCATGGAAAACTTCTTTCCGGAGAACCTATTTCCATTCTTTTCTGAGGAAACCAAACACGCCCTTAGGGAAAAACATAACTTTTGAGACAAAACTCGATCGGATTTACGGCAGCAAGTAAGATTGCTATAACTGTTGCCGCTTGTTGCCGCATAAGCATAAAATAGAACTTGTGTAGCTGAGTGAAGTGATTGGTTTGTTATTCATTATATAGCTGTTAAGAAGGATAACTCGCGTTGTTGCTTGCCTTATATCTTTGAACATGCCTTCAATTTGCATTTGGAGCTCATGTTTTGTTGTTTTTGTAGGAGATTATGAGGGGTAACTTCTTCAGTAGGCTTGAAGTATTTTGGTATATACAAAGCATTTTAAGCTGTTGAAAAACGCTTTGGCCTAACTAGAATTGAATCTTCCGTAAATGAAATGTAAAAAGTGAATGGTCGCGGGGGTTTCAATGCAAGTGTAATCACCAGCCAGTTAAGATTAGAGTGGAACCTCAAACTTAGTCTCCTCTTACTTCTTTGGCTCTTTAATCCATAAATGTAGGGAACTTGGAGCTGCCCATTATTTGTGTTCCTTGTTTATTCATTCTATGAACATTTGAGTGTTTAAAGACGCCGTGAGATTGATCCGAGTTATATTGGGATTTCCTGTATGTTATTTGTTCATTAGGTGGGGATGCCCTCCGAGCAAATTCCCGTGGACGTACACGGCGAAGGAGACCTGCTACCTTCTGGAGGGGAAGGTGAAGGTCTTTCCCGACGGGCACGGCAACGACTACGTGGAGATCCAGGCGGGCGATCTCGTGGAGTTCCCCAGAGGCATGAAGTGCACTTGGGATGTCTCTGTTGCCGTGGACAAGCACTACAACTTCGAATAGCTTAATTATTGGATCGAAACGAAGTACTCTTCTGGTATGATGTATGGCCTAAGAAGTAGGAGGAGGATGATTCCTTAATGTGTTTGCTGAGATGCATGTAGTTTTCTAACATTGCGAAGTAATGATATCAAGTCCGAGGGAGGCTTAATATCTTATGAATGAGCATGATGCATCGATTCCCATATGTCTAAATGAGCAACATGACACAGTAGAAATTTAAGTTATCTATGGTTGAACCTTCTTTTGCTTATTCAGTGATAGAACTAGAACCAATTCAGCAACCCACTGGGCTGGCTTTGAACTTTGGCTGTTGCATGCATGTATTGTGAACAAAGATTTGGATAGGAGATAGGATTAGCCTTTTCTTCTGGAAATTCCACCAACATTTACGGAACTCATTCTGTCGCCGGAACTTGAGATCTCTGCTGCTGATCACGCACTCGCAGGCATACAAAGATCAGCCTTTGGACTTCTGTTCTGCCTGGTGGGCACGGAGTCGAGTTTGCATAACTCACAAACTTCTGTGTTTTTTCAACCTTAGATATCGCATATCGTCGCAGTGGTCAAAAGCTTCTGAGCAGTTAGCATCTATTTGGTTCATTCTCAACCCTTATTCCAGATTTTCACTTGGATTCCCAACCTTTTTGATTTTTGCATATGGATTCTCATAGTTGGTCATTTCAGAAATTCTGTCCTTTTTCGACAGAAATAGCCACTTTGGCACTAAATCTTGTCTGCCACATCCAGCACCAATTTTTCTGTCACATGACAATTTTTCGGTTGATTTAATAACAAAACCATATATGATTAGAGTGATGGTCCAGTGAAATTATTACCCTTCCAAAGAAGTAAAATTTGCTTGGTTGGTGGCTCCTCTTTAAAATTTGCTTCCTTATTTTCCCTTTCAGCAGTGATAGTCATTATCATAGCAAGGATAGACTGATGGCTTGTTTTAGCAGCAACTTACACACACCCATGTGGCTTCCCTAAAAGCCATTCATGAAGATCTCAGAGCCATGGTGGGTATTCCAGATTAGTTTGATCATAAAACAGTCGTGGTGCTATTAACAGAGTTAATTTTACTACTTACGTGTCAAATTTATCGAATTTGTTGAAAAAATATTGACATGCGCAAGTAATCTTATTGTCGATAATGAATTTGGCTCTGTTAATAATATCATCCACTCTTTAGAAAAAAACAGAAAAGAACAAAGGAGAGAACATTATCTACTTCACATAAAAGAACAAAACACTACTGAAACAAACAAATCCATACCTGTACATTAGTTAGCACCAGTTTATGAGGAGGAACATGGCAAATTAAGATGAGAAATAACAAGAAGAATAATTCCAAGCTTAACCTCCTCTTCAGCTTTAACATCCCAGAAAATCACCTATCTAATTCTGCTAGGTATGTTTATCTCAAAATTGGAGAGATATCATGACACAGAAATAAGATACAAGAACTGACACAAAAGTAGTTATAAACTTGCTTCCATCAATACCAATCTCTAGAATCTGCACTCCAGTGACAAAACATCAAATTCATCAAAAAAAGAAAGAAAAAAAAAACTAAAAAGATAACAATTACAAAGATTGAAAGTAGGGGATCAGTAGTCATTGGGGGTAAAGTGCACACTACTGGGGGATCGTATTCGCGTGCACCATGTATTCGTCAACTCTCTGTCTAGTTTCTAACTAAAGAAGCGAACGCAACTGAACGGGCGGTAGAGATTGAAATATGAGATGAGATCGACAGTTGACGGATGCACGGCGCACGAATATACAGATAACACTGTGTATAAGGCAAACTTAACAGGTTTTCAAGTTAGGAGTGCATTTCCACCTGCCCAAAAATCATGATTGGAGCTGAAGGGAGGCCTTCTTGGCCAAGCTATGCTTGTTGTTGTGCATCCAGACCTTGAGCACCCTCCTCTTCACCCCAACCTCCTGGCAGAACTGCTGCACCACACTCTCCTCCACCCTCTGGATCCTCCACCCAACCCTCTCAGCAAACCCCATCATCTTCTCCTTCTGCTCCTGGCTGAACTTGGTCCTGAACCTCTTCTTCCTCAGCATTGCTGTGCTCCTCCTCTCCACCTCCTCATTGTACTCTAAAGCATGCATTGCTCCCAGGGGCATGACCATGTGGTGGTGGTGTGCTGCAGGTGAGCAGCCCCTGGGAATGATGAATCTGTTGGGCCCAGCAGGCCCAAATGGGACTTGGCCCATCTGGCCCATCTGGCCTATCTGGCCCATGACCTCTTTTCTGTGGAAGTTCCTGTGGCAGCTGCATGCAGAGCACTGTAGAGCCTCAATGGTGCCTTCTGCACCATTGGGCATGAACTCACCACACCCATCCAGGGCAGTGCCTCCAATGGAGGCTGCATGGTTCTTCAGGCACTCTCTATACCTCACCACCACCACCTTCTCCTCCTCTTCCTCTCCCTCCTCACCCTCCCCCTCCTCCTCCTCCTCCTCCTCCTCCTCTCCTGGGTTTAGTGTGGAGATTGGCTGGGGCCCCTGATGTTGGTGGCCAATGACATGGCCAACATATGAACTGCTCATTGTTGGGTTATTATTGGTGTTTCCTCCTCCTTCATGGTTAGAAAGATCCATTCCTCTCTCTAGCTCTAATGTTCTTTTTGCCGTCGCTGCGTTACGATTACCTCGAATCCTCGAACAATCTGGATGTCAAAGCTGCAGTTAGGAGCTAGAGATCCTAACACTCTAATTCTGCTTGGCCTGGACAAAAAGGTCAAGATCAAGAGCATTAGATGATCACCAAAATGTTTGCTTTCAAAATCTCTATATATGAAGGTAATATTTACCAAGGTCAAATATATATATATACATACCCATAATCCAATTTCTCTAAAAAAAAATTTTAAAAAAAAAGAGAGAGAGAGAGAGAAGGAATCAAACAACAGCAAATTATGCAGTGCTAGCTAGGGGCCTCCCAAGAAATCTAAATGAAAATTTCTTTTTAATAATGGAGATATCCAACAATGAAATTTTCTTAAAAAAAAAGAAACTATAAAACATGGTAATTACCTCACATAACTACTATGTAACAATGATAAACAACAATGAATAATGCATATATATATATGTTAACTTACTTTTTCCTCCTTAAACAAGGAGAGAGAAAGGGATCAGGTGAATACTATGGAAACTTTGTCTTGTTGAATGGTTTTGGTTGATGAGATGTAGTAGTATAGCTCTTCTTTAGAAAGCATACATGGAGGGTGTGAGAAAGATTAGCTAGCACAAGGTTATATATGTTTCCACAAAGAGAACTAATTAAGTGGGTATATATTTGCTCTATATATATGTATCATGCCATATGGGAATTACCAGGATCTAAAAGCTTGTGTTGGTTGAAAAGAGGAGGAAGAAACCAAAAAAAAAAAAAAAAAAAAGAATAGAAAAGAAAAGAAAATTAGGTGCTAAGATTGTGGTGGTGTACTGGAACATGAACAAAAGGCTTTTTAGTAGTGGTGAGGAGGAAAGATGTTGGAGCAAAATAAAAGGACACAAATTAGGAGAAAAAGGAGAATATGTAGAGTTTATAGAGTGTAAACATTGAGAATTTCTTTAGATGAGTTTTAGGGGGTTTGCTTTGCTTGCACTTCAGGAATGAAGCTTGTAGCAGAGAGAGAGAGAGAGAGAGAGAGAGAGAGAGAGAGAGAGAGAGAGAAATGTAGTGTCAGAAGGGGAGAGGCGCAGAGAAAGGGGGAGAACAGAAGTTGTCCCCACACATGAATTTGAAAAGAGAAGAAAGATATCCTCATATGAGCCCAAAAGAAAAAGAAAAAAAGAAAAAGAACTCTAGTGATACTCTCCAGTGGACCAAACCACCCAGTACTCCAGTAGTGACTTCACCAAACTTGCCAACAAACACAATGTAATTTTTGTTTTATTGTTTTTTTTTTTTTGAGAGAGACAGAAGACGCCACCGCCTCGCTTATTTCATTTTAGAAATAAACTTAATAAACGCGAATCAACTAGGATTCGAAATGTCTCATCAAACCAAAGCCTCTGTTGCTGCTTCTAGACACAACTAATTTTTGTTTTATTGTTGAAACCCTTGCTTTTGTTAATTACCATGAAGAGGGAAAAAATGATTTGAGTTAGGGTAATATGTCAATGTAAATTAGTGTTGCAAATGTGAAATGAGAGTGCACTCACTCAAACTTAAGGATCATCTTTTTTTCCCCTTTTTAATGAATAATGATCCAGTGGATTTAATTGTTTGAGACTTTTATGGTTACATTTTTTCTTAGTTTTTGCTTTTCTCAAAGCTCAGTTGCCTCGCTTTTGTAGCTTAGTTTACTAACTCGTGATCTTCCTCTAAAAAAATTATTTCATACAATCTAAAATGACAACATGCATGGTCACCAAATTATGTTCTAGTAGGTGTTTTTTTAGGAAGGAGTGAGGGAAGCTTGTTGGAGGCTTAACTTATAATTATTTAATTCAATCATTAACTTAAGTCTAAGAACTTTCCATCTTTGGCAATCTAGTTTTGGGTTCAACAACATTGCACCACCACACATTTGTGTGAGTGTTGTTATCTAAGTGGGCCACTTCATCTTAATATTCTAACTTCTCATGATTGTTTTGTTTAGATTTGGTGGTTCCTTACCTGTCTTGAGCAACAATGCTGTGTTAGGAGAAGGCCCCTCCAAACTGGTTTTGCATCCTACCTACTTTTAGTTGTTTTTGTTTTTTGAGAGAGATAGGAAAGACGCTATCCGTTTCGTTTATTTCATTTAAATAAAACATTTTAAATGCGAATCAACTGTGATTCGAACTCTGCTCTATACGTACTAACCACTGCCCTCTCAATATCATACAGTGACGGTCATCCTACTTTTAGTTGTTGTTGCTTTGTTATTAGGACAAAAGCTTGCATATGAGATACATTTGGTTATGGATTCATTCATGCCATTCCTAATATGAATTTGAATTCGATCATTTGCACAGAGAAAAAGTGCGGGTTGCTGGATTATGATCGATAGTAACTCTGTGATGCAGTCGTATAGCGATGTTAGTTATAGAATATAAAAAAAAAATGTCATCCTTTAGTAGTTTAAGCTTTCGGATCAGTTATGATATCAGAGGAGAAGATTATCTTATTTAACTTTCTTTAAGCTTTCAATAGAAAATGAATTCATAATGCTTCTCTCTTCATCTTTGAAGGGTGAGCCAATTAGGATTAGCAAAAGTTCTTCATCACTTTTTGGTGAATAAAGTGTGAGACATAGAAAAGGGCACAAAGAATGGCCCTTTAAGGTACATTATTATCCTTCTTCTTTCTACCACCTAGGTCTCAAAAGAATGTTCTCTATCACAAGGTACTTTGTTCTTTTGAACAAGGCAAGTTAAGATTCTAGGATATTTCTTAGGAAAAAAAGAAAAAGAAGAAGATGTTTTGATTACATTTCTAAGCTATTTATTATAATTAAGGTCGATCTTTTGGATAACATCTTATTAGAGTGAATCTTAATATGAGTTTGATCCTTATTTTCAACATCTAACGCATTAAATTTCTACTTAATACTCTAACATGTTATATCACGATCTGTCAAATACATTTTATATTTGTCAAGTTCTGAACCAGAAGTGTTAAGTGTAATCGCAAACTATTTTTCAGTAAGGTCTATCTTATCTTTTGAGTAGAATCTTGAATTTGTCGTAGAATTTCTTGTTGTTAAGTTTGGATTGGGAGAATTTATTCTCTCTCCTTCTTGCTTTCCTTCATTGGGATCCACATAACTTTATTTTTTTGTTACATGCATGATGTACATTCAACTTTAATCAACCCACATTCTTTTTCACTTTTCTCTCTTTAATTAATTTAATTAATTTCACCATCAACCATTTCCTTACATTGGCTTGACATAATGCTATTCACACACTAAAATAAACTTGAAAATTCTTAAAATTTGTTTAAGGAACTCTTTTGCTAATAATATATTATCAAGTTCCCAATTCAAACACACATACATATTCATGTTTATTATATAAACTTATGATTACGTAAAGGATACTCACAAACTAGTTTAACACTCAGCCAACCGTCCCTACAGCAAATGGCAAAGAGTTTGGTGGTTGGTATCCGAGACCCAAGTTTGAATCCTAGTTGATTTATATTTCTAGCTAAGTTTATTTCTAAATGAAATAAACGAAGCGGGTAGCGTGCTACCTCTCTCTCTCTCTCTCAAAAAAAAAAAAAAAAAAAAAACTCAATGGAAAATTTTGAGAAACTAAAATGGTAAAAATATATAGAACTTGTCTGAACTATAAACCATTTTGAATCTACAATCCGACTTTTTAAAAATTTGGTTTTACTATCCAACCTTTCAATTTATTTGGTTTGAATCAGTCAACAGCACTTTGACCTCAAAATTTAAGCTATTTTATTACTTTAATAAATTTATAATTGCGAAAATTGCATAAAGTATGCAAACTAAACTTGTAAAGATAAATAACGCATCCAAATTTTAAAGTATCGTTGACCGGTTCAAATCAAATATATTAAAAGGTTGGCCGGATAGTAAAATCAAAATTTTGAAAGATTGGGTAGTCGATGGAAATAACCTATAATTCAGATAAATTTTTTATGTTTCTACCAACCTAAAACGATCCGGTAAACAAGATTAATTTTTCTATGTACAGACCGACCGTCCCTAGAGCAAGTGGTAAAGGGCTTGGTGGTTGGTATCCTGTGATGATTCACATTTTCATGTTTTGATTAAATGAAATAAACGAAGCGGCGTCTTCACCTATCTCTCAAAAAAAAAAATTCTATGTACAGAATTATCAGACTGTCCATATGTTTGTGCGATATGCCCTAATTATTATTTAGTAGTTCGAACAAGCACTAATTTATTTCAATACGCAGGAAAATTTTACGCACTGTGTTATAACCAATTCGAGAGTGTAATGATGACAAAATTTTCCTTGGCTTCCAACATTAAATGCCCTTCAAAGCAATGTGTTGATGTGTGTGAGAGAGAGAGAGAGAGAGAGAGAGAGAGAGAGTAGGATAGAAAAGCATGTGGTGGGAATTAATTTTGAAGGGATCATCCACAAGAGGGGAAAGGGGAACAGTTGTGGCAGGCAAAATTAAATGGGATTATGATGAAACAGTGATCACACATGTCAAATTGGCTCCCCCAATCCCCCCATGTACATATACATCCAACTAAACCCTAATATATATATATATATTTTCATTTTTCCAAATTAACCAAACCCTAATAAATATATTTTTCTTAGCGGGCGTTTGGTTCAGCGTAAAACGAACCAAAAATCATTTTTGGTACAAAAAATATTTTTTTATTTGTTTGCTTCGACGGAAAAAAAAATTTTGAAGCTTTCGGTTTCTGTTGTTTTTCGGCGGTAAATCAAAACCTCAAGCTATATAAAATTATTTCCCTTCATTTTTCTCACCAAACCAAACAAATGTGAATGTTTTTTTCTTTCAACCAAATAAATATTGATAGAAAATCACTTTTTTTTTCTCTACAAAATAAACACTATAAAACGTAAAACTCTTTATCCACAAAAAAATATATATTTTTTCACAAAAAAATTTATTTTTTACAATTTTATATTGGATCAAACATATACCCTTAGCCAAAATTGCACCCCCAATCTCAATCAAGTGACAGCCAAAGCCCTAAAAACCAACTAACCATGTCAAATTGGCTCTTATCCTATCTTTTATTTGGAGAAGGAATATGATCATCAACCTTATCTTCTTCTTTATGCTTGATTATGATGTGCTCCACACATCCCAAAAGAAAAAAAAAAAAGAGAGAGGAAAAAATAAAAGAGCACAATAAGCACTGGATTTCAACTGGAAAATAAATGGAAAAATGAAGCACAAAATGTTGATCATCTTCACATCATCAACTAAAAAATCAAACTTTTGTTGGTTGTAATCATATATAAGTCTTTAGATTGGGGATGCAAACGGGGGCGAATCTGGGCCGGGAGCCCTTGCGTCTCGCATTAGCAAAATCATTCCGCTTAGAATCCGTGACGGGTTAAAAAATATGTCATGTCTGTATAATATACATCTTATATAAAATTAAATTCGCATTTTTTATAAAATTAAAATATTATTAATATTTTGTAAAATATAAAATAATAATTTTTAATAATATTATTATATATATATATAATTTAATAATATCAATTATAAAAATAAAAAATATCAATCACAACTCAAAATAAAATTCAAAAGTTTCAAATACATTAGAAGGTACTAACTTATTTGTATTTTAAATTATTTTGTAAATACATTATTTTTTAGGAATATTTTTTTTAAAATATAAATAATTTTCGGGGCGGATTCGGGACGGATCATGGCGGGGCTGATTCGGAGCATGTCAAAATTTCTCTCGTTTCCTGTCCCGAATCAGTCTCGGTTCGTAAAATTTATCCCGTTTCCCGCCCCGAATCCGTTTATTTTCTCCCATTTACTGCCCCGTCGGAACGGGAGCTCCACCAACCCGGATCCGTTTGCATCCCTACTTTAGATCAATGTTATGAAAACTGATTTTAATGAAGTGGAAAAATTACTGATTTAAGGCTCATCTTAATCAGTGTTAGACCACCAATAGAACCAGTGACCTCAGCATTTTATTAGCGAAAACGGACAAAAACTACTTAGACTATGGACTATTTTGAGTCGACTGTATATGTAACTCTTCAAAATTTTAATTTTAGTAACTAATTTTTCAATTTATTTGATTTGAGTCGGTCAATGATATTTTGACTTTAAATTTTGTATCCTGCATGCATACAATTCTCACAATTGTAATTAGTTTAAATTTTGAAGTCAAAGTAATATTAATTGTTAGCTAACTCAAATCAAACAAACTGAACGGTCGGATAGTAAAATCAAAATGTTGAAATATTGGATAGTCGATTCATAATTATTCATCATTCAGATAAGTTATGTATGTTTTTGCCAAATTTATTTTATCATTCACAAAAAGATGGTTTAATTTCATACAAATCTTTGCAAATATAGTGAAATAGTGAATGACAAATATATTTCTAGAAAGTTTAACTTTTATATATTGTTCCTGCAAAAATCCTGATGTTTTTAAATATATTCCTCTGGTTTGTTACCTTTAGAGAACTGTTTATTTTTTCAATTTTACTATCATAAATATATCTTTTCAAAAATCATAACAGTATAATATTAGTATGTCTTAGGTATAAATTAGTAATATCTTTTACTTTTTGATGGAGTAATTAAATAGATAATATACACTATTCTTATCACTATTTTTTTTTTATTCTGCAAGACTAAGCCTCGCATGCTCAATATTTTCGAGGTGGATCATCTCAAGCACTTAATTTCGCTCTTAGCTTAGAATTTTTATTATCACTGTTTTGAGAAGTTACTAGAATACACATCTTATCTTTATTTTGTCCTCATATTGTTTACATTCATTTAATATTCACTTATTCAATTATTGCCTTATTTTATTTACACCTAAGCTTCTCCATTTTAGGGACAAAATTTTTAGTGTTCTTTTTTTATTAGAGTTCTTGTAAACTATTATATATAAAATTCAGATGAAATTAGGCCTTTTATTATATTTTCTTTTGTGTAAATTTTATATATAGACCTTATGTGAGTGATATATAGTGCATATTAATATATGGCATACCTATTTGAACTTATAAATAATGAGAATAGCATTAAGTTTTTAACCACACAAACATTTGAATTGCAAAAAACCAAAAAGGAAAATAAGAAAAGGAAATTAAGCTACCAAATTATTTTAAAAGGTAACCCTCAACACACTTATTAATAAAATCATAATGTGAGATAATACAAGAGAATGCAGGGTTAGAACTATATATATTGGAAAAAGTCTAGAATATACCAGTTATATTGCTGATGTGGCATCCCCACCTAATCAGAATACTCTCTTTGCATTCACCCGTCCCATCATAATTATTAGAAAAATATTTTTCATGTACTTTTATTTTAAAAAGTGAGATATTATGATTGGGTAAATTGCACTGTTGCCCTCTGAACTTTTGGCGGAGTTTCACTTTACCCCCCAAACTCTTAAAACGGTCATTTACCCTCCTATACTTTAATATTGCATCTTGTTGCCCCTTCCGTCAGTTAAAGTTAACGGAGCTGAACGGGAGTTAACGGAAGGGTTAGGTTTAGGCGGAAAATCTACCGCCTAAATCGTCCTTGTTCCAACCAACTCACTTTTATTCCTTAAAAACTCTTTTTTCTCCATTTCTATGCCCTCCAACTCTTCTTCTCATAGTTTTTGCATCCCAAAAACCGCCAAAACCTAACCCTTCTGTCAACTACCGTTCAGCTCCGTTAACTTTAACTGACGGAAGGGGCAACAAGATACAATATTAAAGTATAGGGGATAAATGACCGTTTTAAGAGTTTGCGGGGTAAAGTAAAACTCCGCCAAAAGTTCGAGGCAACAGTGCAATTTACCCTATTATGATTGATAGATTATTGATAATCATAGTGTAAGTGTGACAGAGTAGATTTTTCCAGTGTCTTTGGAGCCCATAATGGCCATATCCCCCATCAGATATTTAAAAATTACATATCAGTCCCTAATAATTAGGCCTAGTAAATATTAAACTATTATAAATTTTAGCCTTTAGTGGGCCAAAGTAAAATTTTTCTTATAGATACTAAAAAAAAAAAAAAAGAAAAAGAAAAGAATACGGAAAAATTCTATATCGATTCACTCAATTACTAGTGTAGGGTCGCGCTTTACGGCGGGTAAATATTTTTTTAGTCAATTGCAAATATATTTATTTAAATTTAAAATTTTTAAAGTTTTATAACCTAAGAAATTTCAAAAAAAATATATTTAGTCTTATATATATATATATAGATATATATATATATAAAAGAATAACCTTTTATAATTAATATTTTCTTAGCTTTCAATTTTTATAGAGTTAAATTATTATAATAATTTTATTTAAAATTTTAATCAAACTTAATAATTTTGAGAGCTATTATATAAATAATCTTTTTAACTTAAATTATTATAATAATTTTGATTGGAGAAAGAATAAACAGTTAGATGCATCTTAGTGTATATTAATACTTCATATACCGCAACTTATTCTAATATCAAAATTTTATTAAATATATCTAATCGACAAAGTCTAATTTAATGTTTAATGAATTTATTTTAAAATCCTTATTAAAGGATTTTAATCATGTGGTACACACACACACACACACATTCTAAAGCTTAGATAATTCTTTTGAGTTTTTAGTAGAAATTCAACAAAAATAAAATTTTTCACTCTAAGATTTAGCAATTATTTTTGAATTTTCAATATAAAAATTATAATTTATTTGCTATAATGATTAGAATACGATTAATTATTCACCCAAAAAAATTAAATTTTTTGTTATAATTTTTGTGCATATTATAATGATTTTTAATTAATGATTTTTTAAAAAAAATAAATTGGCTAATAGGTTAAAAAAATTTAACTACCTTATCAAATTATCTTAAAATATAAAATCTAATATCCGTATGCCAATAAATTTTATAATTTTTAATAAATAATATTTTAAAAATTATATAATTTTTATCTTTTTTTTTAAATTTGTAAGAAATTAATAAAAAATAAGAAAAAAAACCAACCTACAAAAAATCTTGCATTTAAGGATACTTTAAATAATAATTAGCGACGCTTTAAATTAAAGCGTCGGCAAAAATAATCTCGACGCTTGTAAAAGCGTCGTGTAAAGAGTCGTTAAATAAACATGTCGGGATAAATATACATTTTAATATAGCGTCGAAAAATTTATATAAATATTTGAAAAAAATATGTTTATTGGCGACGCTTAATCAAAGTGTCCGTAAATGCTAAATATTAAAGACGCTAGAAGAAAGTGTCGTCTAAAATATATTTTGTTGTAGTGAAAGCGTCGGCAAAAATAATCTCGACGCTTGTAAAAGCGTCGTGTAAAGAAATCGTTAAATAAACATCGGAATAAATATACCGACGTTTTAATATAGCGTCAAAAAACTTATATAAATATTTGGAAAAAATATGTTTATTGGCGACGCTTAATCAAAGTGTCGTGAATCTTTAAATATTAAAAGCGTAGAAAAATGCGTCTAAAATATATTTTGTTGCGGTGACATTCCTCGGAGAGTGTGAGAGGCTTATTAATGGATTTAATTAATTTATAGTATTTTGAGCCAATATAGTTTAAATCTTAACGAATTATTTGTGCTAACGGGTCGAAGCATTACACACGCGTAATAATATTTCCCTTGGCTTTTTTAAAATAAATAGTTGGAGTTAAATGCATTCTTAACTAACTAATTAATTAATTAATTAATTTAATAGAGATTCCTTAAAAGGAACGGAACGGAGAGATATGAGAACAACACATTCCCCTTTCTTTAAGACACCTTAAGCATATTCTCAACACTATTATTTTTTTTATTATTATTTATTTTTTTTTTTTTGGGTGGGAGTACAATGAATAGTGCAAATTTAAGTGTGTTTTACGTGATTCTGAACTACTCCACCGTGGAATATAAAATATTAAGACATTATAATACATTAGCTTAAGCTTTTTCTTAAAAAAAATTTATCTCCTAATTTTATTTAATGTTTTGCCACATCTTTAACATTGCATGTATGGTTTTAAAATATGATTGATTTCATGTAGGTTCCTGCAAATATAGTGGAGAATAAATATATCCTTATAAAATTCAACTTTCATATGTTGTTCTTTATAAAATTCCTGATGTTTTCAAATATATCTCTGCCGTTAGAATCCGTTGGAAAATTTTAGTTAATCATAGGTTAAATACTTAATCCTGATTAGTTTTTGACATTTTTATCCTTTTATATTATACTGTTAATGATAATAAAATTGAAAATATAAACTGTTCTCTAACAGTAACAAACCAGATGACATATTTGAAAATATCAGAACTTTTATAGAAACAACATATGAAAGTTGAACTTTATAGGAATACTAGTGAAGTTAACCGCGCATTGCGGCGGTCTGATGCTATAGAAGACAAAAGATTCTCAAAGCAAAAATTTTAAATTTTTTGAATTGCCATAAAAAATTAATAAATAAAGATAATATATATTAACATATATATAAATAAAATAGATGAAACAGATATACGTACAAATATAACAAAATTTATAATTTCAATAAATAAATTATATAAAATAGTAATGAAGAAGCAGCAATAGAATTATTACTCCATATGCATCTTGATCGCACTACCGACATCAGAGCGACGAATCCCATCTCCACATTACTTTTGTCGCCATTATCAACGGCGAGCTCCTTTTTCGTCACAGCCACGTTGATTCCCTACAGATCTCTCCAAATCTACCACTTCTTTCCTCTCATTGACTCCAAATCTATCTTCGCTTACACCGTCTTACTTTTGTAACAAAGGACTATTGGCGTGTAGGAGAGCCCACAAAGCAAGGGCAAAGCGAGAGCTTTGGTGACGTTCACGGGTATGCCTAGCCTCGCCCCTTCTCATATGGCCTTACAGAGACACGTGACGCTCCAGCTTAGCACGTGATGGAGTCCGGAGCAGCAACCCCAATTCGGCTCCGTTCGTCAGTCCCTCCACAAACTCCAAGCATTTATTGAACCCAAACAACGCGACCAAACAATCATGACTCGACCCGAATGGCGTTGACGGGTTCGTACTCGCATTCGAAAATAATAATAAGAATAATAGAAAGAAGAGTTGGTTTGTAATATAGGACATTGTTGGAGTGTGGTGTTTGGTTTCGGAGAATGAGGAGATGATGATGATGATGGAGTTTTAGTGGTGCTAATTGTGTGGATCATCGTAATTATTAAAGTTAATGATGCGTTAGTAATTCCTTGGTAGGAAGATGAAGAGTGTGGGTTTAAAATCGTAATTATTAAAGTTAATGATACATTAGTAGCTCCTTGGTAGGAAAATAAAGAGTGTGGGTTTAAGATTGTGATTAGAGAAGAGAGGAGAAGATAAGGATGAAGGAGGGAACGCCACGTGACAAGACTTTATGGAAATAATGTATAGATATAGATAGATATAAATATAGAAGATATAGATATAAATATTTGTCATTCATTATATTTGTAAGGATCCGTATGAAATTAACCGTTTTAAAAATATTATACATACTGTCGTCTGTCCAAACGTCAAACTCAGGAAGAAAATAAATAAATAAATAAATAAATATTTTGTACTTAGACTAAAACACTTAAATATATTTTTTTTTCAAAATTCAATTTTCTATTCTTAATACGTTAATTTTTTTCTAACACATTTTAAAGACAAATAAAAGGATTTAAAAAAAACTAAAAATTTTCAGATTTATTTCAACTGTTCTTAATTTTCTTAATAATAATAATAGTCACCAAGACCTTGTGAGCTGTGATGGAATGATTCAGAACCAGCTTTATTTATATGCCACGTAATGCGCGTACATATATAAAAAAAATGTAACGCTTTTGCATATAAGTTGCTCCACAGTTCCACTATAGAAGATGAAAAAAAAATAAAAAGGTTAAAAAAAAAAAAAAGATATATATATAAAAATAAAAAAAATAAAATAAAAAAAGGGTTAACCCTTCCAATTGACTTATTGAGTACAACACTGTACAACACTGGTGACCTCTTTTTACCACCCATGTACTCATGTTGCTTCTACCATACCAATATATTTTAAATATTTTTACCGGCTGTTTCTAGAACAAGGGGCAAAGAACTTAATTGTCGGTATCCGAGGTTCTAAATTCGAATCTTCGTTGATTCATATTTTCGGCTAAATTTAGTTTAAAAAAAAAAAAAAAAAACGAATAGCATGTTATCTTTCCCTCAAAAAAAAAAAAAAATATTTTAGATATTTTTACCGACTGTTTCTAGAGTAAATGCCAAAGAACTTGATTGTTGGTATCGAGGTTCCAAATTCGAATCCTATTATTTCTAAATGAAATAAACAAAAAAAAAGAAGATATTTTTACATATTCATAGGAACTTTTAGTTTTTCATTTTTTGTAATTCTTTTTTTTTTTTTTTATAAGAAAAGCAAACTCCTGACAGCCAAACTAATTATTCTGGATAGTGGTTGTTTTGTGAAAAATAGATTATATAGCTTCATAAAATGTTTTTTTTTTTTTTCCTTTAGTTTACTTTTTTTATTAAGAAAAAAAATTTAAAAACGGCGAAGCACTCACTTGTTTTTGTCTCAAGCAAGATTTGAATCGAAGACTCATAGTTTAAAGAATATCAACAATCAATTTTCGAAGAAAAAACAAATCAAATTCGAAAATAAACATAACGATCATGCGATAGTCGTAATAATCTTAACACGCACTTAACAAGGCCACGAGTTTGAATTTTTCTAATATATTTCAACCAAAAAATGTTTCGAGCGAGTTTATAGGGCATCATAAAATAGGAATTGGAATCAGAATCTGAATCGAAAACGGAAATTCCCACAATCCCATTTACTTGAGCACTAAATAGAAAAAAAAAAAAGAAAAAAAAAAAGGAAAAAACAGAAAGCAGATTACATCTACTTGATGCAGAAAACCTGTTCTGTAATCTGTGGCTGTCTGACAACGATAACAAATGCTGCTGCTGCTGCTGCTGCTGAACACGCTTCATGGGATTTCTTCATCACCACCTGAGCTTCAATTACAACTCACGAGAGTGATGTGGTCAAGTGCAAAGCCATTAAATTCTACTGAAGTAGGTTGGAATTGAATGAAACTGGCGTCGTAAAACACTTTTCTATTTATTGACGTAACCCCCACGTCTTTCATGAAAACCTTATCTTTTTCTCTGATCCAGTATTATAATTTTATCTTATTTTATTCAATCCAATCTGTAGTGCCTGAAAAGTAGGCCGGGTCGGCACTGAGTCTGACCGCAATTTGTATGGGATCACAGGCGGAGGGTAATTAGGGCATAGTGATTGTTTGGTCTGGCTGAAGATCCTGCGAAAAAAAAAACATTTCATTAAAATTTAGTTTTGATATTTAGGCCTATATGATATTTAGATAAAATGGAGTTGGGATAAAAACATAAAAGAATATGCTTCTGCGTTCTCCGATAGAATTGTAAAAAATATATAGTAATCGACTCGTCACAATACGTGGAACACAATATTACGTACGAAGAGAAACAAAATATTTTTCCATCGTACTTTTTCACCGCACATAATGCAATGTATTCAAAATCTCAAACGAAGCCTAAGATACCAGCAGAAGTTTCAACCTTTTTTGGAGTGGCTGTGGCATCTCCAATTAAAAAAACAAACCAGAAAGAAAAGATAAAAAATAAAATAAAATAAAAATCTTCTATTTCATGTTTTTTATTACATGCAGAATACCTATCTTCTCAACAGCATTAGAGAATTTTCTGGAAGCCAAATATTCACAAGAGAAAAGAAGATTTCATACCAAGGAATTCCAACTAAAATATTTAACCATTTCTCATACATTGAACTCCACTAAGCTGTACTAATACTTCTTAGATGTCAATAAAAGCTTAAAAAAAACACCAATATTTCGACTCAAAATTTATACAAGAAATCAACAAAAAGAGGCGGGCCACAGAATAGATTTTTTTTTTTTTTTAAAGGAATTACAACATGTGCATGCAGAATTTTGAGAGGAAGACCCACTTCGTTTACGAGGTAAGCCGCAGAAAGCAAACCAATTTTGTCATTCTCGGCATCCTAGAAGTCGGTGTCGAAGCACGATACCATTATTTTTGAAACAATCGACCGCGCAAAAGGAATGTAGCTGAGACTGTACCTGAAAACATAATAACCCAATTTCTCCGGTCATGATGGAAAGGCATTTTCAAGAAAATATCAGAAAAAGCGGCGAAGGTAAATTTACATACACAACACATCTACTCCGATGGAAAAGAAATAATCTAAAACTCAAAATGATTTGAAACACCGAAGGTAAGATCTGAAGAGTATTACAAAATAGGAAATTAAACATTTTTCATGGGAAAGTCGATGAACCAACTTACCACACAAGTGCACCGAATTCTAAGATGATGGCGAGAAGTGTTAGGAGCTTATTGTGCACCTGTTTGATTCGCAAAAGAATTAAGATTTGGTATAACTGCATCCCACGTTACGTGTCATTTTGAAACAAATGCGAGGGAAAAAGCCTTCAATCCGCATATGGCTACTTACATATAGAGCACAAAATAGAGCAATTATGATGCTAGCAGTGAAGATGGCAGTTGCATATATTCGGACAGGATCAAGCATCATGACAACTTGTCTTTTGGGGCCAATAAGAAATGCTGTGCTGCCAAACAAATAAAAGCTAGCTTTAGCCGACGTAAAGGA
The DNA here is from genome assembly GCA_025177825.1 of Aechmea fasciata. Lineage (NCBI taxonomy): Eukaryota > Viridiplantae > Streptophyta > Magnoliopsida > Poales > Bromeliaceae > Aechmea > Aechmea fasciata. The sequence continues at coordinate 5,278,340 of CM045938.1, forward strand.
AAAATTATAGGACACAGAAATAGTCATGTCCATGTAGAGAGTAGAGACAATTTCCCAAACTAGGGCGCAGACCTTCCGAGAGCAAGCAAATTGCCAAAGGTGAATGTTATCCCGAATTTGATTGGATTGAAGAAAACAAGCATTGACTGCACGGAAAAAATAAAAATCAAATAAGTCACATCGCTGTAGGAAGAATACAGAAAAACTAAACACTCGATCATTGATATGCAAACAGACTGACTTAATGCAGCACACAATGTTTTTACTGGATTTCATTAAAAGATCACTTGGGCACAAAGAATTTTAAATTATTGTCCTCAAATTTACTGCAAATTGATATAAGCAAGTATAATCCGAAGAAATTATCGACAATGTGAAATTGGAAGAACTTGTTTGAATACAAAGAAAAAAAAGATAGGGTGGTGGCATTGAAGCTTGCAAGTTACATCTTTTCCATGAAATAATTGTTAAGCATATTGTCTCAGCGGAGGGAAAAGGTGAAAGGAAGAAGACTAGGTTCAACAAAATAATGACAAGAGAACAAATACTAAAGGCACAATGTCCTTAAGAGATTACACTAAACATTTTTTTTTTTTAAAAAAAAAAGGGCAACAACTTCAGCATTTTATGAAGTACAAAAAATAAATATTACCCTCCTTAGCAATGTATACTACCTGACCGAAAAAATAGCCAATGTTTAAAGCCTGAAAATGACATTAGAAAAGAACAGGAGTCTTAACAATTGTCCACAGTCATAATTGATATGAAAAACCTATTAACTACAAGGATCACTTCAGTCTAAGTCATACATAACAAGCAGTGGAGAATTTGAGTCGGAAGGAAAAAAAAAATAAAATTCAAAGTCCTATTTCTCTGTTGCTTTTAGGAGCCATGGTGACCCTCAATAAATTAGGTCTCTGTTCAGATATAATGCAAGCAACATTTCGAAATTGCTAAGTTATATACTCTCCCTTTTGCTTTCTGTTTTTGGTGAAGATGGGAGCAATTGATCAGCAAGGATTTATGCCCTATGCAAACTATTGTGGATAAGTTATTCAACATAAACATTCCTAACGTTAATCAAATTACAAGAAGCTTAACACAACAAAATGCTTCTTTTCACATGTTTTGCCGCAACTACAACCAGGTGACCCAGCTAGCATCACTGTTCTTATAGAAAAAGGTGCAAATCAGTATTAAAGAAAAGGAGAGTAAAGAAGTATCGAGTGGGAATGGGCAAGATCATTATGCTTACCAGGAAGGTGCATGCTAGACCCGCAACCAAACATATGGCGAAACCATACAACCTCTGACCAACAGGAAAACAATTATTCATCAGCTCCATACAGTAAATATCCTCAACTATATTTAATATAAATAAGAATCAGTGAATCAATCACCAAAACTGCTATATGTTATGAAAGTGTAAACTCTCAAGAGCCAAAGATAGATGACAACCACAATTTACTGAAGGCAACTTAAGTTCTGCAAACACTTCAAGGTTACTTTGACGACCGCTCAATATAACTGGTCGTACACAAATAAGAAAATGTATATCAAAGACAAGTAAATCATCCAACAATGAATCATATTTCATGAATAAAGTATTAAATGAAAGTAGGAGAGCGGACAAGCTTTAAAACACTTGCAAAATTTTTGGTTCAGCAGACAAAGAAACAGAACTTTTCAGTTTAATTTAGGGTAAAATATATGGAAACCTCCTCAACTGTCGGACATTTTCAAATACAACCATAAACGTTTAACTTTTTGGATTGTAACACCTCGGCTTTTATTTGATTTGGGTTATTTTAGTCAGTTAATTAAAGAATTTCATTAAAATTAATGGCTTTGCTAGCTATTGGCTGTTAACTATCAACAGAGTCCACACTATCTTCAGCTGAAAAGCAACTAGAGCTGTTAAATTTGTAAGAATTGCCGTTTAATTTGACAAAAACCCAAATTCAACCGAGCGAAATAACTCCGATCAAAACAAATGGAAGTTCAAGGCGTCAACCGGTCAATCATAAAAGGTACCACTCCGGGGCCGGTCTCAAAATGGTCTATAGTTGAGGGAATCTCCATACATGTTGTACATAGTTCACAGCCCAGTAGCAACATTTTAAGCGCAATTTTAGTCCATTTAGATGCATAATTTGCAGCAACTTGAGTATCTAGCATGTCATTTGCGAGTACGCGCTACTGTAAACACTTTGTTACCACCCCTAAAACATAAGAACCCTAAATTTAGAAGCAAACACACATTCCTACCTACTCCTACGGCATTCAATCCCATCCAAATGCTCCAAGAACCCACCCTATTCCACAAATAATCCGACGCTAACTCTAGATCAATCCAAATCGATCATCACACCACTAAAACCCTAGATCTACGAGCACAATCCATCAGATCCGATCGCAAAAAGGGAATTAGAGAAAGAACAAGGGGGGGGATCGGCGAAGCCCTAACCTGCTGAGTGGATAGCGTGCACTGGCGATTGAAGTCGTCGAAGAAGGAGGACTCCTCCTCCTGGGCGTTCTCTTCGTCCACCTCCAACCCTACGAGCATCTTCGCCTTCTCTAGGGCTTTGCTCATCTTCTCCATTGCCGCGTAGAGAGAGAGAGAGAGAGAGAGAGAGAGAGAGAGGTCGCTGTTGGGGACGAAGAGGGGAAAGAGGAGGACGAGGACGAGGGCTCACTACGCACGTGACACGCACGTGGTATTTTTTTTAATCATTTTTTTATTAGGTGAAAATGTATGGAGACCCCTCACCTATATCGATTTAGCAATGACCCCCTCCACTTTATTTTTTAATTTTTTTTTTTTTCTAACCTCCATAATTTTTCTGAATTATGAACCATTTTTAAGTTGGCTATCTAAACTTTCAAGATTTTTGTTTTAACAAATGAATCATAGAGAGTATTCTTTTATTTCTTATATTTAATAATAATTTAAATAAATTGGTAGGAATGTTTTTTTTTTTTCAACATTTTAATCATAACTATTCGTTCTTATTTGAAATATTATTTAACAAATGGATCATAATTATTCGTGGAGAATATTTTTTATTTTTTATTTTTTTTTATTTTAAATAGACTAATAGAAATATTATTTTTTAGGATATTAATTATAACTATTCGTTATTTGAGATATTTTTTAACAAATCCAACAAACTTTAATTATAACCGTTTGTAGGATTGAATTTTTAACAAAAGAATATTCTTTTATTCATTTTCTGATTCTAACTTGTTATTCCTATATGCTTATATATATATCAAGATTTAAAGTTTTTTTTTAATAAATTTTTTTAAAAATATTTAGATAAATAATTATGAATATTTATTATATATATAGTTTACTATACTCATTAATTAATGTACATGTAAATATTTTGTATATAAAGTATAATTATTCCTTAAATTAAAAAAAAAATTTTATTTTTTTATTTTTATTTTAAAAGTACTTCTATAATAATATTTGAAAATTATTATGTTTTTATTTTTTTAAAATTAAAAAATTATAACGGATAAAATGATAGAAAATTTTATTTTTTTCTAAAATCTTTTTGAGATTTATATATTAATTCTATTTAGGAAACATGTAATGACTAGAACAACCAGAATAAGAGTGCAATTATATACATATTTTTTTCATTTTTATTATTTTAAAAAATAAAGTAAAATTTATTTCAAAAAAGGATATCGATTTTTGTTTTTATAATTCACCGAAAGTTTTTCAGTAAATATAATTTTAAGCCAAAAAAAAAAATGAATAGATTATAATAAAATAAAAGTTAAATGTATAAATTATGATATTATGTTAAAAAATAAAGTAAAACAATCATTGTTTTTTTTTTTTTTTTTTTCAAAAGAAAGTAAGTATTATTTTGTTGTGAAGCATTACTTTGCGCTCATGTGTTTCATATCTTAGTAAATATGGCATGCTAGTAAAAAACGAATATATGACTAATTTGTGCTCTTTATCATATTTTATCATTTCGAATACCAAATGAAGATAAATTTTCAATTTTAGCATAATAATTTTTTAAGTTAATTTTTTTAATGCAAATATATGTACTTTTCAGATACTGGAGAAAATTAAAAAGTTTGAATAGTGAATTCTTAGCACCACGAAGGGAAAGAGAATGGGGAAAGAGCAATTTGGTAAAATTTAAAATTTAAATTTAATATTAAAATCCGTACCCATATTCGTCAGATTTTTATTTTTTATATTCATAACTAAATTTATATCCGTTTAGCTCGGATAAATCCGCCCCGTTCGGATTTGGATTCAAATAATATTTCGAATATCCATACCCATTTAGCTCGGATAAATCCGCCCGTTCGGATTCGAATTCGGATAATATTTCTGTATCCATATCCATTGACATCCCCACGCGAGCGACGGCCTAGGGATGCAAACGGGCGGATACGGGGCGGAGCCCCGCCGCCTCCCGCCGGATTAGCAAAAACCCACCCCGCTCCCGCTCGAATCCGCGTGACGGGTTAAAAAATACATCCCGTAACCCGCCCGCGTCGTAACCCACCTCCCGGCGCCTCAATCCGCCCCGCCAACTAATATTTTTTATAAAATTATAATATTATTAATATTTTGTAAAATATAAAGTAATAATTTTTAATAATATTATATATATATATATATATATATATATATATATATATATATATATATATATATATATATATATATATATATATATATATATATAATTGAGCTAGAATACTTTTTCCACCAATTTTTTTTATATATATATATATATATATATATATATATATATATATATATATATATATATATATATATATATAATTTAATAATATTAATTATAAAAATAAAAAATATCAATCACAATTCAAAAGCTATAAACTTGGTAGCACCAATGACTTGTGCTATTAATAGCATAGTAGCCTAGTTCTATATATATATATATATATAATTTAATAATATTAATTATAAAAATAAGCTGAGAGCTATGAGGTAAAATGTAAAAAATTTCAAATACATTAGAAATGAACCTCTTCTTGTCTCTTTAAACTTTTATAAACATATTATTTTTAAGAATCATAATTTAGCGACGGCGGCGGGTCTCTGCCCCGAATCGGTCTCGTATAATGAAACTTATTTTTCGAGCATTTCACTCTTTCGTCGGACTGTCTTTTTATTTTTTGAGCAAGGCCAAGTATAATTTTCTGGTTTTCCCGCCTTTTGCCCAGAATAGCGAGGTAGGGTTTATCGAGCGAGCGAGCGTTTCCGTTGTTAGGAATGGGGGCGGCGGGGACTCGGAAGAAGGTGCAGCGCAGGTTCAAACTCCGAGGCTTCACCTTGAAGGTGGACGCCTTGGAGGAGGTCGTCTCCTTCCTCTCCCGCTTCCCCGACGCCGAGGACGACGCCCTCGACCTCCTCATCGACGAGATCGACAAGGAGTCTCGTCATTTTCCACCACAACTCTCTTCTTTTTCTATTGTTCTTTTTTTTATTTTCAATCTTAATCTCTTCTCTTCTCTTCCATCCCAATCCCAGTAAGATCCTCCATTCTGGACAAGGAGGCCGTTCGCCGAGTGGTTGGCCTCCTCCTCGAAGCCGAAGCCGCCGTAGATCCGGCGTCCGCCGCCGCTGTCAGCAGCCGCTCGGCCTTACGCGTGATCGACGCCTTCGCCGTACCTCGATTTCAATACGACCCCATCAAAAAAGTTTTCTACGAGTATGGACCTCTGAATCTTCTTCAGAGATAGATAGATTTCATGTTTCCGTCGGTTTTACCAAAATCACGAGCTAAGTGCTTTGCTTTCGTTCGAAATAGGCGCACGGGGCAGTTGCCCGTCCACGGGGAAGCCAGCGACAAGGCCGACTTGTACAGGGACCGGTGCCAACTGCTTCTCCAGAGGCTTTCCCGCGATAAGTATTTCTCCAGGTCCTCGTTTGATTTTGAAATGAGTGAAGCCGAGAGCTGTGAGGCATGTACCACCCTCCGAAATGAAATTTGCGTGCATTCTAGCTATAATTTTCGGTCGTTCGAGATCTTCGGTCGGTGAAATGCTAGCATTTCACTCTTCGTCTGATCGGTTCTTTTATTTTTGAGTTTCGCTGTTGGGCAGATAACCCCGGTACAGTCGCTGATTGGATGCGCTGGGAGGAGATGGATTATGGGGGTGATTTCTCAGCTGGAGGAAGGCCAATTCTTCTTGGAAGATCTGACCGCTGCAGTCCCGATTGATTTGTCCAACGCAATATCCTTTAAATAAAGGCTTTTAGTTTATACTTGCGATATCGATTTTTTGTTTAATTTAATCGTCTTGACACGATTTCCATTAGCTCACTAATTACATCCCAAATGATTCCAAATGATTCGCAGACACACCAACTATGCCTATGGTGCTAAACCATCCGGCACATCCTATGCAACATTTCACTGCGTATTTGGTGAAACATGCACATCGTGGTAAATAATTGCAGTGCCGTTGTCTTTTCCCACATTGAAACTAGGCAGAGCATTCATTGACTAGTTTTCAAGTAGGCTTTGGCGAAGGCAATAAATTATATGATGCTGTTCTTCTGTCTAGGGCAAATATTTCTGTTCTACATTTAACCTGTATGGAGAAGCTGATTAACAAAGGTTTTTGTTGTAATTCTAAACTTTATCTTTGCTAACTGTTGATGAAGTAGCAGAGTAAGATATATTTGTATTAATTTGTGTACAAATAACCCTAAACCAATGGTTGTTTTGAAATAGATTTTGAAATAGATCTCATAACGTTACGCTTTTTCTTTTTTTTTCTTTTTCTTTTTTTTTTTTGTGGAGAAAAGTAACATTACGTTGATTGACATCCCCTCAGGCCTCAGCTTTTGTTTATTTCGCTTTCTATTATTTCATCTGCCCTTTGTAGTAAATCTATAAGTTTTAACCATTAATTGCTAAAGTAATTAACAATCATGTTAGCTGGAAGCAAGGTAGATCAGTTAACTTTATTGGGATCCTTATTTTTCTAAAGGAATAACTTAAATCGAATTGATTAACATTGAGGGTGAGTCGATAAATGAAGTTGAAGGAGCTATTTTAAAATGCCATAGTTTGAGGGGTAATCCCATATTTTTACCTAAATTTCAAGCATAAAAGTTAGCCAATTGAGGAAGTTCGATTTTAACTTAAGTTGCAATCTAGCAAAGAAATCGAAGACAACCCTAGATACTGAATATATCTGCGCTCTGTGGTTATAAGAAGATTGCGCTACATTACATTTTTGTCCTTGTATTCTGATTTCTTCCTTTTACTGCCGCGCATAATGATTGTTATATTGTCCTCCTGCTAATTTTTTTTTAAATGAAGTTGATGATTCTCTGATTTCTTTCTATCATGCGTAAGAGAATCTAAACCTGATTGATAGGAAGTGTCCAATATGCTAATCAAACTTGCAAATAGTCTTCCAATCTGAACCTGCTTGGTAGGATGAATGACTACATATATCTGAATTTACTCATGAGAAAGCTTTCGAAACTGCTATATCAAGCTGTCTTAAAACCAGTCCTATTTGGCCTTAGCTTATGGAACACTTCGACTTGAGAAGTAGAAGCTAATAATCACAAACCAAGAGTTTGGAGTTTGCAGCTCGAGAACGAAACTAGAATGAGCTTTCGATGTCCAAAAGCAGGTCCAACTTGATGTTTCTGCTTCCACCTTTGGTGCGAAGTTATTGGAATGTTTTTTTTTTTAACTGAAAAAGCTGAGTCTTTTTCAAACGGCATCACTTACACAGTAGTCCTTACAAAATCTCTAGTTGGGCCAAGCAGTCTCTTAGTTATAGCTAGCTGCCTTCAAGCAGTGAATTTCCAACCTTTTTGTCTTTCTTTCTTCAATAAGGAGAACTATCGAACTACTTGTTTCCTTAATATGAGAGTACAAAATCACTTCAGGGTTCTTTGTCGAGAACACCATTGTTGTTGCTGAAGGCGAGTTGCTTTCAAATGGGATTTTTCAGGTTAGGCTATCTTTGATTTCTTGATAAGTGCCTTTTCATTTGTTTTTGGGCTCTTATTGCATCTTTTAATCTTTGTATGATGTCAACTTTCCACCGTCTTATACATAGTAGTAGTGTTACTCTTTATAGTTTGTTTTATTGATTTTTGGTATCACTTTAAATTGTCTCGTGTTTTGACATAAATTTAATCTGAATATTTTGTCAATGAGAACATGTTCCTTTCTAAGGCAATTATGTGTTTAGTAAGCATTTGAAAGCTTAATGTGAAACAAAATTAGGAAGGTTTAGAAAAATAAAGGAATGTTGCAAGTGGAAAGAAGTGGGTAAAGTAAGAAATCAATAACCAATGCAAACTTACATGGTTTCAAGGTGTTTGATTTAACACCTCTTAGTCTGATAAGTGTAGTATGTGGCGAAAATCGAAATGCTAATTAACCCCCTTCATTGATTGAAGGCGTGAGAACATTACCAGGGTATTTTGGTCAGTTTTTAAAAATCTGGCCCGAATCTGCAAAATCCAAAAAGGCGGCCTTCTTTAGCAAAAGCTCAAAACTAGTGGGTTTTTTATGCAAACTGGCCATTTTTTTTTATCAGATATGAATTAGTATATGGATATGTGTTGGTTGCTAAATTTTTATTACAATATCCGCTAAAAAAGGATTCGGATACAATCAAATATTCCTTAAGATTCGAATATGGATCGGATTTGTATTCGGATTTTATTTGGATAATGCTATATAATGAAATGCAAATATATGAATTAGAATTAGCGCGAAGATGGAATGCAACTAAAGTTTCACAGTTGTGTTGTCCCGCTTCCTAGGGGATTCACCCATCCTAGAACCACTCTAGCCCTAACACGCTTAACCCTCTTGGGCCTAGCTACTACCCAAAATTTTATAGCCGGGTTAAGGGGTTTAGTCATTATATATTTTATATATAGGACTTGCAAATCCTAGAAGTGTCACATTCCTCCCACTTTTAAGCCTTGCCATTCTCGTCTGGTTCAAGTGCACGCAAATACCAGGCGATATGAGACTCGTGTCGCTAGACTTAGTCGACCTTGTGGGGAGCCGCGCTCTACCCACAATGGTAGTCAGTCAAGGAGCCGCGCTTTACTTGCTATATGACCCTAGCTAGGCTAAAACTCATCTCATACTTTCAGCTGGTGATTGGCTCTGATACCAACTATGACGTCCCACTTCTTTGGGGGTCACCTATTTTAGAACTATTTTAGCCCTAACACGCTTAACCCTCTTAACCTCTTAGGCAGCCATTGTCCAAAATGCTATAGTCGGCTTAAGATGTTTAGTCATATTATACTTTATATATAGGATTATTCCAAATCCTAAAAGTGTCACAACAGTCGTGTTCAAACTTTCTAGGCTGCATTTAGTCGAGGGACATCATCGGAACAAAGGGGATATCCCCCAATTTATACCCAAAGACTATAGGCCTAGGCTCTAGGCTCTAGGCCTGTGCGCCTAGAGCCTAGGCGCCTAGGCACTGCGCCTAGGCGCGCTTTTTTAAACATGGCTTCTACCATCACCAACATTTCTTATTTGCCCTTAAGTTAAGAGCAAATTTGGCATTTAAATTTTTTTTAACTGTGATAGATATTTAACTCATGTTTAATCCAAGTTAACTTAATGGGTGATAATTGTAGGGGTATTTTGGAATAACGGAGGAACATATGAGGGGTATATTGGAAAGAAAAAAAAAAGTAGGGGTAAGTCCGAAGGTTTGAGGGGTATATAGACAATTATCCCTATCTTATGGATACAAGCAGCTATCACATTAGGTAAATACGGCATGTATTGACCTATGTTGACTGGAGAGTAGCTCCAAAAATCAACTATTATATTCAAGTATCGTGTTTGTTAATTAAAAATTCAGAAAGGTGAGATGGGAGCAACAAGGTCTAATAGGATTTGTTTTAAATCATCGATTTTTGTCCGTTTTCTTTGTAACAAATCATTATTTTTAGTCTTATGTTTTTCTTTGTTTTCTGAACGGACTTATACATCAAGCTTCAAAGTTTCCACTATAATATTCCATTTATCATCCACAAAGTTAGTCTTGAAATCATAATTCAGATAATTCCTTTTAAATGGCTATCTAAAATTCTCATCATCTTTAGAGCTTTACGGAAAAATGCTGAGTTCCGATTGCTATAGGTTAATACATGTGGATTTCCGCCCCTGGAGGAGCGAGAAGCCTCACTTTCACTACTGATGGGCCTCGACTTCTTTGGTGGTGGTGTTCTATCAACCGAAGAAACTGTAAACTTTCATAAAACATTACCTATAAACTGTTCTAAACACTGGAAAAGTATCTTAGTGAAAAGGCTGAGTTTGTTGATTATTTTTTTCTGGTTTTTATACCAACAGCTCAGATTATCAGGACTGGAGAAGAAGGCAGTGAATGACATGTTTGTTGTACTTTCAGATGTTTGGTTAGATAATGAAGAGGTACATTCTCTTAGTTCTCGATTTTGTTTTGTGCGATCTTGTTGATGCTTCTTATCATAATGGCCATGTCTTTTATGTCGTAGAGAAGACTATGGAAAAGCTTGCTGTGGTATTGGATGGTTATGATAGTGTAGAGATTGTTCCTTCTTTATTCATTTTAATGGGAAATTTCTGCTCTCGCCCCTGCAATCTTTCTTACAATGCATTCTCGAATATCAGGTCAGTCCTACACTCCTATCATTTCAGACTCCGAAAGAATTTGTTCATTCCAAATATTTTGCTTAGGAAGTTTGTATAGATTAGTTTCTGTTCGATAAAGAAATTATCTAAACTTGGTCAGCTACTGCAGAGCCCAGTTTAAAAAGCTTGGTGAAATAATTGAAGCTCGATCAAGACTAAAAGAGCATAGTCGTTTCCTGTTTATTCCAGGTCCAGATGATGCAGGTATCTTCCAGTGGTCCATTCTTAAATTTTTTCAAAGTGAATCCATCTGCTAAGATAATCAAACTATTACTCATTTAAGAAGTTGCACGGTGCCTATGATTCCACCATATGTGGGATCGTCGGTTCATTGGTTGGTTCATAACTCCTAAAATCTTTGATGAAGTTGCTCAATGATCTGTGACAAGGTGATAAAATTTATTGCATAACACGCATTATACTGCCTGAGAAGTGTCAGCGGCATTTATCCGTGATGATATGCTGCAAACTATGCTGGAAGTGATATGAACATATAAACTTTCATTTCCACGTTTAAGTGTATGTAACAAATGCTTTGCTACTTCAATTATTGCAGGTCCCTCGAAAGTTCTACCGAGGTGTGCGCTTCCTAAATATTTAACTGAAGAACTTCAGAAACACATTCCTAATGCAATTTTTTCTAGCAATCCCTGCAGGTTCGACTCGAAGCTAGTTCTCCTCTTCGTGCCTATTGATGATGATCTGAAATTCTGTCTGTTGGACAAAGTGATACCGAAATTCGATGCTTGTAAAGATGTGTTAAAATGAAAATATGGAAAAAATATTTTCTCCAACCAGAAAATTTTGACCTAATGACTAACATGTAAAAGAAAAATGTTCTCTGACCGAATAGTCGAATATCTGTTCACAACCTAGATTATCATAAGGTAAGCTGTGGCCCTCAATTTGATTTCGTTGCTGTATCCCTAATGGTGTCGCAGAAAAAAAGAAATAGTTTAAATGAGTTGGTTGAGTGCCTAATTGCGGTCAAAGAAATTATGACTAAATCCGCATTTCTTGTTTTGCTTTTTTGAAAACGAATCAAAATTTGAAGCCTCTTGTTTGCTATTCATCAGAGTTAAATTTTACACCCAAGAAATCGTATTTTTCCGGCAAGACCTGCTCTACGGGATGCGTCGATCCTGTCTGATTCCACCGTCAACAGAAGAAACAAGCGATCCCTTTGAGCATGTTAGTTGTTAGTCTTTATTGTTATCGGCAGTTTGTTATTCTTAGAAAGCAACTGATTGTTTTTTTTTTTCTTTTCTTAATTCGGGTTCTTTCAGCTAGTTGCGACCATTACTCACCAGAGTCATCTTTGCCCGTTGCCTCTCACCGTGCAACCTATTATTTGGAACTATGACCACTGCCTCCGACTATATCCAACTCCGCACACCGTATGTCTGCTAGTGCTTCGATCGCATAGATATATAACTAAAACTTGTGCGCATTCCTAGTGACGTTTCCTTTTCGCTATGTTGCAGATAGTTTTGGGGGACAGGAGTGAACAGAAGGCTTTCAAGTACACGGGGATCACATGCTTCAATCCTGGTTCCTTCTCCAATGACAACACCTTTGCGGCGTACCGACCTTGCACCCGAGAGGTCGAGCTGTCCGCACTTGAAAGTTAACTTGCAGCTCTTCGTTGGACAGAAAGTGCAAGTCCCAGCTCCAACACCTTACAGCTTCTTCGTTGTAGCCTCTCGTAACGCCACCCTTCTCAGGCGAAGTATGCTACCGAGACGGCTCAACAGTCGACAATGGTGGTCAATACTCAAATTTCAATCGGCATATCGCAAGGGGCATAAAAAGCCTGGCGGCACAAATATGCGGAGGAGCTCATTGCAGGCAGGCATCTATTAGGTGTAGATAAATCTTTGATTTCATTGCTACGAGATTAGCGCTAATGCGGCTTAGGTATGACAATCTGTTGAGAAATTAGCAGCCTCATCATCATTATAAATTATTGTCATTTCATTCATGTAAGGTTTAGAGATATATTTTGGTAAACTACATATAATAATGACAACTTTATGGCATGAGATTATCAAATAGCCCAGGTATGTGAGAGGACCGTAATTTTCTTAAATCATCATACACAGAATTATGATTGCCTGAGAATGGAGATTTCACTCTTCGTGCTGAGTGGAGGAAGAGATAATGTTTCTACACTGTGATATTGTTGCGCTGACGATGATCTCAAACTATTTGCATATGATTGTTTGCTGCCAAGTTTGATTGTAGCTAATCTGTTGTGTTTTATCAGATATGGTAATTACTAGTGAAGGACCCGCGCGCGTTGTGGCGTGACGATTCCGTAGAAATAAATAAATAAATAAAATAAAATAAATAGTAAAAAAAGAGTTAAGGAATTATATATATATATATATATATATATATATATATATATATATATATATATATATATATATATATATATATATATATATATATATATATATATAGAATTAATTTTAGATACTATTAGTAGTAACGTCTTTTACTACCAAGTTTTAACCCATGAAAATTTGTTGATGATAATTGATATTAGTGGTAATTATTAAGTAATTAGAAATAGTTATTTAATCAAATAATAGAAATAACGAAATAATTGGTCCACAAGTTAAAAAATTTTAGAAAAATGGGTTTAATTTTAAATATATATATATACTATATATATATATATATATAAAAGCAATAAGCAACTGTTGTTGTTGTAATAAAAATATAAGACTAATAACTTTGCAAATTTAGGGATAAATTATAACTTGTAATGGCCGATAGTAGCTTGAGGAGGCGGCCAGTCGGGCTCCAGAAGGGGGCCTATATGTGGTGGTTGGAGTTGGCGGTGCAGTGGCGGTCCCGGAGAGGAACTACAACTGCAGCTTGTAAGCTCGGGTCAGGTCGAGCTCTCGGCTTAAGGAGGCGGCGGGCAGCCAAGTCTGGAGGCGGCGGCGGCCGCTGGCCAAGTTTGGACATTTTAGAGGACTTTGGTAGCCCTCTTCGCATTTGACAATCCGCAACACGCATGGGAGAAGTCGGGGATACGCATTTGACAATCCGCAACACGCATGGGAGAAGTTGGGGGATACGTGGAAGATTCAAAAGTATCGAGACAAGAACAATGCAAAGAAGGTTAGTAAAATAAGCAATCCAATCCGATTTTGGTTCCTGAATATATAGATTGACTATTCAGTTTGTAAATTTTTACTACCCTTTAGTTCCAACATTTTTCTTTAAACTAAGAAAATTAAATCTTTTTTTCCCTACAAATTAAATAAATTAGTAAAAGAGTGTAAAACTATATTTTTACTAATCTTTTTATAAAATCATTTTATATGGAACTAATTAATTAAATAGCCACTAAAATTAAAAAGTTTTCAATGTAAGATTTCTAATTGAACTCGGATTTAGAAATCGAATGTAAAATCCGACCCATTCTCAACCGTACCGGACAGGTGTAATCCCTATGTTTTCGTGCCGTTATTAAACAAGAACACGAGCACATTAAAGATCGAATAAAATCTCATTGCTTTAATAACTTAAAACGAACTCGAAGCAATATAACGAACAATAAATAAAAAATTAGATTAAATATATTAAAAAATAAATTTATAAAATTTTATCCATTAGACTTTTATCTAATAGTTAAAACTTTATATACAAATGAGTCTTTTTATAATTAAACTCGCATTTATATTTTTATTTTGCTAAAAATTAAATAATAAAAATATATATTATATATAATTATTTATTTATATATAAAAATTCAAATTTCCTCTTCTCGTTTATTAAACGAAATGATCTCGAAATTTCATTTGAAACACGAATTTCATGAACAAATGAGGATTGCCACCCCCAGTAATCCCATGCTTTAATTGCCACGCTACTTGGTTGAACGGTGGATCTTTCTCCTCCTCATGAGCACCCCCTAATCCACCGCCCGATAAATGCATCTGAATGAGGGGGCAACGAGAAGGGTCGTCAACTTTTTCTTTTTGTCGCATCCGTAATCAGCCGCGTCCTCTTCCTTCTAGGGTTAGGGTTAGGGTTAGGGTTTCTTCTTCGAGAGGAGCGACCTCTACTTGTCGTCGTCTTCGACTTCTCGGATCGATCATCGGGAATGGAGTGCTTGACCGAGCTCCCCCACGCGCACGTCGATCGCCGTCCGAGGAAGCGGCAGAGGTTGTTGGGGTGGGACGCGGCCCCCGAATTCCCAACGGTATTGCGCCCCTTTCTCCTCTCGATCCATGAGATCCTTTGATTTCTTCTATTTTTTTTTTCCCCTTTTCTTTGCTGTTGTAATCTTGTAGATCAAGCGGAATCTCTGTAGATTTGTTCATCATATGAAGTTTTGTTGATCTTATGTTTTATTTGTATGCTATGATTCTTTGTTACTGTTGATTTAGGGGCTGTTGATGAATTCTCCGTTCCGTTTTTTGATTATATCTGACTTTTCTGTGTATTGTTTGCTAGTTTTCTTAATCTCTTTCTGAAGTTTGTTTCAGATTTATGGATCCTAATATCTGTTCAATGATATTGGTGTTAGTAGTGGTCCTCTTTCCAGCCATATAGGAAAAGATGTTTTTTTGCCCCCGGTTTATTATATTATTTGTTGGTGTGAACTGAAGATTGTTTACCCCCATTCTCTGCAATATAAACTTGGAAAATTCCTTTCTGAAGTTAAGATTGAATATTAATTTTGGTCCTATACTTTTGAATAGTGCGATTGTGTATATATGATTCAGCAAGTGTACTGATTAAATTAATCTATTGCTGATCTACCGCAAACCTAAATAGAGATGAGATCTAGCAGCTAACTATGGATCTTGTGAAAGAAATAACCAAAATTTCACGAAAGTTATATGGGTCGTGCGAAATTATCTGATTAGTCTTTAAATTTTCCAAGATTTTCCTTCCTTTTAAGGTATTTATTGTAGCATGTGAGGTTTTAGGTCTATGATTAGATTTGATTGTTACTAGTTAAATTGTAGGCTCTGTAATTGCAAGATAAGGACTGATACTAATTTGACTGCAACTTACACCATTCCAATTCTTAGTATTTCTGTGCCTGTCCAAATTATAGTGTGGCTGCTCAGCTAGCTAGCAGATTGTCATGATATTGGATTATTTTGCAGGATTGTTACTGATGTATTGCCTTGTATTTGATCCACTTTTGGATATCATGTCTGATTTGTTGGTGTTTGGCCATCTTCTTTTATTTTTTTAAATGTTATCATGGTGAATCTTCTGCAGTTGGTCTCTTTGTTATGATATTTGCAAATAGTCGAATACTTCATGGAACACAAACGGTCTTTTAAAAGGAAATATATTAGGTTTATCGAAATGTAGATATGGTTTTTGCTAGATTGGTTAATAATCAAGCGTGATCCAAATTTTGTTTACTTTATTCCTGTGAAATTCATCTTCAGCTGCAAAAGAAGATTACTTTTGTTAGATTTATGCCAATTGGTCATTCCTTTTATTTACTTGTGAATTGCTTAGATATGTCTTCGAAAGTCAATCCACAATGTGAAATTGATGATTATTGTAGATGTAGATTTGACGCTGTTTCTCTGTTTATTTTCAAGTATGATATTTCTAATATTCTTAATGACTGGTCATGCTTTGCTGTGCTTGAGCATTCTGAAGTAAGAATATGGAAGTTATCAACGAATTTTATGGAGCTAATTTGATCATGTAAGGAACCCATTTCGTTACTTCTTTATTAAGTGGCAAAAGTAAATGGGTGGTTTTGTGTAGGGTGAGATAGGATTATTATGTGGGCAAGAAGTTGGAGGCATGACCAGCTTGATGTCGGTGGGGCCTTCAAACAGTACTGGTTTCTCTCACCATGCAAAGGGAGAGAGATATGCTTCACCCCCTGGAGAGAAGATGATAAAGATGGCCATTACATGTTTGCAGTTGGAGATAATTTAACTTCTCGCTGTAATTTCGCTAGATCACAATTGCCAATATTCTCATTTCGCAAAGCTGAATTTGACTTCTGAATACTTGTCATTTTGCTGTATAACATCTGGTTCAATTGTTTTGGATCATCTAAACCAGCTATTTGCTCGCTAACTAAATTTTCTTTCTTAATTCGGCAAGGTTTTGAAATATCTATGTTCTTATCTTTACAATGCTATATGGGAACTCTAAATATGAAAGGAATTGGCACTTTGTAGCAATTTTTGCCAGCAAGGCACAAAATATTGCAACAGCATAAGAACTTCATTTGCCCTCTGGGTTTCCGACAGTCTGAATTGTGCATTTGTAGTTTAAGAAAACTCCTTTTTTTGGTCTTTAAGAATGATTAATCTGTATATCTGATTATTTTCTTCTCTTTTATTTGCAGATAAGATCAATACTAAAATGGGAGAAGGTAGGTCCAATATCTGCTAACTTGATATTTAATGAAGGTTTCTCATAATGGTTTCCAGAAAGTAGTTGTTATTCCATCTTAGTTGCATGGGGGGGCGGCGGAGGGGGGGTGGGGTGGGCGCATTTTAAAACATTTTCTCTGTTTAGTGTGGTTGGCTTGAGTCCTTCTGTTTTCCAATTGTACTGAAGAGCTTCTTTTCATTGTTCATATCAGGTACTTTTGGCCAGGTTTTGGAGTGTTGGGACAGGGAGAGAAAGGAAATGGTGGCCATCAAGATTATTCGCGGCATCGAAAAGTATCGAGACGCTGCAATGATAGAGATTGATGTTCTCCAGCAGCTTGGAAAACACGACAAGAGTGCATCTTGGTTAGTCAAATTGTTTAAATACTTGATTTTACTAATGTTCTTTTGGGCTGGTCATGTTTCTTGATATTCTGCTGCAAATATGATAATCATGCATAAGCTGGTCTACTTTTGCAGTTGTGTACAAATAAGGAACTGGTTTGATTATCGTAACCATATCTGTATAGTAAGTATACGATTGATTTGTGATGATTTCCCATTTTCCTAAGCTTCCTTGGGAGTTAAACATGTTGGTGAATTCAAATGGTTTAACAGGTTTTTGAGAAGCTTGGGCCAAGCTTATTCGATTTTCTACGGAAAAACAATTATCGCTCATTTCCAATTGATCTAGTTCGTGAGCTTGCCAGACAACTATTGGAATCTGTAGCATGTGTGTTGGCAATCCTATCTTATATTTCTTTATTCTTATCTAACGTGGATAGTCATCTGCTTTCTTCTCTTTTAACTATTATCAACTTTGTGCTTAGTTATGGGCACTAAGATAATTTGGTTTGTGTGGCTATCAGTGCTATGATGGCTATCTTGTTGATATTTAACTTAAAAATCTTTTTATTTCAAAATTCTAATATGCTCTTAATGCCTTCTGTTTATTTATTTTCCTTTGGGTGATTTATTTCTGTGCAGTTATGCATGATATGTGCCTCATTCACACTGATTTAAAGCCTGAGAACATTCTTCTTGTTTCTCCGGAGTACATTAAAGTACCGGACTACAAAGTATTGTTATTAACCTTTTCTGATCTAGTCTCGCATAAATTTCTCCTGTGCCAGTTGTTGATCAGTCATTAATATTGACTTTTCAAATCTTTTGCCAGCCAACTATGTTTCTGCCACTTTAGTGTAGGTTCTAACAATCACGTCTTTCTGCACACAGGCTTCATCCCGATCCCCGAAGGAAGGCTCCTACTATAAGCGCTTACCCAAGTCAAGCGCTATCAAGGTAATTGATTTTGGTAGCTCAACCTATGATCACCAGGATCACAGTTACATAGTATCCACAAGGCATTATCGGGCTCCTGAAGTTATCTTAGGTTGGTCTTTGGTTTGAACACTCCATTTTTCTTCTATTTCCCTTTGATATTTGCTTTACTGATATTTGCTTGGGTTGTATTGCATTCAGGGCTCGGGTGGAGTTACCCCTGTGATATATGGAGTGTTGGTTGCATACTTGTTGAACTTTGTTCGGTATTGCTCATTTTGGTATAATAGTATGCGTTTTTCGAAAATTTTACATCTCTGCAAAATGTTAATATTGTGTAAGTTGCAAGTGCAGGGTGAGGCATTGTTTCAGACTCATGAGAATTTGGAACACCTGGCCATGATGGAGAGGGTTCTAGGACCTTTGCCCCACCACATGCTCAGAAAAGCCGAGTACGTCTTATTAACTTATTGGGTGGGATGAGTTGGCTATTGAATGTTAGCTCTTTTAATGTTTTTTTTCTTTTCTTTCTGACTTCCTATAGTCGAAATGTTGAGAAGTATACCAGAAGAGGGCGTCTGAACTGGCCAGACGGTGCAACCTCAAGGGAAAGCATAAAAGCTGTTTTGAAGCTGCCTCGCCTTCAGGTATGTTGTCAGAAAGTTGCAACACTTGTTAGAAGATTGCTAAAATGGACCTCACCAGTACTGTGGCCTTTTGTAGGCATCCGAATTTTAAAAAGAAGTTTTTTATTCTAATACCTAATCTTACAGTATTTTTGTATTAGGCGCCTTAAAACTTTTAAAACTTTTGATGCTACTTTTGTACTCGACAGTATCTGTTATCTCTTTGGTTGAATATTCTCTTTATCTGACAGTATTCTGTTTAGGATGTTATAAGGCTTTGGCAGTAAAATTGAAACTTACGAAGTTTAAATACCATTAAAAAAAAAAAATACTTAAAAAGTTTTGTTTGTTTGGTTTTGCACCTTAAACCTGTCGAGCGGGTTTCATAACGGATTCAATATGGTGCAGAACTTGGTGATGCAGCATGTAGACAATTCAGCAGGAGAGCTTATCAACCTCCTACAAGGCCTTCTCAGGTACGATCCGAAAGACAGGTTGTCAGCACATGATGCACTGAGGCATCCCTTCTTCGCAGGGATGTGCCACCGCAGGTCATAGACATTATCGGCTAGTAATGTTGGCGGTAGTTTTACTTCTCTGTGTATCGGTTGCAATAATGTCTAACGATGATGGTGGCGGAAACGAGACGACGGGCGCGGCGAAAAACTTTTTGTCGAGCTTCTTTGCCTAAGCTGTATTCTTCATGTTAACCTGTTTGGACGGCGTGATGTTCTTGTAAAGTTGATTTAGGCGGCGGTCCGGCGGAGGAGCTCTGATAATGTGTACTCGTCATGTACAGCGAATTCGCTGTCGACGATGGATATCTATTGGCTTAATCATTGGTTTAATAATCTACTTTGCGCTCTCTGTTTAGTTTGACTTGTTTGCGATGTGCGCGGCGGCGGCTCGATTGAGATCGATGTAATAATCATCTGTCGCTCCTTGATTTCAGTTTTTAGGTCTTTGTTTACTTGGTTGACATGCAATTTGACTCTCGTCGGACTCTGACGACTGATTGATTTCCAGGGTTGGAAGAAGCCCCCCCCCCTTGGTTGACATGCAACTTGACAGGTCTTAACGATAAGGTAAAAGTAAAAGGAGTACTAATATACCCCTAAAATTTTTTTGGCTTTCTTATTTATCCTTCATAAAAAGTTAATATTAAAAATATCCTTTTAAGGTTCCAAAATCTTTCAAATATACTACTAAAATTAAATTCTATTAGGAACAACCGTTATCCCTATAAAAATACTATTTTGTTTTTTCAAATATACTCTTCTACCGTCACCAATTTTTCTTATTTATTCTTAAGTTAGGGGTAAAAAAAATATTTAGACTTTTTGCCCTTTTAAATATATCCTTCTACCGGTACCAACTTTTCTTATATGTCCTCAAGTTAGGAGCAAAATAGATATTTTCGCTATGTTTAACTATGATAGAAATTTAACACGAGATAACTTAACGGGCACTAACAGCGAAGTATTTTTGAATAACGAAAAAATATATGGGGAATATATTTGAAACAAAAAAAAAAAAGTAAGAATAAGTGAGATACTCAAGAGATTTTGAAGGGCATATATATAGGCAATTATCTCAAAATAAAACCACAAGACAGTGAAGTAAAATACTTTAAACAAAAAGATACCAAACTAAAAAAGTATTATACAAATATAAACTTCGAAGAATCTATTGCACCGTTTCGCAAATTGATTTAACATGAACAAAGCATCTAAGCCGCCCGAGGAATGTACGGTTAATTACATATAGATCCCTACAAATATAATGAATTGCAAATATATTCCTATAAAGTTCAACTTTTATAAGTTATCCTGCAAAAGTCCTAATATTTTCAGATATATCCCTCTGGTTTGTTACCGTTAGAGAACCATTAGAAAATTGTTTATATTTCCAATTTTGCCATCACAAATACGTCCCTTCAAAAGATATAACAGTATAATATAAGAAGGATAAGAATATCCAAAATTAATCAGGGCAAAGTATTTTAACCTATGATTAACTAAACTTTTCTAACGGATTCTAATAGCAGGGATATATCCAAAACATTAGAACTTTTGCATGAATAACTTATGAAATTTGAACTTTACAGAGATATATTTACAATTCACTATGTTTCTGAAAACCTGTATGCTATTAACCCATGAATGTATTCTAACGAGATACGAGATGACGTAGACGAGATGCACCTACATCTTTTTATAAATAAATATAGAATAATCAGTTGGTTACCTTCTTGATCTTCTTCTTCCTTGAAGCAAAGCTACTTGGCCCCACAGCCACAGACATTCTTTTTGTCCTGTATATTTGAAAAGGGAAAAGAAGAAGAAAAAAAATGAAAAAAAGAAGAGTTTTGTTAAATATAAAAATGTTTAAACACCGTTCTCTAGCAGCTTAAGCTTTTAGAGTACAACGGTTGTTTCACATGGTATCAGAGCAGGAGGTGCTGAGTTCGAATCACGCCAAGCTCCTAGCATATTAATTTCCTCTCATTTAATTCAAGCTCACGCCATGGGCCGACCAAGAAGTCTCGAGTCCAGACGTGAGGAACAGCTTAAGCTTTTAGAGTACAACGGTTGTTTCACGAGTTTACTAGAGGGTGCAATACTTAAACATGGAGGAATGTACGAAGAAAAGAGGCAAAAATGATCTGACCGGATGGTGAGCTCTGGTGATTCAGAATCATCATTTTGTCCCCCTTTATCTGAGAGAAAACACACATAATTTCAATGTCATTTAATCAATACTGAGATACAATCAACCAAATCAACAGCATTACAAAAACAATCACTATCACTTTGTTTTATGGGGCAATTTATCTGTTTGTAATTCAAAGTAGAGAAGCCATGCGGAATCCGAACATATTATGAAAGAAAAAAATGCAGATAATCTTAACTAGGACCTCATTGCTACTGTACCTAGGTTCCCTCAACTGACGTCTATGCTACTTCGGTGATAAATTATCTAGGAATATTCATCACGACAAAAAGTGTTTAAATCCTACAGCTGGAAACCAAACAAGCAAATCAGCAAGAATCATATCTTTAAAGCATATAAAACTAGATGCTCAAAAAAGTCAGCTAACACATATAAGGGAATGTGTGCTTACAGATTGAAATTCATAACATCCTACTGATACAGTTAAAAGGGCATTAAGGCTCTAATAAGATATTAGATGTGTTGATGAACAAGCAAACTGCTCATATACATATACGTATGCGTATGTAGAGTTGGGCTAGAATACTATTGATAGCAAACGGGTTCTTCCCGTTGCCACCCATTTGTTTTCGATGATGGAGCCTCCAAATCGATAATCGGCACCATTAAACATGATCTATATCACTTGAAGTGTTTAAAAATTAAATTTTATACATTTTCGATATTGTTCTCTTATCCATCGGCTGAAAATGAATATTCTTTAAAAAATGATGACAGGAGTCTTATAATCAAGATCAAGAATATAGATCTTATTTTAAATAGTTTAAAGAATTTTCTAACAAAAATTCAAATGATTTGGATAGCTTTATGCCGTTAAACGAAAAACCGCCTCATGTCGACCATTAAAATTACAATTTGAAATCCTTTAATCATTAGGTAAATGATGTCAAAAAGATTTGAAATTTGATTTCTAAACACTTCAAGTGGTATAGATCATGTTCAACGATACCGATCGTCGATTTGGAGGTTCCATCATAAAAAACAAATGAATGGCAACAAAGCTCGTTTGCTATCGATAACATTCTAGCTCAACTCTATGTATGTGTGTGTATATATATATATATATATATATATATATATATATATATATATATCACTCTACATGAGTGAGGCTGGTATACTTCTTGGAGCACGGAGCCCTCCGTACTTTCAAGTCGTTTTCGATGTTGAGACTTTCAAATTGACGATCGACTCTAGATTTGATCTAGAGTATTTGAAGTACCTAGAAAATAAATTTTATGATTTTTCGATATCATTTGCCTAGTGATCGAAGCGGTTCAAAATCAATAATTGTAATGGCCGTGGTGAACCGTTTGCAAGTTTAACGATGTAGAAATATCTAAATCACGTGAAATTTTGATAAAAAATTCTTTATACTATAAAAAACAAGATCAATATCTTTGATCTAAAATTTTAATATCCTATCATCACATTTTGCAAAAGTTTTATTTTCAGTCGTTGATTTTGAGCCACTTCGATCACTAGGCAAATAATATCGAAAAATCGCAAAATTTATTTTCTAGATATTTTAAATACTCTAGATCAAGTTTAACTGTGTCGATCGTCAATTCGAAAGTCTCAACATCGAAAACAACTGGAAGCACGAGTCTGCTACATACGCTCTACATATATATATATATATATATATATATATATATATATATATATATATATATATATAGAGAGAGAGAGAGAGAGAGAGAGAGAGAGAGAGAGAGAGAGAGTAAATTTACGGTGCTTGTAAAAGAGTACCAAGCCCTTGGTGCTTGTGATTTATTTACCATTAGATCTACGTCTTGATCATTTTCACCCGTTAGATTATACTATTCAACTAACCACCCACTCAACCCAAGAGGGCCCATTGACTATTTTTACCGTTAGATTATACTATTAAACCAATAACTTACTCAATCCTAGAGGGCCCACGTCATCCTAACCGCACGTCTTTTAATCCAAGGGCGAGAAAACTTAATAGTACCAAGTCGTTGGTGCTATTAATAGTATTCCACCTAGTTCTATATATATATATATATATATATATATATATAGAGTAGATACGAGTGCTATTAGGAGCACGGCACCCACTTGTGCTCCTAAATTTTTAACCATCCATCAAGTCTGATGGGTGGTTAGAATAAGAAAGGAAAGAGATATTAAGGAATAATTTAAGGAGAAGAGAAATTGAGACATCCAATATCTCTCCTACATCTCTTCTCTCTCTCATTCTAACCACCCATCAAACTTGAAGGGTGGCTAGAAATTTAGAAAACAACTTATGGGTGATATGCTCCTAATAATATACAATAGGACTCTATATATATATATACATATATAAAGTCTCAAAAATAAATAAAAAAAAAACACAATCAAACACTAGTACAAACAGAGCAATGTATTCATCGACTGGGCATTACTACCCCTTCATCAGTCTTTCCCACATGATGAGCTAGATCGCAAGAAAGCGCGAATCATTCTTCTATAATCTACCAACTCCACAACAGAGCCATGAATTAAGTGCTATAGAACAATGCCTAAACTAACAAACTACAAGTTCTCCACATTATCTACCAAAGTAATTAATCACTTAAAAAAAAAGTCTAGTACCATATAATCAAAAAAATTTAACAAAGAAGAACTACCAAAATCTCCTAGCTAAAGAGAGATCAGGAACCATTTCTGAAAAGTAAAAACCATATGATTCAAAACTTCAAGAAAAGAACACAAATGAATAATATTGTTCCTCTCGAAACGAGGCACACACAATATGTATTTTCAGCTTCACCAGGAACCATCTCAACTTATGAACTACAGTTAAGTCAATAAAAGTTCAAACAACAAAGATAAAGGTACTTTGACTGATGTAAGTGCAATCCAGAAAAAAACAAAGTTTAGTGAGAGAATAAACATTAGTCGCGTTATCGACCACAACGACAACGAGGAGATTCACCGACTAGGCGACTAGACATCGACTCATTTCCATAAAAGTAGCTCACATCACGAAGGTCCAAAGTTGCCTTTCATGAAAAGCATATTCATCATTCAATTGCGACAAGGCACAAAGAGTGTTCCCCTGGATAGCAATCGAAACCTAAATGGCCAACGTTTCTAGACTTACTGACATGGACTCACTGAGTAATATGATATAAACTTTTGACCCCAAGTATTTGGCACTGTTCATGTAGCAAGTACCACAGAGGCCTCTGTGTTTCAATTTTGTTTTTGATGTTGTGATTTCCAAATTAACAATCAACTCCATTAGAGATCTAGAGTATGTGCAGCCTCTCGGATTCAAATTTTGTGATTCTTTGGTATCATTTACTTAGTGATCGAAGAACTTAAAATCAGCTATTTGAATGGCCTATATGAGTCTTTTACAAGTTACTGGTGTAGAAGTATCCAAATCAAGTGCAATTTTGTTAAAAAATTCTTTTTACTATCTCAAATAAGACCAGTACCTATGATCTAAAGTTTTAGTATCGTATCATCACTTTTTTTGACGTTTTTGTTTTAAGCTGTTCATTTTGAGACCACTCGATCACTAGGTAAAAATATAAAAAGTTGTGAAATTTGAGTCCTAGAGACTTCAAATATTGCAGATCAAGTTTAATAGAGCTAATTATTTCTTTGGAAGTCTCATCGTTGAAAACCAGAAACTTAGAAAAACTAACTTGTCAATGTTCTAATGAATAATAAATAATTCAATTAATAGAAGTTATCGAACATCATTGGAGTGCTAAAAATTTTTCCACCAGCTATTTAGTCATGATATGAGAAACATAACAAGACATACTTTTTTTCATCTCTAAAATGGACCTAGAACAACAACCATATAATCAAGAAAATCATGTGTAGCTGAATAGTACCACTTTCTTCAAAATTAACTGAATTATAAAGCAAACGAATCCCTCCACATTATCATGATGGCAAAAGTTTCACTAACACTAAAGGAGTACAAAGATCTTTTTTGTCAATCAACAATTTGTAGCAAGCCAAAGTTACAATCCAGCCAAAGTGTGAATGGTCATCCGCTTCCAAACCAGTTGACTGAGATCTCCATGAGACAGCTTGTACGACACAAAGAGGATTGCAGTTAATCCAAACTATCAATCAGCTGACCGGCCGGCCAACAAGATAATAACAAAACATCAATTAAGAAAGTTCTTACTCCTTTAGAACTCTTTTTCGTTAGGACTTCTTTATATGAATATAACGTAGATGACTAGTCTTTTGCTTGACAAGAAGGGTAGACAAATAAGGAAGTCTTCGTCTTTCCTATTTTAATTTTGAAGAGACTCAATATAATTGAAATTTAGGCCCAAATCTTAAATAAATTCATGGAATCTCTCAGATTCTACAATCGGCTTGTTGAACATCATGGGAAGAGATCCTAAGAGTGTTTTTTTTTCCAGTCAATACATTTGTCTGAATCAACTTCAATGTGAGACTTAAAGAGTATCCAAAGGTGAGACTTAAAAGTATCCAAAGGTGAGCCCGAGAGACATTGAAGCACTCTGTTCATGGCCTACAACATGTAACGCAGGCATGGGCTACATCACAGTAGACCAAAACCTATGAGATAAAATAGATAAACACAAAGAATACTAGACAGAGGTTCCTAACCTTAGGAACAGTATTCTCATCATAGAACCTTCATTTTGGCAATTAGAAAAGAACAAACAATTTAAACACCTACATATCTCCTAGAATAGTGCCTAGCAAATTTGTGAAGCTTATTTAATATGACATCAGTATGTTTCTAAGAAGTGTACCTTTTAACTGTTACCAACAGATTTAAATATTCTCAAAAAGATCTACAAGATGCAAATACTACCTCGTTAGTTGAAAACTAAACAATAGTAAGAATTGGTCTGGAACGTAGAAACACACAAGGAATATACCATCCAATGCAAATACTTCTAAAAACAAACGATGGATTTATTTACCTAAGTCACCAGCATCCTGCATCTCCTGATCAGGGCCCGGACAAGATTTCCATCGATCACTGCCATCATCAAAATCCCAACGGCTTCCAGTTGGGGGTATCCAGAAATCGGGTTCTTTTGAGTCATCTATGGTTGTTTTGGTCAATGAAACATCATCGCTCACGTCTTTCTTCTTATTTTTCTTCACAACAGCCTCAATACACTTTGACGGTTTTTCGGATTTTTTCTTCTCTTTTCTCTTCTCTTTTCTCTTCTCTTTCTCCACCACCTCTTCCAAAGCCATATTATCAAATTCCATTTGTTCTATTCACAGAAACAAGCATGTTAACCACATGTCACATCCTTGCACAAATTAAAATATGTAATGGGAAAAAGAAAACTTTCAGCACCCTTGTTGTGAAAAGTTTGCTAAGCCTGAAGTTTGTTTTAAAAACTGGGATTTTAAATATGGTATATTGCCCACATATCCGTGCAAAGTAGTGACGACGCATACTGTTCTCTCCAAAGGTTTGATAGCAACACTACTAAACAAGTTTTCAAAATTTGCAAATATATCCCTCTCCCTCAATTGACCGGTTTAAATTGGCTTTTCCTTGAAAAATAAATAAGCCTACTTTCGAATAAATATCCTTCTAAGTACTTTTACCATTGTTTTTAAAATCTCTCATGTCAATTCTATGTGAATATTACGTCCTAGGACTGTTTTTGAGAAATAAAGCTTTTCCACGGGGTGCGGCAGTTGTAACGACGAAAAATTGGCAATCGACTTACAGAAGTCTACAGGCATTGATAAACTTGGAACATTTTGGAGCTTTGGGTACGTCACGCAAAGCTAAAACCAAGGTTTTAAGTGCCCGTCGGCACGGGCCGTATCTATCGTGCCGTACCGTACTAGCAAGTTACGAGCACGATACAGACCCCGTGCCGATGGCATAGTTCAAAACCCTCTATTCTTTAAATTAGTGAGTAATTTCCTGAATAAAGTTCAAAAGATATGATAAAAAGACATAATAAATAGTTAGAATATTTTGTTGCTAAAAGAAAATAAATATTTCACGATATTATGTGTCGGCACACAAGAATTTTTTTGACCGGCACGCATCGGTACGGCTCGGCACGCGCCGTGCCGGCAAGTTTCCGGCACGACCCCGTGCCACGGCGCTTAAATCCTTGGCTAAAACTTTCCAGGGACAAGCCACAATTACCAAACTTTTCGGGGATATATTCGAGAGAGGTGTAACCAAATTCATTTCCAAGAAAAGGGAGCTAAAGCAAACTAAACGATGAACAATGCGCTGGAGAGTGAAGGCCATACCAAACAAGCAGACACAACATCCAATCCGATCCGACCTAGGATAACCCATTATTGTCATCACCATAAGGGGGGATAACAAGAAACCTAAACCCTAATTTACTCAGGAAGACGGAGGAAGTGTTAACAAAAAGCTATACCTAATTTATTCAGGAACCCCATTATTGTCATCACCATAAGGGGGGATAACAAGAAACCTAAACCCTAATTTACTCAGGAAGACGGAGGAAGTGTTAACAAAAAGCTATACCTAATTTATTCAGGAACCTCTTCCCGGCGATATGCTTCCAGATATGCTCTTCCGTTTTGTTGATAGTGTCCCCTGTAAGCTTGCATATTAACTGCGACCTGCATTAATCCCACGCTCAGCTCAAACCTTCCACTAGAGAAACAGAGAGAGAGGATCTCCACACACACACCCCCACAAAAAAGAAGAAGAAGAAGAAGAAGAAGAAGAAGAAGAAGATACTTGGCGGCGGTGGGGTGGGGTTGGAAGGTGTTGAGAGGGGGTTTCTTGGCGGCGAGGGCGGCGTCGATGAGTGCGAGGCGGCAGGCCTTGGAGCGGGCGTAGCAGTCCTTGTCCTTCGCCACCATCTCGTGCCCCGACTCGACGCATCGCCACCGCCCGTCGCCGATGTCCAGGAAGGTCGGCAGGCCAAGAAGGAACCGCCCTTCCCTCCTCCCCTCCTCTCTCTCTTTCTCCTTCTCCTTCGTATGCTTGCTCCCGCCTTCCACCTCCGCCGCCGCTTTCCTCTTCTTGCTCTCTTTCTTCTCAACCTTCGAAACCATGCTTGGCTTCGGATCTCGACTCTCGAGTGGTGCGTTTATGTTTGGTTCTCCGTAAAATTACCAGAAAAAAAAAAAAAAAAGAAAGAAAGACAAATAACTTTATACGGATTCTTTGGAAAAAAAAAAAAAAAAGAGTTTTTATTTTTCGCCCACTGTTGGCCGAAAACGAAAACATCTAGGGTGTGTTTGTTTGGATGAAAGTGAGGGGGAAGTGGAGAGGGGGGAAGTTGTTTACGTCACTTTCATTGTTTGTTTGTTTGGTAATTACGTTACTACGCCGAAACTCGAATTTATCCAAAATAGGGAAATTGACTTCTCCCTCCCACGGAGCGAAGTCAATTCCGGTGAAGTGCAAAGAAGCAAAGGGGCAAAGAAATTTGTTAAATTTGGTTAGGTAATGTGATCAAATTTGATTAGGTAAATTTTAATATATTTTTTTGTCTAATTTGTATATTTAGAAAATGATGAAAAATAAATTTATTAAATTTTAATAATTTTTTAATTTTAGAATTTTATTTGTTGTATTATTATAATTTATATATACAAACAAATAATATAAGTAATTTTTTATTTTGATTTGGTTTGGGAATAAGCAAGAACTAGCTGTTTCAGGGATAGGTACAAGTATGGGAATAAGAGTAATTTTGTGTTTGGATTAAAATAGATATAAGGATAGGGATAAGGAGATATAAGAAAAAAAGTGTTTGGATCGTATTTGAGGATAAGAGGATAGTGCGGTGGTGAAATATTAAAATTACTAAAATACCCCTATGTGAAAACGTAAAGGTTGATTTGTAGGATTGGTATGAGTAATATTTTAACATTAGTTCATTATCTCATTTTTGTTTTTTTCTTCATATTTTAAATTGAATAAAAAATTGACTTGCAACAATTTGATTTTGATTTTGATTTTGAATTTGAACTTGATATTGATTTTTGATTTTTGATTTTGGTTTTGATTTTGAGTTTGAGTTTGATTTTGACTCTGTTTTTTTATTTTGATTTTGATTTTGAAATTGAATATGATATTGAATTTGATTTATGATTTAGCTTTTGATTATGATTTTGGTTTTAACCACGAGCCCAGAAGCTTCTAAGTGCAAGGGTTTAGCAAATCCACAAGCTTCGCGAAAAGGACGGGATCGGTCGGTCGGAGGTGATGGGAGCGGACTCACGGGATCGAGATGGGTGAGAAGAACCCGGTGCAGAGGAGAGGCACTCGAGGATAGTGAGGTGGAAAGAGAGGAAAGGGGTCGATCCACCTCCAATGGGTGCACGACTGCACGCAAAAAACCGCCGGAAACCCACCTGATCTCGTAGCAAGCTTGTCGCGAACCAGCAAGCGACGAGAAGCAACAACTTCGCAAACCCACAAACTTCGACCGGAGCTAAAGGGAGGGTGAGCTATCACGGGAGGGAGCGAGGGAGTAGGAGATGGGAGAGGGGTGGTGGTCGGAGAGATGGAGTGAAAGGAAGGCGCGGCGGAGCGAGAGAAGCCCCGTCACTATTGTCGTCCGGGAGAAAGGGGGAGAAGCAGCAAGCATCGGCACAAAGGGGGGGGTGAAGGAGGCGGGGTTAATTTGGTCTTTTTCCATTCACGGGCGGAACAGGGGAAGCTTATTCCCAAAGCTTGGGGATAACTGTTCCAGAAAAACAAAAAATTGTTTGGAGATAAGATTGGAGATAGCAGGATATCCCCCTTGCTATCCCCAGTCCAAACACTGCCCTAGAAAACAATCGGCTCACAGTCACAGCCACTCACAAAAAATACGATTCACGAGAAAAATTGAAAATTGGTTCTTTGAACCGTGTGAGAAGTCCAATGTGGACCATTCATCCACTCCTTTCTCTCTCATATATATATAGTGTAACTACTATACTCTTTTGAGTATAGTAGCTATTGTACTCATAAATTTATAATCATTAGATGTGCTTCAAGACCTGTGCCACATCTGATGACATCTGCCACTAACAGAGCGGACAACGGAGGTTATACAATCGTTTCATTCCTCTCTTCGCACCGCCCACTGCATCGCACGAGACACAAGACAGTGCCAATTTTTTCGTTCTTCAACCTCTCCACTCCCCCAACCCACAAAAAAGGAGGGAAAAAAAAAAACACAAATAAAACAACCACCATGAAAAACTCAATCCTTCTATCTCCTCAATACATAACACCCCTAGGCTCCCTACTTATTAGACTCCCTCTGTCATGCCCCGAGACCCCTACCAATTTGGTCCGGTTCGGGTGCGTCGAACAGACGCCAGACGAACAGCACTTCCCCTGTCCGCCTAAGGCTAAACCGACAAGATCGTGTTCAACAAGCTCTCAGGAAATCAAGTTGAATACATACACGATCATACATCACTAACGAAAGCACCACTAGTGCTAAACAACCAAGAGCAAGCATCACAAGTGTAAACAAGTGAATGAAAGAGAGATACTAACTATTACATCCATATAACTTTTAATACATTCGGTTAACTTTACACTCTTCCAAATATAAACATAAAGCTTTACATTTCATCCCAGGGCACCTCACATCCTATACATCATCTACTCTCAAGTATATAGGGTAACTCTAATGCAAAAAGAAAGGTAAGCTACTACAACTACTAGGGTGCTAAGCCCTTACCACAATCGTGGACCAACGCGCTCGTACACGGCCCTGCAACAAAGTGGGGTGAAAACTATTCTCCATAATTACCAGTGGGTTCGGCCGCTGACTCCGCCGATCTCCCCACTAGGTCTAAGCAGGCATAGGAAGACAGATAGACAGATAGATAGATATGTGTGAAGCATCAACAATAATATAGCGAGTAGAAATGCAAGTATCCATCTATGCCTTACTCCAATGTAATGAATGCATGAACTACATAGTAAAAGGCACGGGCGGCGGCGACAGGGGGGGCGACCTCGACAATGGCAGGGGGCTGCGACCTTGGCACGGGCTCAGGCGACCAGGGGCGGCGAACTCGGCAGGGGCGGCGGCTCCCTCGTATCCAGCAAGTGAGAGTGAGAGAGAGACAGGTGAGTGAGAGTGAGAGTGAGACAGACAGAGAGATAGAGAGAGAAAGTGAGATGGCGACTGGCGAAGAAGAATGAGAGGTGTCGGGCTCGGGCAGGCCTGGGGGTGCGTAATGATTGTCTTCATAACGCGGTGAATCGTTCACCGCTTTATGAAAACGGTGAACGATTCACCGTCTTATTTGTGCTTAACCCCCCCCCCTCTCGAACTTGGCCAAAATTGGCTCAGTTGGAGGGGCCCGGACTTAGCCAAAATTGGCTCAGTTGGAGGGGTCAGGCATAGAGAAGGCGGTAAACGAGTTACCGTCTTCTCAAGGGCCCTTCGGATGCGCGGATTTTTGCTCACAAGGCGGTGAATGGTTCACGCCTCGAGAAGGCGGTGAACGATTCACCGCCTCTTTGAAAGCGGTAAACGAGTCGCCGCCTTCTCTAGGCACTGCGAAGGCGGTAAACGTGCGGGCTTTTGCTCACACGGTGGGTGGATGTCCACGCCTTGAGGAGGCGGTGAACGATTCACCGCCTTTATGAGGACCCAGAAGACGATGAACGAATCACCGTCTTTCTGAGAAATACCGACGTGACGACCGAGGTGGCGAGAGGAGGGTCAGTTTCCCAAATAAAAATTTCACAGGATTATTTCATCAAATATGAAATTTTACAGGGTTATTTTCGAGAAATTCCGATCGTTACGCGACCCAGCGCCATCTCCTTCAGAAATCAGAACCTTTATCACGGCATCGAGCATCCTACTCCTACCGAGCCTGCAAAAAGCTCCGATTGCGATCTCGTAGACCTCGCGGTCGGGGCGGCGGAAGAGGACGTACGCGGCTGAGGCTGAGGAGGAAGGAGGAGAGGAGAGGGGCGACGAAAGAGAGAGAGAAGGGTCGGCACAGCTCGTTCTCTGACATGGCCGGCGGCGACGGTGACAAGGGTCGGCCTGCCAAGAAACATAAGGCCGCCGGACCTGCTAGGGCTGCTGCCCATTCCGTCGACGAAGATGATTTCGACGACGCTGATGATTTCGACGAAGATAACCGACATGGTATCGTATCCCCTCTCCCCTTCTCTTCTCTTCTCCTCTCCTTGAATGATTAGGAGATTGTTTGGTTGGGAATAACGTATTTAATTTTCCGACGAGAACGAAGAAGTCGAGACCAAGAAGAGGGATTTCACGAAGCTAGAATTGAAGCCGGACCATGTGAACCGCCCTCTATGGGCCTGCGCCGACGGTCGCATCTTCCTCGAGACTTTCTCGCCGCTCTACAAGCAGGCCTACGATTTCCTCATCGCCATTGCTGAGCCCGTTTGCAGGTCCTGCTTTTTACTCTCCAAAACCCTACCCTACTCGTCGGTCGCACCGAATTTTGATGAATTAGATTTGGATTGAGGATCGAATTTTGTTCAATCGCAAGTTCCTTTTTTTTTTTTCTCTGAAAAACGATGTTTGGGAAACGAAAATCGTATCGTGGCTAGTCCGAGCACAAAGCATGGTGTTTGTTTGCACTTATAGAGATCATTCCATCCCAAATCATTAGAGATCAATACAAATCACTACCATTTATGTTTCCAAACAAGGGACTTAATGAATTCTGATTTGTAATTCCGTTTATGCTAGTGATTTGCAGAATCTCATAGGAGGTTTTGTTCTTATAAGGCTACTGTATGTCTCGGTGTAGGCCGGAGTCGATGCATGAATACAACTTAACACCCCATTCGCTATACGCGGCGGTTTCTGTTGGGCTGGAGACGGAGACCATCATCAGTGTGCTCGATAAGCTCTCAAAGACAAAGCTGCCCCGTGAGATGATCGACTTCATCCATGCTTCGACCGCCAACTATGGGAAAGTCAAGCTGGTTCTGAAGAAGAACAGCTATTTTGTTGAGTCGCCATTTCCAGAGGTGCTTTTCATTTGCTTTCAACATTCAGTTGGTTACAGATTTCTTTGATGATTGATCGGTTTATTTTGTGAAGGTCTTGAAGACGTTGCTCAAAGATGAAGTCATATCTCGAGCACGGATTTTGCCTGAGGTAAAATTCTTTTTGGTAAATTTTTTCAGTAGATCCGACCATATATATGCTTTCCTCTTAAAATGCTTATTCTTTATTAAAAAAGATCTTTTTATGTGAATTTGATTGGCAATGGCAGCTGCTATCTTGTTCTTCGTTCTCCTTTTCTTTGCCTTCTTAACTCACACCTCTTTTTCATTTTTCTAGAAGTATCCAGTTAGGAAATGAAGATTTTATTTGTCGAGTCGTCCATCTAGAATTTCTTCAGGCTAGTCACTTTTGTGGATTCATGATGAATCGGTATAAATCCGTGAACAAGAATGATGATTTCTGGGCATTTTCAATTCTAAACTTGGATGCTGAATTCCAACTGTTGTAAGTGAACAGGCAATCATACCAGGTTTTTGTCTTTGATCTGAAGCCTGCAAATGCCAGAGCTGAAGTGAGGTGTTTAATATCTGATTTGTCCTAACGGGAATTTGTGTAAATTAAAATTCAGTTGCTTCATCACCTAATTAGCGGATACAGTACTGATTGGTGTATGTTGAGATTTATCACTCAATGAAATAATGTCGTGCTTGCAACTAATATAAGCCATGTAGATACTCGATTTCTGCTAGAATAACATCCTTATAATATTCTCGATTTCTTGCTAGAATGACGTCCTTATAATGTTAATAATAAAAAGTATGAGTCTGTCAAACTTATTTTAGAAAAAAAACTCCAACCACATTATCAGCAAATAATTTGACTTTGATATATTTAGTTTTTTATAAGTTAAATGATTAACAAAAGCGAGGCAACATTAGTGATTATTTCTTGCGATAGAAATAAAATGACAAGGATTTTTCTGATTGATTTAGAGCTTGTCTATAGTGATTATTTTTTTTTCCCTGAAATTTCATTTTGAGATATTTTTATAGTTTTATTTGGGTATTTAAGATAAAGAGTTTTACCATCGTTGGATGCTGTGAAATGGAACTTATTTTAAGAAATCTGAAGTTGAAATGTTTTCTTTGGTTTTTTTGGTGTTTATATGTGGGAATTATTCAGTTTTAACGTTCTTATTTTATGTTTGTAGGATTCTCAAGAGACTGAAGCATTTAAATTTGGCAAATTTCCATTCAGTTTTAGCATTCTTCTTTTATGTTTGTAGGATTCCCAAGGGTCTGAAGCATTTAAAATTAGCAAAAGAGTGAGCGAGATAGTTAGTGGTCATGAGGATTTGCTGAATGGAGTTGATTTGGCTGCTGCAGCTGAAGAAAAAGAGACCCATTCTTTTGAAATAGATCCTGCACAGGTACTTGTTTTAAATAGAAAACAACACAAATAACTAAAAGAGCAGTCGAGATCATGTAAATTGCATATCTGTCCAACTACAGGTTGAGAATGTGAAGCAACGTTGTTTGCCAAATGCCTTAAACTTCCCAATGCTGGAGGAGTATGATTTTAGGAATGATACAGTAAGTTCAATATTTCAATAACAGCTGAATTATATATTCTTTTGAAGTTTATTTATTTACATATTGATCTTTATTATGGTAATTTTCATTATGTTGTTTTCTGATTAAAAATGGCTATATAGAGTCTGCCAGGTATTCTTGGGGCCCGCCAGTTTTGATTGACAATTACTGCATAATATGGGAAATTAATATCCTATTTGATATTTTCTTTTCGAATTGCATTAGAGAGACTTTGTCTTTCCGCCGAGGACAATTCATGCATTTTCTGGTCAAGATTTTTTCCAAAGTATGTAGTTTTAGTGAGAAACTATATAGTCTTGTGAAATTTGTAGGATTTTTGGGTTTTTATGGGTATTGGAGAAACGGTTTATGCTCTTTTGTTTGCATAGGTTAAAGCTGGTCTCGAGATCTGAAATCAAGTCTGAGCAACAAGATTAAAGAATTAAGATCATAAGTCAAACATCAAGATTCAAGATTTCAATAACTTTTCATGACCATTCAAGAGTTATTAAAGGTTTTGCTGATGTAGCAAGAATTGGATGAATGTTTTTTTAGTAAAATCATGATAGCTTCCTTTTTCCTGGTATGTTTTTTTGGTAGTTTTGTTGTTTCTAATTGGCTTATGCTGTTTTAGGTGCGAAATTAATTGAGGATAGATGCATAGTGTTGGTTTTGAATTGTTTCAGTAGGCAGTTTAGATGTAAAAGTGATCAATGTTGCAAAAGTAGTGATGATTTGGTGAGAATAATGAATATGGAGGTCAAATTTGTAGAAACCTTGTAGACCTTTCTATTTTATGATGATTTAATTTTTTTTCTGTTGAAACTGGCTTAATGGTACTTACTATGTTCTTCTAGTAAATTGTTAATGTTTTGTGGATTTATTAGGTTGTAAGGATACTTGTGATGGACTCAGGAAGCTATACTTGAGTTGTGTCTAATAGGATGTTGGTAGGATTGGAGGAAGCTATGGTGGAGTGTCACAAAAAAGGTAAAATGAAAATTTCTGACGAGAAAAAGCGTATTTAAAAAAAAAAAATTCACATCAATACAAACTGCCAAGATCCAACCAAACTCGAGGGCAATAGAAGTGTCAGTTGTCAGAGCTCCCTGAAAAGTGATCTGAGCTTGGTACTTATTTGTCCTCCAATGTTGTAGGGTTGCCCTCTTGCTCAATTGTACTTCTCGTAGGCTTTTAACTTGTTTACTGTCTGTAGACTTCTGTAGCCCAATGCGGGAGTTTTATGCTTGGGATTTTTGGTTGGAATAATGGGCTTCGAGAGGAACTCATTGTGGGATGCTGCTCATAGAAGTTAGAAGTTGGTGTAACTAAAGGTGAAAATAGCAATGAACATTACCGGAAGCATTCTCAAATTTTTTGACGCATTCTTTGTCCTACACAAGAATCACAACCTAGTTTCAGTACTACGTTGATTTTATATCATTATCCTGTATCAGCATCATCATACCATCTCTCTCTACACGAGAGAAAAATATTGAAAACAAACTGCAACAATTGCATACAAACAATAGTTCCTATACAAACCGTCACCATATTTTATCGAAATTTAAACACCAGCAGCTGTCATAAGATGATAAAACATGAGCTTGCAATGAACAGCTCACTTCATTTGACATAGTTGGACTTCAAGTATGAGGTTTAGGGTTGGTCTACTAAAGGCCTTTTTAACCCTCTGACCTGGTTAAACCTTCATCTTGCAAGTGTGTCACTTGTTCCCTGGATGGTTGCTTGGATAACCGACTAGCACTTTATTAACCAAAAGATGTCTTTGAGAGTTTTGTTAGCTGGTTGTATACGCTGACACAGAAAGATGATAATGTGCAAGCTCTGATTCCCAATTGTTTATCTAATGCACCCTTTGTTATTTATTTCGCTGAAGTGCAACATGAAAATTTTGGTTGTTGGCAACAACTTGTTACGTGAGACTTTAGGGGTGTAGAAGGAAGGATCTTCATTTGTGGTGCCCTTTCATTTTTTTTAATCAGTTGATTTTTTTTTTACATAGTAGGTAATCACATAAATTTGGAATATGCAGGTGAATCCGGACTTGAATATGGAATTGAAACCTCAAGCACGACCAAGACCATATCAGGAAAAAAGTCTTAGTAAAATGTTTGGAAATGGTTAGTTTTGTGACGGACATGGCCAACTTACAAATTCAATTGTTTTTAGCTATTTTGGATATAGTATAATACAAACAAACTTATTTATTGGCTACTTCTCAAATAGTTTATTGGGTGCTGGTATTTGTTTTGAGGGAAATTGTATCCTGGATTTTTTTTAATTTTTTTTTGTTTTACATGAATAAAATGTAATGGATCAATCTGTCATGATATCATACTTACTAAAAAGAGTCGTCCTCTTAGAAAATGAAACACTCTCTACCGCCAATACATAGGAGCTCCTAGTTGGCATGCCAAGAGCGCTTTCTTGGAAGAATCGAAGTTCAATTTGGAGTATAACTTCTTATTGACTAGGAGATACTAAAAAGAAGCATCAAGCTGCTAATTTTATTTTGAAAGTAATGGGATTGGCACTCCTGCACAACAAACAAAATTAATTGGAATTGCCCACTTTGATTCCGATTCTGGGGTCAAAAAACACCAAAACAAACACACAGATTCATCTTTATGTTGTAAGGTAGGTAATGAACATCAAATTCTTATATTTATCATTGATGACTACATGTTGTCTTATGGTTTTGTTGATATTGAATTACAGGCCGTGCAAGATCTGGCATCATTGTACTGCCTTGTGGTGCTGGAAAGTCGCTGGTTGGTGTTTCGGCAGCTTGCCGCATTAAAAAGAGTTGTCTCTGCTTAGCAACCAATGCTGTTTCGGTAGATCAATGGGCATTTCAGTTCAAGCTTTGGTCGACAATTAGAGATGATCAGATCAGCCGTTTTACATCTGACAATAAGGAAAAGTTCCGTGGCATGGCTGGTGTAGTTGTGACAACGTACAACATGGTTGCATTTGGTGGCAAGCGGTCTGAAGATTCTGAAAAAATCATCGAAGAAATACGAAACAGGGAGTGGGGACTGCTTCTCATGGACGAGGTAATGTTGTGTACGAATACCACTGGGTCACCTTTTCAAGCATTTCGACTGTGTTTTATTGAAGAAGCCTCTGAAGTGTCAAATAGAATCTTGGTTTCATGGGTTCGAATTATAATAACATCCTTTAGTGTTCTGTGGCAATCTATTAATGTTTATGTCCGTCAAAAATATCAATCTTAAATTCTCTTTGTAGTACGTGATGGTGACAACCTTTTATAGACTGCTGTCATCTGCTTTTATCAAGAGAACAATGTATTTAGACTTATTATGTGGTGTTTGCAGGTGCACGTTGTTCCAGCCCACATGTTTCGCAAAGTTATCAGTATCACGAAGTCACATTGCAAACTTGGCCTTACTGGTCAGTTTTACTCTCGAAGAAGATTATGATCTGCAAATTGTGCTGCTTATATTGTTTTGCTGATCTCCTGACTAGTTGATTGGTTGTAATTACAGCAACACTAGTGAGAGAGGATGAACGCATTACAGATTTAAATTTTCTTATTGGACCAAAACTATATGAGGCCAACTGGTTAGATTTGGTAAAAGGAGGGTTCATTGCAAATGTACAATGCGCTGAAGTTTGGTGTCCTATGACCAAGGAGTTCTTCGCGGAGTACTTGAAGAAAGAAAATTCAAAGAAGAAGCAGGTACTTAATATTTGGTCTCCATCTCTTACTAGTAGTTATATGCAATGATGTCCAATGTTTGTTTGGCTTATCACTGGCATTTTGGTGCCTCTATCTATCACTACATGCTAATAGTGTTTAGAGAATTTGCAATCCGGAGCTACTCAATGTTCCTCTATAATCGAGTGCATTTGGTGGCAATGGTGGAGCTGGGGGAGAGGGACGGAGTGGCGGCAGAGGAGAAGAATGAAGCATACGTGATGGTGGTTTTGTTGTAGTGGGAGAACTGGATAGATGCTTGTCTTTGTCATTTTGCACTCTTCATCAGCGTTGTAATCCCTACAAGTGATTTTTGATAAATAAAGTAGGTTATATGGAAGATTTGATTATCGGCAAGTACAAAGCACAAAATGTTGAGGGGCCTTTCCTAGATTCTAGCCTATTCTTCCAGAGTTCTAGTTATATTTATTGGTTTGAGAACCATTCCATCTGCTGAGCCATGCATACCTCAGTAGATGAAAAAATAAATTTATTTCCATTTTCTCTAAACTATTTAGTAAGTCTTGGTCTACAATTTGTTCTGGTGCTTTGCTAATTAGTGAAATAGGGATTGTTGTTCAAAATACTCGCTGATTCTTATTAGTGATCCATACTTCATAGAATTGATTTCATTAACTTGGTAGAGCACATTTTTGGCTTCCTCTTAAAGGCTTGAATATTTGTTCCTCCACATAAACAAGTGTTTGTTTTGTCCTTTAATTGTGAATATTGCCACTTACTTCATCATTAGTAATAATATGTAGGTCTTAAAAATGGATGAATTTGAGTTTGTATTTTTGGCTTATGAATATGATTGTGGATGAAAGGTTTAAGCAACTTTTGCCCATATTTTTTATTGAGAATTTAATGCACTATCTACTGTTTACCATATTTTATGTTTATTATATCTCTATGTGTTTGTATGTTTCACTACCATACTTGGTAATATAATTATAGTTACATTTTCCTTGTTATGCCATACTGTCCTAACGGAAGTATTTGAGCTTATTTATATCTACATTGTCTTCCCTCCCTTCTCTTTTCGTTACTCGAAAACCTCCTGACTTTAACTTTCATTTTGGGTGTGTAAAGTTTTTTATTATTTTTCTATGGATTATTGTGACTATGGTATTCCATTTTGAGATGCCAATCTCATTGGTTGTTTTCATTTGGTTTTCAGGCTCTTTATGTGATGAATCCAAATAAGTTCAGGGCTTGTGAGTTTCTGATTCGGTTCCATGAGCAGCAGCGTGGTGATAAAATAATTGTGTTTGCAGATAATCTTTTTGCACTTACAGCTTATGCGATGAAACTCCGCAAGCCCATGATCTATGGTGCTACAAGGTTCTGTTCAAATCGACTACATTTATGAAATTTATTATATCCTCTTCCTACTTACAGCTTTGTTTGTGAAACCATTCAGTCATAATGAGAGGACTAGAATTCTTCATGCGTTCAAGAATAGCCCAGATGTGAATACCATTTTTCTGTCAAAGGTATGCTGTCTTTGTTGATCATGCCTCTTTTGGTACTATAGCTATGTTAACATGGCGTTGATTGATGTTTCCCATTGATCATTTTTGTTTATGTATTTGCCTAAAATAATGTAGCAGTAAGAATATATTGCTTCAGAGAGAAAATGATAGAGAGCATATAATAAATGTGAATAGCTTCAATAGGCTCCAAATATATTTCTGTTAGCTATTATTTGACAATGGAGTGTCATACCAAATTAAATCAGGAATATGATAGGTAGCATGCTATGGAGGCTGCTATGAGCGAGAAATTCTTTTGCATGATCCCTGGATAATTTCCCCATCTTTTATCTGAACAAAAATATACTAGTACATTGTTTGACAGCAGGAAAAATGAAGCCCTAAAATCCTAGCATGCTCTTAGTTTATTTCATCCTTTACTAAGGTCATTGTGTGTATGCTTGTTATGGAAAGCTGCATGTTGACTAGCAATTTTGTATATAAATATATGTAAGTTAGGATGTGTATG
The DNA here is from genome assembly GCA_025177825.1 of Aechmea fasciata. Classification (NCBI taxonomy): domain Eukaryota; kingdom Viridiplantae; phylum Streptophyta; class Magnoliopsida; order Poales; family Bromeliaceae; genus Aechmea; species Aechmea fasciata. The sequence goes on from CM045938.1 coordinate 5,319,361, forward strand.
TGTGGATACAGATGAGAGATATTGGTAAAAATCAGAATGCAAAATTTGGAGTATGGATACTTCTGTGACAGTTAATATTTATTTGTTATAGTAATAATTAGAATGCACAACCAAGCCTTAAAATCTTCTATTCCCTAGGTGGGTGATAACTCAATTGATATACCGGAGGCCAATGTGATAATTCAGATATCATCTCATGCTGGTTCACGGCGTCAAGAAGCTCAGCGGTTGGGCCGTATTCTCAGGGCAAAGGTACTTTGTTTGGAGAGATTGTTTAAAAAACTAAATATGCTTATGTCTAACTGTTCCTATGATTAAAATTACTCTTGGATTCTTGTTACTCTTGTTGATAGTAGTATCTGTTTGATGGGAGATGAGTGGAGCTCAAGTTAGTTACTTATGTACTTTGGTATATAAAATAACTCACTATTTTTAGTTTACATTGATTTTTGAAAAATCGTCCCAAGTATTCTAGACTTTAATTATATCGAGTTCTCTTAAAATTTCCCTAGTGCAAAGAACAGTAGAGGAAACATAGATCGATAACTATTATCATGTTCACCTTAGTATATTGATTTCCTCTGAAAATTTCTAGTGTAGAGAATATTATAGAGGAAGACATGTTAATCACGTTAATCCAGCATACTAAGTCTCAGCTAAATAATTCGAAAGGCTTGATCAAGATTGCATTGTGAAATCCCAAACCCAAAAAGAATGGGACTTGAATGAACACACGCACCCCACACGCACCCACACCCACACGCTCGCAGAGAGAGAGAGAGAGACCTATAGGGTTTTATAACAACAATCAGATTTTAGATGAGGAATAGCGGGTGAGCTAGTGAGATTTCGGGTGGTAAAGGATATGATAGGGAAGACTCTAACAAGGCATTTTGGGATAGATAATATGGATAGTTGATGTAGTTAAATAGTTGTTCTCTTGCTTTAGATATCCACGACTTGTATTGCCTCTTTTATATTGGTTGTTGTTGTGCTTCTTATGTGCTAGGTTGTCCTTGTATATATGGCGGGTTTTTGCACTTGCGTGGGAAGGCTTCCGTTGTGGTGCAGGGTGTGACAAATTAAATTGGTATCAAAGTTTAGGAAATGTCACTAGGTGGACTTAGGAAACCCGAGACTGTTGCCAACCATAAGGATTGAAGAATATGAGTGGACGTGAATTGCAATGAAAGTGAGCTGATTGTATCGAGATGTGTCTCCAATAGTATAATGGAGGCGAATTGAGATGTTGCAACTACTCCCTTTCTGGTAATCATGTTGGTTCAGACGACATGATGTCAAAAGGTGGAGTATGAGTACCCTTCCATGACTTTCGCTTACTTGGATTGAGCTCTTTGTTGTGAGTTCCGTTGAATTGATTTGATTGTTTGCTGGGGTCATTCAATGACCATTGTTGTTCTCTTTCGGTTAGTTGCGATGGTGTCTCATGGACAACTAATGACAGGATCTCCCATGGCCGGACCTTAGGCTTTTGAATCGTTAGGAGCCAATGAGTTCCAGTAGCTTCATGATAAGTAGTTACGCTAATTGGTGTAGCCGAGAACCTGGGTGAATATACATGACGGCAGGGAGATCGCATCGAAGGACTTTTAGAGTTGATGAACCATCATATCATTGGGGAACAAATTGGACAAAATCAGGCTCCGCCATCCATGTCCACCGGAAATACAATAGTGGAGGGTACTGCGGCAAGCTTGTATAATCCACTCCAATCGCTGATTCCTATAGCTGGTGCGGGACGTGCTGAGGAAGTAAGATAAGTTATTTGATCATGAGAAGGAGAAGAAGCGAGTGATGAGAGGCTTGGAGTTTTGTAAAACCCCTGAAGTGCCTTTGTTCACAAACTAGATCCTGCAGGTCTTGTGCATTACGACCTTCAACAAGATGCGTGATTTTTGCAGGGTCCCACCACCCGCCTCAATGCACGAAGTGTAGAGACCGATGTTTCCGATGTGGTCGGTTAGGTCACTCCAAAGCCAATTGTTTGAAAAATCCACATCCGATCCCATCGTTGGCATTGGCGTCATTGATGCTGGGGCAAGGTACAAGGGTCCCACTTGCCACCGCTACGATTGAGCGCCTTTTGCTTCATGCCAGCCAGAGAAGTCTCAACCAACACTGTTCGGACCGATATTGACAGTGCAAGCAGAGGAGTTAGCGACAACCGATGATGCCTTGTAGGTAACGTTTTGATTATTGGCAATGGAGTTAAGGTGGTGTTTGTTGCGGAAGCATTGGGTTTGTTTTAGATTGGTTTTTCTGTTGTCCTACTTAGGTTTGGGTTAGACTGCACACCACATTGAGGACGAGTTCAAATCCTCAATCCTACCATCGGCGCTATCAGTTATAGGTCTGCCTACCTATTGTCAGTGGATGATTGGATTATGCCGATGGGTTGGCACATTGGTTTAGGTCGTTGGGGGGTCTAGTGTAGTAGTGGGGCTATTTTGGGCTGCTAGATGCTATGTACTGATGGTAGGGTATTTTATGAGTTGGTTTAGGAGGGGTTTGTTGGCTGGAGATGTTGAACCCTCTCCCTGCTGGAATGATTTTTATGACTTTGAGCCGAGTATCTGGTGATTAGTAATTGTGTAGGGAGACCCCAAGACTTGAGGATATTTCTATGCTATAAGGATTCCCTAGTGGGTTTCCTTTGGAATGATCTGGTAGACTAACGGCATGAAAGATTGAGTTTTGCATCGACTTGGCCTTTGGGATCGGGCTAGTGGTGAAGGCATATTATGGGTTGACGCCAACTTAATTGATGAGAGTTCTTAGGCGCCACCTTAAGCCTTGTAGAGAAGGATTTGATGAGTGAGCTTTTTATCACGGGGACCGCGACGTTATTTGTTAACATAGAAGGAGATCCTTGAGATCGTGTATGGACTGTTATGAGTAGAATAAGTAGCCATTCCCGTAGTTGACAATCTGCTTGATTTACCTTTAGTAAAGTTATTACCAATTGGAAATCTAACTAGAAGACGTGCACCAAACAAAGTTTCCAAGGTGGTATGGACATTGTAAGGCCACTTAAGCTCATCAGCTCCCGGTGGCATTCATGTATTTAATGAGCCGTGTCTTTGAACTTCTCGTGGATCGTAATCACTTAAGGTATCTCTTCACACAAAGGGAATTGAATTTTGGGGCAGTGCAGGTATTGAAGCTTCTGAAGGACTATGCAATCACCATTCTGTATCATTTCAGTAAAGCCAACGTGGTGACGAACTTGATAATAATATGACAGAGGGGGGGAGGGGAGGGGGAGAGAGAGAGAGGATCTTTTACGAGTACGAGACGATCCATGTTGTTAAACATAAGAAGTTCATAGAAACCAAATTTAACGTTTTTTTGACATAAGCTACCTTTTGACAGAACTTGATAGTAATTTTAGAAAGTTACGACTTCAAATGATATGGATCATATTTAATGTATGGATTGCCAGCTTGAAAGCTTTTTCATCAAAATTGACTTAAGAGTACAAAGGCATCTATACTCGTAATAGTATATTAGCTCTATTCTCTCTACAACCAAACCCCCCCAATCCCCCAAAAAAAATCAAGGTGAGGAAATCTATTACTTACCCTTTGAATTCTTCGAATTGGAAAGCATAATTTTGATTTAGCTTCGATCTTTAATTCTTTATCTGCTTTACATTTAGCTCTCCGATAAGTTGAATATGTACAAAACTGCATCTGGTTTTTACTGTAAATGTTACATGGAAAATACTCTCTTTATGTTGTATTAACAATACAGACGACCAATAGGTTGGTCTATATTTTGCTAAGTTGTGTAATGTTTGTTGGATTTGTGATGTTGATCTCTTTCCTTTCCAATTTATTTAATAAGAAACAGTTATATGATATCTGATAAATGTCAAGACCTTTTGAATTCATTTTTGCACCTGTGTCTTTTAGTTCTGTTTTATTTTATTTCATTATAGTTGTTTACAAAATTTGCAGGGTCGCCTTCAAGATAGGATGTCAGGTGGGAAAGAAGAATATAATGCTTTCTTCTATTCGCTTGTATCCACTGACACACAGGTTTGGATATATCTTTCTTTTGCAACACGTTGAACTCGTTTTTATTTCTCTATATGTAGCATTCAATCAGTTTAAATGCGAAGAAGTATTTTCTTTTTGACATTATTATCATGTTGTTACAACTTGATCTTTTTATTTTGGCACAGGAGATGTACTACTCCACTAAAAGGCAGCAATTTCTGATTGACCAAGGTTACAGCTTTAAGGTATGCATTTTCTAGCCCAGAGACTATACATTGATATCTTCAGGGTTTTCCCTTTCATTTATGTAATGTTCTGTGTTAAAAGGAAATTATATAAAATACTGTATTATTTTTGTTCCTCTTACAGAGTGCTGCAGGCATACCTTCATTTTGATAAAATGACATTTTGTTAAGTTTCACAAGTATTGGTTGTAGGTGTCTATAAAGTGGCCTTTATATTCACTTTTACAAACCAAACAACCAATAAGACATCATTTTTTGAAAGTGGTACTTTCCGTGCTTCGCTATTGGCGAACCAAACATGCCCTAAGGCAAAGGTAGAGGCAATTGTGTGCCAATCCTCGTTTTGTTATGATAGTTCTAGTTAGAGATGCTTGAAAGCCTCATTGTCTTTGTCAGCCTGCAACTTTTTTGGCTCCCCACTTTCTAAAACCCTAGTTGGTCCATTTTTTTTTCCATTCGTTCAGGACCGATTATAGTTTGTTCATGCATAGTTCTTCGGCAGTTAAGCGTGGGTTGACCAATTATGATCATAACTGTTGGAGGTAGAGGTAGTATCTTTCTTTTTTGATGTTCTTCTTCTTCTTTCCAGTTATATTGGCTAGTTCCCTGGAATTTACTATTCTTCCAATATTGCTTAATACAAGATCTCATTCAGAATAAATTTGGCTTACTTTTATTTGGCGTTCCGATGTCTCGTATCTTAATAACTATTCAAATTATCCCCCGATTTATTTTCGTTTTGGACTTCTAGGACATTCTTCGTGCTTCGACTTTATAATAGTGCGAGCAAATGACTTTTTAGAGTGGTGGATCTTTCTTATTGTCACTGAAGGAATTTCTCGAATCGTCAGGTAATTACCAGCTTGCCGCCACCTGATTCAGGAGCCGAGCTTAGCTATTACACTCTTGACGAGCAACTCGATTTGCTGGGCAAGGTAAAAGAGCGACTCGTTTGATTTTAAACCGTCTTTATGGTATCTAGCTGCTGTCTGTCTGCTGGACTAGATTCAGGAAGAGTGATGTTTCTTGCTTTGCATATCAATAGGTGCTGAATGCAGGGGATGATGTGGTGGGTCTGGAGCAGCTGGAAGAAGATTCGGATGGAAAGGCGCTAGTAAAAGCCCGGCGCTTCACTGGCTCGATGAGTGCCTTTTCTGGGGCGAGCGGAGTGGTCTACATGGAGTACAAGTACAGTCCCAACCCTCTCTGTATTATTCTTGTTCTATTTCTTCTACTCGTTATGATTGCATTCCTTCAGTTTCTTGCTGTTTCTTCCCTTCTTTCTTTTTTGTTTATTATTATTATTATTGATTATTATTTTGTTCTGCAGCACGGGGAGAACCAAACATGGCAGGCTGGGGAAAAGTAAACCCAAGCATCCTTCAAAAAGATATACCTTATTTAAAAAGCGATACCAGTAAAGTACTCCACTCTCGGAGGTTAACATGTATACGCCGAGAAGGCGACTGAGGAAAATAAGAAACACTCGAATGCGGTGAAGGTACGTCCCTCGTGCGTCGGTCCCGTTTCGTACCTGGGAGAATCTATTCGACCTAAAATTGTTTGTATTGGAGTATGATAAATTCATACTCGGCTGCCATTCTTACCAGGTGAAGATTTACGGATTGAAGTTAGGAGATCATCAAGAGGTTCTTCTCCTCGCCGTCGCAAACGATTTCCGTGAACCTTCATACCAACTACTTAAAATGTCTTGGAAAATAAGAAACAATGTAAAGTATCAGCTCATTGATAATTTTTATATGTATCTTTTTCAATGCAGTAGCGAGTTCGCGCATTTTTTTTCTTCTGAAATCAGTTAAATCTTGTGGTTTTATGATTCTGGTGAGTCGAAAGTATAAACAGTTCTGCGGCATTTGGTCGATCTAATGCGAATATGGATGTCAAAATTTATGCACCAGCTCGCTCATCCACTCACCAAATTTATCTCAAATTTAGTCGTGATCCGAGCACAAAAGGGTACTTCAATGTTTTTTTTTTTCTGAATATTCCAAAAGATTGATTTTTTCACTTATTAATTAGATGAAGAAGAAATTTGTTACGACTAATTCAAGTTTTTTATAAGATTTTACAAATACAAAGTTTTTTAGTCTTAAAGATGCAACTTATTATAGATTCTTAATCTATTATTAGACCTTAATTGTTTGTAGTTTCTACATGCACCAACCACTAGTGCTTAAGAAATATCTTGTTTGACCCTCAATTATATCATATTTAAATAATCAAAACTATTCCTATGTAATTGTACACAGAGAGAGAGAGAAAAGGGGATTAAAAAACTAAATTTTTTTTTTTCTTTATATATTTGAGCATCACATGATTGACTTTTCAAAATGGATTAGAAAAACTGATCTCTCTCATTTTCGAGTAATGACAGGCTAATCGCGTATTAGACGTGCGGATTAAGGGACCCATCGATGACAATTCATGTGCACTTTTCACTCTTAATTTTTTAGTATTAAAAGTATCTAGAAAATAATTTTGTGATTTTTTGATATTATTTACCCAAATGACTCAAAATGAGTTGAAAAAAAAAAAAAAAAAAAAATCTCACAAGAAGTGATTATATAATACTAAAATTTTACATCAAAGGTATTAATTTTGTTTTATATAGTATGAATAATTTTCTATCAAAATTCTACATGATTTTGATATTTTTACACCGTCAAACTTCTAAACGGCTTACTACGACCATTAAAATTATTGATTTTGAGCATTTTTTTTCATTAGGCAAATGATATCGAAAAGTTATAAAATATATTTTCTATATACTTCAAATATTGTAGATCAAGTCTAACGAAGACAATCGTCGATTCCAAAGTTTCAATATTAAAATTATTTGATAGCACGGACATCACCCTGTTTTTAAAAGCACACAAACTTAGCTCTCTCTCTCTCTCTCTCTCTCTCTCTCTATATATATATATAAACACACACTTAGCTCTCTCTCTCTCTCTCTCTCTCTCTCTATATATATATATATAGAGTCCGGCTATGGTGTTTGTAAAAGTACCAAGCATTTGGTACTTGTGAATTTTTTACCGTTAGATCTAGGACTTTGATCATTTTCATCCGTTAGATTATACTATTCAACCAACCATCCACTTAACCCAAGGAGGCCCACATCATCCTAACCTCACATCTATAAGGCTAAAAAAAAGCGCACCAAATGACTTAGTCTTTTAAAAGCATAGAGATCAACAATATATATATATATATATATATATATATATATATATATATATATATATATATATATATATATAGGCTATGGCTACTATACTATTATGAGTATTGGAGCCTCGTACTCATAATTTTTTGGCCGTTGAGATGAAAAAATGTGAGGCTAGGATGAAAGTGATTACGGTTAGGTTGATAGTGGCCCCCTAGTTGAGTGGGTGGTTGGTTGAATAGTATAATCTAACGGATAAAATATATTGGCGCCATGCTCATAAAAGTATAGTAGCCGGACTCTATATATATATATATATATATATATATATATATATATATATATAGAGTAGGGCTATTATATTATTATGAGTAGTAGAGCCCTACTACTCATAAGTTGTTTTCGCTTCCGAATCGACGATCCACTCCGTTAAATATGATCTAGAGTATTTAAAACTTATAGAAAATAAATTTTGTAATTTTTTGAAATCATAATAAAGTCCATCAAATGGGCATAAAATGAACGCGAAATCGAACGACATCCTAAAAATAGATGATCGGATCCTTCAATTTAAGATCGGAGTTATTGATCTTTATCTAGGTAGTGAATAGAATTTTCTATCAAAAATTCAATCTATTTCAATTCTTTTACACCGTTAAACTAGCAAGTATCCCATACCGTTAAAAATTGTCAATTTTGTAAGCTTTTGATCGTAAGGTAAATGATATCGAAATCGAACAACGTCCTAAAAAAATATATATATTTTTTTGAGAGATAGGTAGCACGCTACCCGTTTCATTTCTTTTATTTAGAAATAAACTTAGTTAGAAATTAATATGAATCAACTAGGATTCGAACTTGGATTGTCACGGGTACCAACCATCAAACCTTTTACCACTTGCTCCAGAGACGGTTGGTTACAGTAGCTACTATATGTTTTTATATTTCTATATATGCTTCATGTTAAAAGAAACAAGTACGTACGATGGTTATAACTTTGGTAGTAACTTTAAGCAAGGAATGAAACATATCTATATATATATATATATATAAACTGGCCTGGGGCGGTGTTAGCATATATATGCTTGCTGTAAACCTCAGTTTCCACCTCCTAATCATTGGGTCCACAAAGTTTAATTTCACTCCTTTAACTGATCGATCGATGGGCTTAAACGCAGATATCGAAAAGCGGTTTCTACGTAATTTATATATCTTTAAAAAAAGAGAGTTTAATTAGGACATTGAATGAACGAGTTTGTACGCGTCTCCTCATCGAATGAACCGCTCGATCGATGCGTCACGTAAACGTAGGAAGTGTGAGTTCTAATCCAAGTTTGATAATTAGGAGTTGCATGCAAAACCATGCATGCATGCATGCATGCTTTAAATTTCACAAAAAAAGCCCACATGCATTACCCCTGAGCTGTATGTGGAGGAGGATGCATGATCTCTTTCATATTTATTAATTTCTTGATGAGAGTCTACAATAATTAATGTTTATTAATTACATATATTATTATTAGGCCATTGATATGCAAATGATGGCGAAGCCATGCTGGTTGGTACTCGTACCAAATTCAATCCTGTTGTTCACATTTAATGTTTTATTTCTAAATAAAATAAACGAATTAAGCCTAAACCAAAAAAAAAAACATATATATTATTATTAGCAGGGGTTAGGATGTGGTGTAGCACTCATATTTAGGCCTAAACCAAAAAAAAAAAAGAAACAGAAAAAGAGAAAAAAAGAGAAAACTATGAGAAGTAGGAGTAGGAATGAGGATCCACCTCGCTATTAGCGAGCTAGCTCGTGTTTGGCTCAAATTGGAACAAAATTAAGTCAACAAAGATGATTTCTTATGGAACCTATCATTGTATATAATCTAGAAATCGCTAGTGTTGATTCAATATTAAAAATTCTCTCTCTCTCTCTCTCTCTCTCTCTCTCTCTCTCTCTCTCTCTCTCTCTACATATATATTATAAATTTTTATTAGGATTTTAGGTTTGTCCATATATATAAAGAGACCTGCATTTTATAATTTTAATTTGGAAAAATTTCAAATGCCACTTATGTGGTTTTACACTTTTTCACTTTATTACTTTGTGGTTCAAAGAGTATCAATTTAGTATCCTATAATTTTATTTTTTTTTTGATTATTGATTTTACTAATTTTTTTTGTTAAATCAGTGATAAAGTTAAAACTAAAGTATGCTAAAGTGAATGTTAGATAAACCTAGGTGCAGTATCTGAAGCTTTTGGTATATAATTTAACGAAATATTAACGAAGAAGCTGACGAAAAGATAAAAATAAAACCACATGACACTAACTTGATACACTTTAAACCACAGGGTATTAATTAAAGTGAGAAAGTGCGAAATCACAGAGATGGTATTTAAAGTTTACCCTTTTAATTATTAGTTTAAAATGTTAATTTTATAAATTTTTTTCCAAATTTTTATGTAATAGTAGGATTGACAATCCAACTTGCTGTTCACGAGCCAACTCGTGCTCAGCCTGTTAATAAACTAGTCAATAATGAGCTGAATCTTCAGCTTGATATTTTATTAAGCCGACTAGTATTCAACTCGTTTATTAAATAAGCAGACCGCCCAGCTCACTCATGTTGAGGGGTACACATATAACTCTGACCAGTATAACTGCAACAATTTTAATCTATTACATCAATTTAATTGTATCAAAAATTAAATTATTGTATTGTAAAATATATTTTATTGCAACAGTTTGTGCAGCTTTAATAATGTAAATTATATTATTCAGTCATTTATTGCAACGAATAATTATTAATTACAACAGTATTTAAATGAATTTCTAGATAGTTTAATAATCCTAGCTCTATCTACACTACAATAAAAATGGTCTATAGCGACACTTTTAAATATTAGTAGAGGTAAAGAAAAAGTGTTGTTGGCTAAATTATCGATACTTTTAAAAAGTGTTGCTATATGTAGGGTCGCTAGGTATACAATATGACAGTTAAAGAGTGTCGCTATAACCTAGAAAGAGTACGTGCTGCTAATTTACCAACACTTATTTAAGTATTTAGCAACTGTCGAAATTTTACCTTGTTGGCTGCGGTGGCGGAGGAGGACGAGAGGGAAGGACTCTTTATCTAAAATTTCAACGGATTGAGTGAAGGGAGAAGCAGAGATATTGGTAATCATTTTTTTTTTTTCTTTTCTGTTTGTAATTGGGCTGAATGGGCTGGGTGGGTGGGCTGAATAGAGTAACCTTTTATTTTTGGTTGTATTGAGCATTATATTTAGGCATTATTAGATTTTTTTTTTAAAGTTTTAGTATAAATGAGACATTTACATAAAAGTGTCCCAAATATATGTCTTTATAACCTAATTCTATTGTATGGCAATAACATGAAAATTTAGAGATTTGGCCAATTACGATTTGATTCTTAATTAGTTTGCTTATAGATTAGTATCTAAACTTCAATTTGTAGGTCAACAAAAACAAAAATACTTAACTTCTTTAATTCAAGTCCACGTCATGGCCGACCAAGAAGTCTTGAATGTTTAAACACCATTTTCTAATAGCTTAAGCTTTTATAGTACAACGGTTGTTTCACAGCTTACTAAATTACCGACACGTTTCAAAAGTGTTGCTATATGTACGGGTTGTAATAGGTATATGCCACCTTGATATTTGGTACTCACTCCTCCGGACTTGTGGCGGAGGGATACGTAGCGATTGTAGCCCTCTACGGTCCCCGCGAAATTCTCGCGACCGAACTCCAGCCGCCGGAGCCCTACCTCATCGGTTGCGGCGACGAAGGAGGAGAACGGGAGATGGTGATCAAATTTTTTTTTTTTCCCTTTTTATTTGTAATCAGGCGAGTTAGCTAGGTGTGGTTGGTTGAGTAGAGAAACTTTTTATTTTTTATTGGATTGGACTTTATATTTAGACCTTAGTAGATATTTTTTAACAATTTTGGTATAAATGGAACACTTATATGCAAATATCTTTAAAATGTGTTCTTATAGTGTAATTTTGTTGTAGTGCAACAAGGTTAGTGAAAATTGTGCCCACATGTAGTGTGACAATTGCTAATTACGATATAATCTAGATTATTAGTAGAAGATCTAATGAGGCTAATTAGTTTACTTAATCCTCTTAGATGTCATGCAATTAAAGCATGTTGCTGGACCACTCAATTAATGTTATGCTACAAATTGACTATAGTAGTGATAGTGAACCAAAAGTAATTAAAGCTCAAAAAAAGAAAAGTAAAAAAAAAAAAGTACTATTTACTGGTTTTAGTCCCATATATTAAACCTAAGTATAGAGAGAATGGAGTTAGAACTTAGAATACCTTGAAGAGAATTAAACTCTTTTTTTTTTTTTTCTATTTTATTTTTTACTACCTCGTTGTTTCGATAGTGGGGCATCCGAATCGACAAAGTGAATTTCATTATTTTCTAAAACTATTTATTTAATAATCGAAGAAGTTCAAAATAAATAATTTTTGACTATATATATATATAAAGTTTTCTCGTTAAACGATATGAAAAACATTCTAATTTCATTAGCTTCGATGTTGGGTTGAAAAATCTTAACCATTATTTTCGTTCATTTCATAATCATTCAATTTTTAGATATTTTTATCAAATACTCGATCTAAATCATATTTAATAGTGTCGATCATCAATTCTAATCAATCTCTCTCTCTCTCTCTATGAATTAATACATTGCATAGTGCATGTGCCCATTTTAACTTAAAATGAAAATGATAGAAAATTAAAAAGCTAATTCGTAAATAGTACTCGACTTCTTAATTTCATATAATTAACTAACTAACTCGAAATAAAATAAAATATTCTTATATATTTTTACTATTTTTAAGGATATATATAATCGATATATATTTCAGTAAACTATTCAATAATTAATAGATAATTCTTAGGTTGCGTTTCGTATGATAAGTTTTATTTGAATATTATACATGCGTCGACAAATCATATGAGATAAAAGTGTTACAGCAAAGACTTTCTCTAGCCGATTAAACAGAGCTCGGCAGTACTCTTATAACTCTTCGCAAACTCCGAGACGGATCAATAAATTATCATATTTTTATCTACATGCATCGCCAACGCGTTTCAACGTATTGCTTCAAGATCAATCAAGCAATCCCATAATCATGTAAATTATTAATTCCTCGGGATCGTTTAACGTTTAAATTATTCACTAAAATGAATTAAAATTAGGGTTAAGTCTCGTGGCTTCGACTTGTTTTCTACGTTACAGTACAGCTTTTTTATCCCTAACCCAACGGCGTAGTACTCGGCATCGATCAGCTTCTTCTTCTTCTTCAACTGTTTAAGCACCTATCGATCGACTTTGTACGTATAAAAAGTGCTTCTGCGAGAAGCCGATCGAATCGCGGATGCCCGCGAGTAGTACCGCAGCAATGGCGGCTTCTGCTTCTTCGTCGGGCGCGAACGGGTTCCGCCCGGTTTCGGTTCCACCCGACGGACGAAGAGCTTCGCTTTTCTACCTCGGGGAAGAAGGTCTCTTTCGAGAAGTTCGATCTCGACGTGATTCGAGAGGTCGATCTCAATAAGATCGAGCCGTGGGAATTACAAGGTAAATTTATTTACCTCTAGTTAGTAGTGAGAATTTCTCTAATGGTTTTTTTTTTTTTTTTCGGCCTTGCCTGCGGAGTAAAGTACTATCTAATAAAAAATTCTTTAATTATATTGAAAAGCAAAATAAGTGAAAAAATCGATTTTGAAAATTCAAATTATACCTGGATCGACCGAAAAATTCTAAATCCAAAACTAAAACTGAAAACCTAAAATCAAATAACTTATGCTTAATAACGCTATTGAAGAGTAGCATTAATTAGTATTAAACAAAATTCACAATTTTGATAAATTAGTGAAATTAAAAAAAGTATCAGAATAAGTAGCTGCTCGATTTAGAGTCCATTTTTTGTCGATTCGTTTTTTTTTTTTTTTAATTTTTTCGGCCGATTTAATGTTTGAATAATTAATTATCTTATATTGGTAAGATTTTCTTTTTTTTTTAATCATACAAATATAAAAAATTATGGCTTTAATCCCTTAATTTGGATAATGTATAAGGGTCATAATTCCATCATTAAAATTGTTCTCTTCTAATTTTGATTTAACTCATTTCGTTTGGCTCTAAATTTAGTCCTGCAAAAATATTTTAAATTTATCTAATCCTACAAACATGAGATCAAAGCTTTAAGTGTCGTGTCACGTGGTCGTGCCGAAAACTTGCCGGCGGTACAACACGGTGCATGCCGAATTGTGCCGATGCGTGCCGGTATAAAAATTTCTTATGTGCCGACACATAATAATATGAAATATTTATTTTTTTTAACAATAAAATATTCTAACTATTTATTATGTCTTTTAATTATATATTTTGAATTTTATTAAAAAAAATTACTTTCTAATTTAAAAAGAATAAAGAGGTTTTGAGCCAAGGCGATCAAGATCAATCAGATTGCACACAAGATTTTATTTGTGACGCTACGACATCGTTGATACGATCACACGACGGGCACTACTTAAATCTTGCATGAGATGAACATGTACATCTTTAATCTTTTTTAATTAACCATGATTAATTCGACATATATAATTAAGAGTAAAGCACAAGAGCATTTATGTTTGAAATTTTTTTAATTATTCGAATTGTGCCAATATTCAAACAGTATTATTAATAATGTGTCCCGTCAAATATTTTTTATTAGTGTTGTATGAATCTTGAGACGATGCAACGGATAAAAGATGCACGTTTATAATAAACTTTGACGAAATGTATGTGGTGATCAGAAAGGTGCCAGATCGGATCGACGCCGCAGAACGAGTGGTACTTCTTCAGCCACAAGGACAGGAAGTACCCGACGGGGTCGCGGACGAACCGCGCGACGAACGCCGGATTCTGGAAGGCCACGGGGCGCGACAAGTCCATCAGGACCAGCTACAGGAAGATCGGCATGCGGAAGACCCTCGTCTTCTACCGCGGCCGCGCCCCGCACGGCCAGAAGTCTGACTGGATCATGCACGAGTACCGCCTCGACGACGGCGACGACCCCCAGGCCGCCAACAACAGTGTGAGCTATTTCGAAATCCGTAGGCAGTGCTTGGCTGGAGAATTCTCGACATATAACCACTTTTAGTTTTCACAATTCCGTCTAATAATTAATATATGTTCGGTCGAATAGTGAGGACCGATATAAGTTTATGGTTGTTTCGAACATATACATTCTCCAACCAAACACCACTTAGCCTTGTGACATCCCAATAATTTTATATTGGATAGTTATGGTTAAATGTGAGAGTATATAAATTTGACTAGAAGAGACATAATATATAATTGAGTTTAAGTATTTTGGACCGATGGTTTGAACTCAACGAGTTATTATTGTTACTGGATCGAGTCATTACCAGACTAGAGTAGTCTACTTGCTATATATGATCTAATTGGTCACGCAATGCTTTTGCGAATGTTGAATCATAATAATGATTGCATACGTATTTATAGTCCAGCTATAATACTATCAATATAGTACCAAACACTTAGTGCTGTTATCGAGTTTTTCGTCATCGTTAGATTTATCCATTTGATTATTTTCACTTCTTACATCATACAATTTCACTAACTATCTATTAAACCCTAGAAGGCTACTATTCATATCCGTACCAGCTCGATCGTGTTCGAGTTCGTTAATTAAAATTTTTAGCTAAAAAATTTAGCTCGTAATTTGATCATTTTCACTATTCTTAGATCATACTATTTCACCAATCAACTATCTAGAAGACTTTATCTACGTACCAGCTCACCTAGTGTTCCGCTTTTAAAAATATTTCGTAATTTGATCATTTTCACTTCTTCGATCATACTATTTCATCAATTATATGTTAAATCCAAGACGACTACTATTCACATACGTACCAGCACGATCGTATTCGAGCTCGTTAATTAAGATTTTTAGCTAAAAAATTCAGCTCGTAGGAATTGAATACATACGAGTTTGACTAGCGAACGGCGAGCTGAATTAATTGCGGGTTCTTCCTATATGTACAAGTATTGTTGCCTTGTTTAACAAGACCAATTATTGCAGCAGACTTGCATGCATAATTGTATAATTACTAACAACTATTCTATATATCTCTACGGTGCTGATCTTTTGATCATCTTCGGTTTGTTTAAGTAATTATGTAACTGTACATTGATACTGCAGGAGGATGGGTGGGTGGTGTGCCGGGTGTTCAAGAAGAAATACTTCTTCAAGACTGGAGCTGCTGTGGAAGGCAGCACGAGCCAGTCCTCCTCCACAGAACCAGCAGCCCATTTACTACTACTGCCTCCCACCACCACCACTGCTGCCGCCGCCGCCGCCGCCTCTTCCTTCCACGCGGCCCAACAAATCCACTACAACTCCTACATCCACCACCCTCACCACCACTCCTTCTTCTACTCCCACCACCTCCCCCCTCAACCCCCTCCGCCGCCGCCGCCGCCGCCGCCTCCGCTGCACCATCACGACCTCTTCGCCATTCCCCCCCACCACCGCGCCCCGGCCCCCGCCCCCGCCTTCGAATTCTCTGCGTCGGAGATGGCGGAGGAGCGCGGCGGGAGCGGAGGCGGCGGAGAGGAGGGGCGCGGCGCCGCCCACGGTTCCGCCGAGTGGGCGGTGGCGCTCGACGGATTCAGCGCCGCCAGTGGCGCCGTTGCCGCTGCCGCCGCGACGGTGCAGCGCGGCGGGCATGAGATCGACTTGTGGGGATCATATGGGAAGTAAAATATACATGCATCCACAAAGGATTGTGACTTTTTAGCCGCTCGGATCGTCTCAAAATTCGTACGGTAATATTAACGATGTATCACACTAAGCCTTCTTTATTAATACTGTACAGATTTTGAGACGATCCTACATGCAGCTAAAAAAATCACCAGTACATTGAGCTAGCTTTTGTGCTTGAGCTCAACTCTCTCTCTCTCTCTCTCTCTATATATATATACACTAAGGCCTATTTTGGAATTACATTGTTTAAAAGCAATTATTTTGGTATATACTTTGAAGACATTTTACTCTTCAAATTTTCATTTTAATAATTTCTGGCTCAAATTTTCAAAATTGATGGTATCAAGTCCCACAATCCAATCTTAGTTAACTGTACAAAAAGTAACTTGGCTTTTCTTTGATTACAGTACTACTGTATCACTTTTACTTTAATGATTTGTCAATTAATATTTAGTCAATTAAATTGAGTTATAGAACTTGAGTACAGCAATTTTAAAAAGTTTTGAGCCAGATGTTATAATAAATTAAAGTTTGAGAGCTGAAGTGTCACTTGGCCCGTAATTTGAGAACCAAACTTGCAATTTACCCTACTTTGGAAAAATCAAAAAATTCAAAAGTATTTTTAATCTTTTTTATTATTGAAATACTACAAAATTGTCCTAGTTATATAATTCCCTAGTGGCAGTTCCCAAAGGGGTTGAAACTATTTTTGGATTATTTTTTGAGCCTTTCAAAGTATATAAAAAAAAAAGGTGATTATTTTTGAAAGTGTAATTCCAAATTAGGCCTAAGTTGTTGTAAAGCTGTTTAATTTATGTATTCATTTGAGTGTATTATATTTATACATCTTATTGTTTGGGAAAATATATTAATTACATGCCAGTTCCTGCAAATTAACATCAGCTCAATTATATATTTATATATAAATATATATATAATCAATCAAAATTTTAAAATTTAAAATAAATTACACAATTTTGTCAACAAATTTGTGTAATTTATTTAAAATTTTTAAAACTTTGGATGGTGATATGCAATTGAGCGAATGTTTGAAGAGTTTTTTCTCTGTTATTTATTCCATTTTGGTTTGTAACAACTTAAAAGCAATAATACCTTACAAAACTCATAATTAATTATCACTTTGCAAATTAAGCACTACATTAATTAAGATACTAATCAAAACAAGCACATTAGTCCAAGTTGTTTAAAATGAAAAGAAAAAAGAAAACCAACATACGTACGAAGTTCACATATAATTCAAATCACCAAACTTACCTAGATTTATGATAATAATTAATCAGAGTTTTTTTCAAACTTGGAAGGAGCACTTTTCATGCAGTTGAATCAGGCTTAGACTCGCACCCGAGTTGCAGCGCGGTTCGGTCACGACGTCCCAGAACGTTCGGTGCGGTCTCTAAAATGCCGACGCGGTAAAAAGCGTTCAAATCGACCGGTGCGAGCGCGTCGACGAACTCGTTCCCAGGTTGCTGCATACCTGATTCTTGTGCTCTCTGATTTTCCACAACCTGAAAAAAGCGAAGATCAAAATTCGCGCAAAAATTACCCAACAACACCGATTTTTTTCGATGTTTTTTCGAGTTAGTTAAAGATGTGATAGAAACTGTTAGTGAACCTTAGCTCTGAGATGCATGTTGTCATGTTGAAGCTCCAGTTCCTGCGGTAATCGAATCGAAATGAAACAGAAACTAAAGAAACAAAAAAAGAAGTCAACTGATCATCAGTGAATACATAGCTTAATTTACCCTTTTCTGCATGTGTTCGATTTCTGCAAACAGCAACTCGTGCTGATAAACGGAAACTGAAGATCAACATAACTTGAAAGCAAATAATCGCATAACACCAACTATGCTGCAACATTCGTCGCGAATCAAATTTGCGCATGCTACATGTTTTTGGTCATACCTTCTTAGATCTGATCCTTGTGATGCCTCTTTCGAGGCGGCTCTCGAGTTGCTTGAGCTCCTTCACAGTCAAAGAACTCAAAGAATCACCCATTAAGTGCCTGATGAAGGGGAAAAGAAAATGTATTATATATTTTTTCCGATTATCGGATAAGTTAATTAAATATTATATAACTTAGTAATTCTAGTCCATATTTTCTGCGACGATGTGCGAGGATCGCGTTACCGGTTCGCATTCTGCAGTATCTGAATCTGATGGCGAAGTTTCGCAGCTTCTTGCAGGTAGTATTGCTGCAGTCAGAAAAGAAGGCACATGATTAATTTAAATGAACTGTAACTTTTCTTTCTTTTTTTTCTTGTGAAATAGGTAGCGAACTACCCGCTTAATTCATTCATTAAGATGGAAGCAGCTGAGGCTTCCGAAGAAAAGAGAAACAAGGGAAATAAGAAAAGTAAAGCGAAAGGGGTTGATTCAATCAGTGAGACTCTTTCCAAGTGGCCATCGACCGGTGGAGTTGGAGAGCTTCGCCCGAAAGATAATGTTATTTTTTTCAGTCCAGACGACCCACCAGATTGACGACAAAAAAGGTTAGACCTTTTATTCTCTTCATAGCATTATATAGATTTGTTATTCTTAACCAGAGTACATGCACATTGCCTGATGCCTCAGCAAGAACCTCCGAGTAATCCACACACGAGTAAAGGTAGCGAACAAGCACGCAATTGCATAAAAGATGATCACAAACTTTTCCACGTTGAAAGTCAAAATTTCTATCAAGAGTTAGTTTGGCGGATAGAAAAAGAAGATAATTACTAACTAAATTAGTTTAAGTGAAATTTAGTGTACACTAACCAAGCATGGAAATGTTTAGATGAATAATTAGTGAATAATGGCATTATATATATATATAGAGTGCGGCTAGGATGCTTATGGAAGCACGGAGGGCTCTGTGCTTCCACACTTTGTTTTCGATGTTCGGACTTTCGAATCGACGATCGGCTCCGTTAGATTTGATCTGGAGTATTTGAAGTATCTAGAAAATAAATGTTGCGATTTTTTGATATTATTTGCCTAGTGGTCGTAGTGGCTCAAAATCAACGGTTGAAAATAAAAATCTTACAAAATATGATGATATGACATTAAAATTTTAGATCAAAGTTATTGATCTTGTTTTATATGGTATAAAAAATTTTCTATCAAAATTTCACGTGATTTGGATATTTCTACACCGTTAAACTTTGCAACCGGCTCACCACAGCTGTTAAAATTATTGATTTTGAGCCCCTTCGATCACTAGGCAAATGATATCGAAAAATCACAAAATTTATTTTCTAGGTACGTATTTCAAATACTCTAGATCAACTCTAACGAGCGATCGTCGATTCGAAAGTCCGAACATCGAAACAACTTGGAAGCACGGAGGCCTCCGTGCTTCCATAAGCATACCAAAGACAACTCTATATATATATATCTATAGAGTCCGACTGCTATGCTATCAATAGTACGAAGACCGGTGCTACCAAGTTTTCCACCATTAGATCCACCCCTTTGATGATTTTTATCCGTTAGATCATACTATTCAAATCCAACCACCCACTTAATCCTAGGCCCACATCATCCTAACTCCATCTCTCAACTAAACGTCGTAACTTAAACAGCACCAATGATCAAGGCATAATAAAGATAAGAAATTTTTAGCTTATATATATATATATATATATATATATATATATATATATATATATATATATATATATATATATATATATATATATATATATATATATATATATATAAGTTTTCCACCATTAGATCCACCCTTGATGATTTTTATCCGTTAGATCATACTATTCAACCAACCACCCACTTAATCCCAGAGGCCCACATCATCCTAACTCAGACATCTCTCAATCCAATCTACAGAAACTTAAAAGAGTTATCTGCAATGATTTTAGTGCTATTAATAAAGATAAGAAATTTTATTTCTATATATATATATATATATATATATATATATATATATATATATATATATATATATATATATATATATATATATAATAAAATGGGATAAAGTTTGCTTACTTGAGAATTGACTTCTATAACTGGACCTGAGTTGGATTTATCAGAAGCCTTCTTGTACCTCTCAATGATTGATTTTGTGCTATGACCCCAAAAAAAAAAAAAAAAAAAAAAAAATCAAGAGAGAAATGTAAGAAAATATTTTTACCAACGATATATATGGAGTTGAATTTGAAATTTGAGTCACAAAATGAAAGTATAAAATGGAGCAAACAGTGGTCCAGGTCGAGTCCAGGCCGAGCTTGATTCACTATATTTTATTAAATTTGATTTGTTCGGGCTCGGGTCCGAGTCTACAATTAATAAGTGTCAAGAGTTGGAACAAATGAAAAAATTTGTACTAGGCCCGGATCGAAAAATGAAGCTAAAAATGTGGCGCAATTCAGTTTTTTTTCGCGTCTCTGATTTATAAACAAATTAAACAAAAATTTTGACTAAGAATGTAAAATGAGTAACTGACCATGACCGCAGCAATAAATAATATCACTTAGTTGGCTCGCACAACACGATCTATAACGTACGACCTGGCATAAATACTATTATTATTATTATTATTTCTCAAATATGTTTTCTCCAAATAATTCTTTTTTTCTTTCATCTAATATAAATATCTAAAATTAATATTTTACAAAAAATAATATTGAAAAAGATCTAAAATAAAGGCAACTTTTATAAAAAATAAAATACCTAAAGTTTATTTACAAAGCAAATAATAATGTATATATACATTGCAGAACTAATAATGAAGAGGATCAAAATAAGATTCAAAGTTATATATAAAAAAATAAAAAAAATAAAAAATAAATCAGGCCGACGTGTGGCGCAGCTCAATAGTGTTAAATACATTAATTTCTAAGTCCATTTCTTATCAAATAAATTTTTAGGCAACATAGTATCTGAGCCAGTTGTAGATCCTGTTGTTTGTAAGGTCTATGATTCTCTCTCTCTCTCTCTCTCTCTCTCTCTCTCTCTCTTTCTCTCTCTCTCTCTCTCTCTCTATATATATATATATAGAGAGAAAGAAACTAAATGATATCTTATCGATGTTAATCACAGAGTTTTTATCTTATCAGTGTTTTTAATGATGTGAACCAGATACAACGAGTCGACGATCAATGGTACGATTGCATGTATAATCTATAAGTATTTGTATTTGGAAACTAAATTTTATAATTTTTCGACATTATTTGACTAGTAATCAAAATGTTTCAAAATTAACAATTTTAATGGTACATGTAATGCGTTTGTGAATTTAACGGTATAAAATAATCCAAATCTGATGAAATTTTTATAGAATTTTTTTTTCACTATTAGAATAAGATCAGTATCTCTAATCTTAAATTGAAATGTTTAATCATTATTTTTATGAGATTTTTATTTTCAGTCGTTCATTTTTAAACTACTCGTTTGATAGATAAATGATGCCGAAAAATTATGAAATTTAGTTTTCAAATCTTTTCAATAGTGTAGATAAAATCTAACGAAGTCGATCGTAGATTTAGAAGCCGCATCATTGAAAATAACTTGGTAGCACGTAAACCTCTGTGCTACCATAGTATACCAGCCTAGCTCGCTCTCTCTCTCTCTCTCTCTCTCTCTCTCTCTCTCTCTCTCTCATAATAGTATAGTAGCCGCCCTATATAGGCCATGGCTATTATACTATTATGAGTATTGGAGTCCTATTATTCATAAGTTGTTTTCGATGATGGAGCTTCCGGATCGGCGATCCATTCCGTTAAATATGATCTATAGTATTTGAAACTTCTAAAAAATAAATTTCGTAAATTTTCGAAATCATAATAAAGTCCATCAAGCGGGTATAAAATGAATGGTCAAAACCGAACGATGTCCTAAAAAAGGATGATCGGATTCTTCAATTCAAGATCGGAGTTATTGATCTTTATCTAGGTAGTGAATAGAATTTTCTATTAAAAATTCAACAAATTCTGATTCTTTTACACCGTTAAACTAGCAAGTATCTCTCTCTCTCTCTCTCTCTCTTCAAATTTGTGACATCTTGATCGAAAGGTAAATAATGTCGAAAAATTATGAAATTTGATTTTTAGAAGTTTTAAATGCTGTAAATAATATTTAACGGTGTGGATCGTCGATTCGGAAGCTCTATCATCGAAAACAACTTATGAATATAAGGACGATCGTACTCATAATAGTATAGTAATTCCGGATATATATATATATATATATATATATATATATATATATATATATATATATATATATATATATATATAAAACTAGACTACTATGCTATTAATAGCACAAATCATTGGTGCTACCAAGTTTTTGGCCATTGGATTGAGAAATATGTGGTTAGGATGATGTGGGCTCCCTAGGGTTAAGTGGGTGGTTGGTTGAATAAGTATAATCTAACGGTGAAAATCATCAAAGGGGTGGATCTAACTATGAAAACTTGGTAAGACCAAATGCATGGTCTATCGATAGTATCCCACCCGGCCTCTATGTAACTTATGCTATTAATAGCACAATTCAATACAATTACAATGTGATCTGTGCCACCAGGAGAGAGAGAGAGAGAGAGAGTGGAATTTAGAGAGAGAGAGTTAAGTTGCAAACCCTAGCTAGCACAAGAGAAGAAACCCAGGAGAAGGGAACTCCAGTTTCCTTCTTTGGTGCAATATATAAGAAGGGGGGATATATAGATAGCCTAATAAGAAAATCTTTCCCCTTTGCCCTCTTACTTGCCAAAGTGGGTTTTGGAGCTTTATGATGGAAGATTGGAAAAAGAAGATTGCATTGGAACAATTAGTTGCAAGAAAGTTTCAAAGAGCAAATTAATTAATTAGAATCAGAAACATCTGAAAGTTTTTGTCAGAGTTAAGAACTGCTATAAAAAAAAAAAAAGAAGAAGCAGAAAGAGTGAAATCTTAGTAATCTAGGAGTGCTTATTCCTCTTGTTATTTATGCATGTGGTATAATAAATTTCAGTAAAAACAGCAAAAAAAAAGAAGAAGAAATGTGAACAAAATATGCACTAAAAAGAAGAGAGAGAGAGAAAGAGAGAGAGATTAATTGTAGAACACCCAACAAAAAAGAGAAATGTGAACAAAGTATATATGCACTAAAAAGAAGAGAGAGAGAGAAAGAGAGAGAGATTGTAGAATACCCAAGTTTAATATATATATTTACATATTTATTGTTGTTCGCAGTGAAAGAGATATAGTAATGTAGAGGCCTCTCCTACTCAATACATAAAGTAATATGTATAATTTAATTCATCACAAGATGCATGAAAATCTCAAGCTAATTACAAGAACCCTAAACAGCTATATAGGTGACATATACATAGTGTACTAGAAGATCATTGTTGATTAATTTTAAAGTTCCAAACATATATGTATAACCTTCCAAAAAATAAAGATAAACATACAAAATAATAAAGATAATAAAAATATCAAAGAGTTGATACTCTTGTTCCATTAGAAGAGCTTAAATTTAGTAATGCAATGAAACATATATAATAAACATATATGGACTATATATAAGTAAGTAACAATATTAGATCATGAAATTAATAATGTATTGATCTCTCTTCAAAATTCACATAGAACTAAACCTGTTGTTCGAATACTCGTAGAGGCGGCCGCGGCTTGAGAAGACGATGAGCGCGACCTCGGCATCGCAGAGAACGGAGAGCTCGTACGCTTTCTTCAGCAGCCCGTTCCGCCGCTTGCAGAAAGTCACTTGGCGGTTCGTCGTGTTCTCGATCCTCTTGATCTCAATCTTACCCCTCCCCATGATCTCACTCCTCTATTACTCTATATATTTAATTACCCTAACAATTAAGCACATAATTTATTATTATGCAAAACAATATATATGTATGTATATATATAAATCAAAATTATGAAAGTTAATATGAAATTGCTATATATAAAGAGTAGCATCAAATGAAGAGAATGGAAGAGTTGTAGCTAGCCTATTGCAAAGCTTTAAAAAATAAAGGAAAAAAGAATCAATAAGGTGCATCAATAGTTATTATTCAGTTAGCAATTTTCTTTAATTTAATTCCAAAAATACTAATTATTTGATGACAATTTGTCATTATTTTTGCAATTTTACTTAGAAACTTATGATTCTATCAGTGAAGATGCAAAAAACCACATATATATATATATAGATGGAGATAACTCTTAAGATTAGGTTTTTATAACATTAGATATTGTGTGCTTGAATTTATATAAGAGAATGATAAGGAAAACAAAAGCAAATTATGTGTTAATTAGGGTACAAAAAACAATTAATTCATGGATGTGTAGGTGAAAATTAATTCCAACACATATATTTAATACTCTAATATATATATATATATATATTTACTAGGAAATTCAGAAGAACAAATTTTCCCCAAACTAGCTAGGTTGGAAATTAACCAATTACTATTTCGATTCAAGGGGAAAAACATAAAGAAGAAGAAGATGTGATCAACTAGCTAGGTCAAGAATTTTTTTCAAAGTAGAAGTATTAAGAAAAGATGCAAAAATAAACCACCCACTAACTAACAATTAACACATATATAATCACTCCAAAACCACTAAGAATGACCACAAAGAGCTCACTTAATTAATAAGGAAATTAAGAAGGTGCAAAAAAACAAAAAAGGAAAAACAAATTAAAGCCATAGAAAAGATCCCAATAAGCACCTCCAAATCAATTATCTCAGTGTTTAATTTCTTCAATTTTTGTTGCTGAGATAACACAAAACACATGCATGAGAGGGAAAGAGAGAGAGAGAGAGAGAGAGAGAGAGAGAGAGAGAGAGAGAGGGGAAAGAGTTGGACAAGATGTGGTGTTCTATGTCTTCTTTATGTATTAAGTAGCTAGTCTCCAATATTTTATTTTCTTATTGTTACCAATCTTGAGGTAAAAACATCTCTTGTACCGGCAACGGAAAAGACTGAGTTCTGTGTTAGGTGATATTTTTATATTTTGGGTTCTCGATTTGATGCTGTAATTATTTTTTTAATCTTTTTATTACTTTCTTCGTACCTTTTTTTAGACACTTTTTTTTTATTTTATCTTTTCTTGAGGCCTCTACTGCCTCACTCTATGTAGCTAAATTTATTATCTGAATGAATGAAGCAAGTAGCGTGCTATCTTTTTCCCAAAAAAAAAAAAACATCTTTTGTACTGTATTCAGTATATTTAATAGTTAATTGCATTTAAAAATTAAACTTTAATTCGGCAGATATGATCTACAATATATAAAATGAGTAAGTATGAAAATTCATGCGAATATATTTACATTTACAATATATATATATATACAATATTTTACTTTCAAGACATGTATAATTGAATTCTAAGAATGCGTTTGGATCCATATTTTTCTTCGGATGCGAATATATATTGAATGCTAAATTTTCACTGTCACATCCGTTTTAAACAGATTCGGATTCAGATATGAGTTATTCCGATAATAATATATAATAATAATAATAATATGCATATATAATATATATGAATCGAAATTAATGCTATACAATTAATAAGATACAAAATTACAATAAAGGTTCGCGTTCGTATTTAAATCTTATACTATCTATTTTTTATCCAATAAATTTTAATATTTTAACAAATACAAACATACTTTTTAATATGCATGCAATTCATAATAAATAAATAAACAAGAAATAAGATAGAAAACCACTTTATCCCTTTATAATATATATATATATATATATATATTATTAATTAATAATATCCCCTTATATGGGTCTCACTTTTTTTTTAAAAAATATATTCATATCTCTTTTTTTAAAATTTTTTTAAAATTGAATTCGAATATAAATAAATATATATTAAATATAAGATTTATGATATTTATGTTGGCACTGTATATCGGATTTGGCGATCGGATTCAATTGAGGTTTACCCGTACCCACTTTCCGTACGAGGGATGGACCGAAATGGGTAGACCACGGCCTCTGGGTTCGGAGCTCCGAATCCGTTAAAACGGGTAGCTCTGCGTTGGAAAGAGTCGCTGTGATTGGACGGCCGAGATTTCCCATGTCACATCAGTGATCCCAAGAGTGATTTCCCTGTTGGATTTATTTTATTTTATTTTTTTATTAACTAATCTGTTTTCAAAATTCATGTCCAAAGAATTTAATTCGATGCTACGCGGATATGATTTTTGAATATATGTATAAAAAGTAAAAATTTAATAAATTTAAATTTGAATATGAATTTTTTCTGTACCAGACTAGACTTGAATCCGAATCTGACTCAAATCCGATTTAATTGATCTTAATATATATATATATATATATATATATATATATATATATATATATATATATATATATATATATATATAGAGAGAGAGAGAGAGAGAGAGAGAGAGAGAGAGAGCTACTGCTATACTATCGATAGTGCGGAGGCCTCGTACTACCAAGTTATTTTCAATAATACGACTTCCACATTAATGATCGACTGCGTTAGACTTGATCTAAACTATTGAAAATATTTAAAAACTAAATTTTATAATTTTTCGGCATTATTTGGCTAGTCATTAAAGTCTCAAAATTGACAAATTTAATGGTCAATGTGATGCATTTGTGAATTTTTAATGGTATAAAACAATTTGAGTTTGATGAAATTTTTATATAATTTTTTTCACTATTTAGAGTAAAATCAATATTTCTGATCTTAAATTTAAGTCTTTTCATCATTATTTATGAGATTTTTTATTTTCGACTGTTCATTTTTAAACTACTTGTTTGATAGGTGAATAATGTCAAAAAATTATGAAATTTAATTTTCAAATATTTTAATAGTATAAATCAAGTCTAACACATCCGATTCTCGATTTAAAATTGTAAATCAAGAGCACACGGTGCTACCAAGTCTTGTGTGCTATTAGAAGCATGGAGGCCTCCACCATGCTCCTAAGTTGTTTTCGATGATCGAGCTTCCGAATCGACGATCGGTTCCGTTAGACTTGATTTAGCGTATTTGAAGTTTCTAGAAAATAATTTTTACGATTTTTCGATATTATTTACCTAGCAATCGAAAAGATTCAAAATCAACAATTTTTAACGGCTGAAAATAAAAATCCTATAAAAAGTAGTGATATAGCACTAAAATTTTCAATCAGAAATATTGATATTGTTGTAGATAGTATAAAGAATTTTGTATCAAAATTTCATCTGATTTGAATACTTCTACACCGTTAAACTTGAAAACGACATATAAATATTGTTGTTGATAGTATAAAGAATTTTTGTATCAAAATTTCATCTAATTTGAATACTTCTACACCGATATAATTTTTGAATATATGTATATCAACTATTAAAAATGATTGATTTTGAATCTTTTTAATCACTACGTAGATGGTATCAAAAAATCGTAAAAATTATTTTCTAAAAACTTCAAATATGCTATAGAGTCCGGCTACTATACTATCTATCGGAAACACGGAGCGCTCCGTACAACCAAGTTGTTTTTGATGATGCGGCTTCGAAATCGATAATCGACTCCATTAGACTTGATCTACACTATTGAAAGTATTTGAAAATTAAATTTCAGATTTTTTCGACATCATTTGACTAGTGATCAAAATATCTCAAAATTGACAATTTTAATGGCCGATGTGGTGTGTTTGTGAGTTTAACGGTATAAAATAATCCAAATTCCATGAAAATTTTATAAAAAATTCTTTTCATTATTTAGAGTAAGATCAATACCTCTGATCTTAAATTCAAATCTTTTATCATTATTTTTTATGAGATATTTATTTTCAGCCGTTCAATTTTAGACTACTTGTTTGATAGGTAATGATATTGAAAAATTATGAAATTTAGTTTCTAAATAGTTTTAAATAATTTTAATAGTGTAAATCAAGTCTAACAGAGTCGATCGTTGATTTGGAATTATAGATCAAGTCTAACGAAGCCGATCGTTGATATAAAAACCGCATAATTTAAAATAATTTAGTAGTGCTAAGACATCCATGCTACCGATAGTATATAGCAGCTAGAGACTCTCTCTCTCTCTCTCTCTCTCTCTCTATATATATATATATATTTGATATTATATTTGAACTCTACAATTTTTAATCTAAGGGTTGAAAACTTGGTATTTTCAAATTTAAATTTTAATATAATATGTTTTAAAATATGGTAAAGAGAAATAATTGCTTTGGATTTAGTTTCGGTTCGGATGTAGGTTTGAGTTTTTTTTTTGATTAAACGGGGGTATACCCTATCGGATGTAGGTTTGATTTTGAATATGAATTTTCAAAATCTATCGGGTTTGGATTGTGTTTGGGTTTCGGGTTTGGTTGTCAAGTTTCGGATTCGGATTTGAATTTTTGGGGAAAGCATGTGAATTTTTTTTTTTTAAAAAAAAAAAATCTTACCTTTTAACTCAATATCTGGAACGTATTCTGATGCTGATCTTGATTCCAACCAAAAAATGATTCATAAATAGGGCCCTTGATTCCAACTGCACAAAGATTCATGAATAGGGATACAAATAGGGCACACATCATGAGCCTCCTGTTCTGTTTTCTTAGTAGGTCGAAACGAATTCGGATTAATTTTTATCTTATTTTAGTCCCATTTACTATTTCATTTTAAGCAGGTTGTTGCCATAATAGCAAATTTTTTTGTGGTTTGCCACCCTATGTTCTTAACAAATCAGAATAGATTCGGAGCAAATAATTTTTATTATTATTATTTTCAGTTCCCACTTACCGCTCCATTCGGGGAAGCTCCGCCAACCCGAATCCATTTACATTCCTAAACCCTAAACCCTTAATTTCGCAAAATTAACATACACACAAAACCACTAATAGCTGAGCACATATCCCTCCATTTTTTTTTTTTACTTAAATTCACCCACTCCCTCACCCACCATACATAGGACTATCATAAATAATTAATTCTCTTCCATACATATCTTTGCTTTGCTTTTCTCTCACTACATTTTTTGTGTAGAGTGACACTCCATTCATTTACCATAAAAGGGTACTCCACATTGAATACAAACTTATATGTTTGGTTAAACTTTATGCAAGAGATATACACATATCCCAATCCTTGTAAGGTGGTAAGTCCCTACTCATTAAATGCTTATTCTTCTTTGGTGTTACCCATCTCCCTTGGTTATTTAATGTAGAAGAGGAACATTCCCCTCCATGTGAAACTTACCATGATGGTGTGCCATAGAGAAAGTAGTAAAAAGTTCCTCTACATTTGAGTCAAAAAAAATGATAGTAGTTTCCCTTATTCCTTTTAAACTTCATAATAGCTATGAGGTATAATAAATGTTAGAGGAGTTGATAGAGAAAGATCACTAACCATGGAAGGTGTTCATTCACTTGGCCACTCACAATCTTGTGAACACAAGAATAAAAGTTGAGAGGGTTTGTGTTGCTCCCACATTGTTAGGAATTTAATGATACCAATAGTGCTTCTTCTTCTTCTTCTTCTTCTTCTTCTTCCCCCTTCTCTCCCTCATGTGGTTCATATGTAAAAAAAAATCCAGAGAAAAGAAAGAATGAAATTCTTAAAAAGGATGCTAATCCACACCATAATACTTTTCGACATTGTCGCAGGTTACCGACATATAATTGGGAGTGTAATATGCACAAAATCTCAATTGTTTCCATACCTGCATATTCAGATTACTCTTTATGAAGTCCTCAGAACAGAGAAATGGAAACTCCCAACTCCAAGCATCTAATGTCAGATTTTCTTACATATATTTTAATGTATGTTAATTGAAACAAGCGAAAACAAGTCCTTAAAGCTAATCAGAAAGCAGTATCTCTTTAATGCACAAAGAGTAAACAAAAACCTAACAATGTCGATCGGTTGCGATTCAAAGTGAATTAAGAAAATGCTCATGAAAAACACATTGCCCCACTAATGCACCTGCAGGTAAGTGTGCACTACAAAAAGTGTTCTCATTACTTAGATTAGTTTAAGAGACAGCAAAGCACAGGGACAGGAGAGTAGAATAACTAGTCTAGTTCACTTTACCGAAGTACCTCGTCAGAAATCAGCAGTAGTTAACGGAAAGGCTCCCAAGATTCTCCGAGCCAAGTTATTTGATGTGAACCCACATTTTCCTCATGAAACCATTGTCATAAGATTGTAAAGGGAAAATGAGGGAGGAGAAAGTTAGCTTGCGCGAAGAAAGTAACAAGCAAGTAAACTATAACATTACTTTACTCCATGACATTAGTATAAGTTACGAAAATTATGACGATAGGAGAACATACTGGAAGGGAGGAGCTAAGAATGGAAGCAAAGAGAATACGTAAGATGCTTTTATTTTCATCCTGTTTCAGCTCTATCACTCTAGAACAGCAGAACTACAGAATGAAATTGCTCACATAATATAAAAAGTAAAAGATGGAAAAAAAGCTCGCTCGGAAAGAAGTTCACTTAACATATGTTGTTAGATTAATTGCGTGCTTTGAACAACACATTACATACAAGAACTGGAGGTCACTTGAAAATTATATTGCAAGAGAACTCCTACAATTCAAAGAGTGAGATGATCATAAGGACCAGAATCATAATTTAGACAGTGGCAAGTGTTTGAAATTCTCACTGAATCAAAAGAAATTTTGGCTGCGACAAATATCCAGACCTCATTAAAAACTGCTTGAATCCTCTGGGTTCACCTTACCCTTGCTGTTTCTGGCAAAAAAAAAATATATTTCGTGTCTCTTGATAGATTAAGTTACCCTTATTGTCAAGGATAAACTAAACTACCAAAAATATAACTCGTTCTTTCAGATGATAGAATTTTAAAGAAGCTGTTTTAAGAACAAGAACTTGACAACCAGAATATGTGAACAGCATAGTTGTCCTACAAGCTCAATATAGCGCATGATTGCTATAGCACAAATGATCAAACAAATACAACAATACAAAAAGAACAGAGCAGTGAAAAATATATTCTATTCTCCCACCAGTTAACAACCCGTCGTCTGCACAGTCAAAGGCAGCAGAGGTAAACATACATGAACCGAAAAGTAAATCAAAGAATAAAAAAAGGAGCTAAGTTAATAGCAAGCGTGAGGAAAACACAATGGCGAGAGAATTTAGTACCTGCCACCTGAGGAAAATAGAAGAAGAAAGATGTAGTACTCTAATTAGCGCACTTATGCTGGCATTGAACTATCGTAATGCAGATACTGAGGACAGGAACTCAACCACAAAATAGATGTTAAGCAATAAGAGTAATACGTTTTACACATGCAGATAAACTAAAAGGCTACTTGATAAGCATAGCAAAATGTTAAGAACATTATCACCAGTATGCTTGGACAAAAAGGAAATGTTTCTTTCAATCCAACATGGTAAAATCAAGCCGGAGCTCTCTGTGAGTGACAATGGCCAACAAGCTGCCAAAAGAATTCAATATATAAGAAGCATCACCAAGCTTCCAATAAAACGAAATTGACCAACATATATTCTAACAGACCTTTATAATCATCCCTGATCAGAAAGTAAAACCTGTTAATATGCACCAGATGCGGAAGTCTACAGGAATTAGAAAAGAATGACATGAGAATTATATGCCCGAACCAAATTCTCAATAGTAGCAATATGGTACGAGTTTCAACAAAAAGAGACAACTAAAATAGACAGCAACACAACAAGACCAAGTTTTCACCAGCTTGCTTCTTTGAGGAACATACGTACCCCACCATTGACACTTCAAAGATGATCACATCTAGATAGGATATCTGCATTTAGACGATCTTATCAGTTATTCATACAGGCAGGCTCAAATATTATGAATTACAAGCGCAGAAATACAGTCGATAACCAAAAACTACATTTAAGAGCTCCACAGTAGCTGATAAAGTTCTCTGGTGACTAGTAACCTTTCGGCAATAAAAAGAAAATCTCATTTCTTTCTTCCACCACGTTCCCTCAAAGCTAGGGTAACTGTATCTCCAGGCCCGATGTTGTAGTAAGCAAGAGTAAGGTTGTCCTTGAGGAAACCCGCCCGGGCACTCAGCTTTTGCTTATTAGAAGGAAGCTGAACCTCGCCCGCAATCTTCTCTTTGAGACTACCAATTGTCTCAGACAACGACTGCACAGTGATCTCCAAGGTTTGGCCTTTTAAGTTCCCTTCATCAACATTAGGAACGGACACAGAAATGCGAATGGATCCCTACATGACAACAAAGTGGAACAAATTAGGTATAGAATGCATCAAAAAACCTTACAATGTAATCGAGAATGTGTTTGAATGGACATAAAAGAAATTAAAAAAAGAATTATTACCGGGTGCTGAGCAATGAATTGATCCTCAGGGATGAGAGAAACCTCATCAATTCTCTGCCTCTTCGGTTCTGGCTCATCAGGCAACGGAGGAGGAGCTTCCTCAGGAGGCGGAGGCGGAGGCATGCCAAGTGGCAGGGGTGGCGGCGGGGCAATCTGCATGTTCGGTGGCGGCATAGGCATGGGAACATAAGGAGGGCGCTGAACTATCAAAGGAGTGAACTGCGACCCAGGAGGTGGCGGAACAGGCATATTGGGAGGATTCATCGAGATCATTGTTGGAATAGGTGGACGGCTCATCCCGATGGACTGCTGATTTGGCGTTACGTTCATTGGAGGTGGTGGGGGTGGCCTCATATTTGGCATCATGGGGCCAACTCCCATTCTTAGGGGCGGAACCGCGACACCGCCACTAGTCGGAGGAGTAGAATACTGAACAGAGTTGGGCAAATAACGTGGGAGATTCAACGCCAAACCAGGTGGCGGAGGAAGGGGCCGGATACCCGGAAAACCAGGTCTTGGAGGAGGAGCAGGCCCTGGAAGAATCATCCCATCACTAGTAGCAGCATCATGCTGCTCCTCACTGGAAATACTCTGCGACAAGGCCTGAGTGGCAGTTCGGCCGATGCTTCCTGAATGTCCGTCCCATATGACCTGCTTAGGCTGCTCGTCCTTCTTCTTTTCGATCTCCGCCTTGACAGCATTCGACACCTCCTCCTCCGTGGTGCCGAAAATATCAGGGCGAGTTCTGGCAAGCCCCACAATGTTCCTAGATATCTCGTCGTCGGCCGCGAGTGTGGTCTCTCTAATTTTGGCCATCATCCTTTCCTTCTGCTCCTTATATTTCGGGTCTATGAGCGAAATTCGCATATGCTCCGCCATCTCGTTGATCGGAATTAGCTCACCCGTGATTGGCGAAATTACAAACTTGGTTGGGTCCCTTTCGGCAGGCAGCCGCTCCTCAGGCCTCTTCCAATTCTTCACTATCCTCATAGGCGGCTCCTCATCCGCAGGTGGTTTCATTTCATTCTTCTTCTCGCCCCCACCATTCTCGTCAAGCCTCGCCGCCCTCATTCCTTCTTCAACAAGGTGGACCTCTTCTTCGTCCATCTCCATCTCCACCTCCTTCCCCGGCTCCGCCACCTCCATAGCGGCCGCCTCTTCATCCTCCAACGAAGACATCTTGCTCCTCCTTATGACTTCTTCTAAGGTCATGGGCTTGGGGAGCTCTTCATCCTCATCATCGGCAAATTCAATCATCTCGACAACAATGAAATCGTGCCAATCGATCATAGCCATCTGCACCCTCTCCTGCTCGATCTCGTCCTCCGCCTTCTGCCGCGCCTGCTCCTGCGACCGCTCCCACTCCAGGCGGTGCAAGCACCGCTCGAGCACCATCGTCATATCCGCGATGCTCTTCCTCAGCCTGTCCGTTATCTTATCCGGCTTGTCCTTGTCCGGCATCAGCACCCGCGAATAGGTGTCCGTGAGGGTCGTGAAGAACGTGAACATGCTGTGGGTCGGTTTCAGGAAGTGGAACTGCGGGTTGGTCAGCTCCCGGTTGGCCAGGCTCTGCAAGAAGCTCTTCCCATTCCTAGCAACAAACTGCGCGGTCAGCTTGATGATATCCAACTCCTCGCCCGTAATCCCTTCGGGCAGGCGGACAGTGTACAGCTCAGCCTCAGGAGGTTCCAGAGCCTTCTGCAGGGGGATTCTGAACTGCGCGGCAGGGTCGGCCTTAGAACCCTCATCAGCAGCCGCCGAGGCCGCGGCAGGGGCGGCGGCCGAGTCCAAGGGGCGGGGCAGAATCCAATTGCTGAGAAGAGTCGCCAGACGGCTGAGACTGGAACTGGTTCCGGAATTCGGTAACCCTATGCTGGTAATAGGCGTGATACGGATCCGACGCAATAAGAAAGTTAAACTTGGCGTTCCCAGCATTGTTTGCAAGGATCCTCTTTTCGAATTCGGGGCCATTCCGGGCGACAAAACCTGCGGTCTTTTCGATGATAACCCTAATATCCGGCGGGGGGTGGATGATCCCGATTGTCCGGGTGTGCGTCGCGACGGGCGCCGGGGGCTGGGAAGGGTCATCCTTTTGCTGATTGGATTGGTCGGTTTGGGGATCATTGGGGAGCTGAGCGAGAGGGATCGGGCCGAGGTCTCCGTCGGCCGGGGGGGCCGGGAGGGGCAAAATGGGCCCTAACATTCTCTAAATTGCCAATCTATCGATCCAAAGTTCGCAAATTTCCAATCAGGAAGCAACGAGCACGAAGAACACCTAGGGTTTTCGAATCCTAGCGAGGAAACAGTAGAAAACCGAGATTGAATTTCGGAATTGTGGGGAGATTAGGGTTCTGATAACCGGAAAGAGTGGGAGAGATCGGGGATTACCTCGTCGCTCGCGATCGAAGGAGAGATCTTGGGATCGCACGGGGTTCCGGAGAAAACCCTAACCCTAGGGGCGAATGAGGAGGACGATGGCGGTGCGAGTTATATGGATTATGGAGTAGCGGAGCCGGGTTAAAATTGGGCTCCGGTCGATTCGGACCGGCACGATCCGAACCGGGCCTTTTATTTTCTGGGCTTGTGGACCGGGCTGTGTCACTAGAACTTTCTAAAGCATAGCCATGGGAAGCAAAAAATAAAAATAAAAATAAATTGGTAAAAATGTATGGAAAACCCCTCACTATAAGACTATTTCTAAAATGGCTCTCTCAAAATTTTCAAGTTCATAGAATATAGTAGTTTTAATATGTATATATATATATATATATATATATATATATATATATATATATATATATATATATATATATATATATATATATATATATATATATATATATATATATATATATATATATATATATATATATATATTATCAAAATAATTAATTAACAATTTTATCAAGTTTAATAACTTTGATTATTTTTTAGTAGATAAAATTAAATAAATTAATGATTAATAACTAATCGAATTATTAAATTTGATAGAACTTTTATTAATTAATATAATTAAGTATATATTTAGGGTTGCAAAATAATTACATTACGTATAATTAGAAAGCACAATAAAAAATTACTTTATTTATTTGATACATAATAATATTATATATTTTACGATAGGACAACAAAAAATATATTCTTACATACTTTTACCCCTATCTTCTTTTGCGCATGAGTTATAGGTAAGCCTCAAATATACATATCTAAAAAGAATCATAATAAAAAAAATATATAAAATAAAGAAACATATTTCTTATATGCAGTGCTCAGATTTTATTTTGCCTAAATCCCAATTAAAGAATAAGATAAAAATTGAGGGGTGTATTTCAAAATATCATATAGTTGAAGGGGTTCTCAAATACATTTTTACACAATAAATAATAATAATAATAATAAAGTAGCCCCCCACAGTTGCAGCAGTGTTCAATCAATCTACACAATTAATTAATTAGGTTCAATTTTTTCCCCAAAAAAACCAAAAAATCATCTTATTACTCTTATTAGGGATCAAAGATGGAAACAATTCCTCTTCTTACTCCCTACAAGATGAGGAGATTCAATCTCTCCCACAGGTTAGTACACATAAAACCTCATCAACACCCATTTTTCCCCCTTTTTTTTTTTTTTTGCTTTTTGTTCTCTAAAATTTGACCCATCATTCAATTAATTGCTGTTGGAATTATTCCCATTCTTTGAAATTGCTTTTGATTGCGTGACAAAGAATGCCCACAAGTTGTTTGTTTAATTGTCTATTCCAATTTCTAATATTTCTTTTAGAAAAGTTGAGTTTTTATGCGTAGTTAAGTTAGAGTTTTGTTGAATTTAATGGCTTTATTTTGCTAATTAACTGTTAATTTGCTTAGTTTTATTTACTGAAAAGTAATTAGAATTATGAAATTTGATGAATCCGCCAATAAGTTTAACAATATTCTGACTTTAATTGGTTAAAATCACTTGATTCGAAAAATTTAAGAGATGAGGGGTGTTGATCAATCAAAAAAAAAAAAAAAAAAAATATTAAAAGGCTATTTCAGAATAGTCGACGAGTATTGATATAGACTAAGAAAATTATTTTTAAAATATTTTTCGGGATAATAAATGCCTCCTGCTTTTGCTTTCGACAGCAATCACTTCGAGTAAAACATTCACAAACTACCGACCAGCAAATCCTTTGTCACTTTCTCTAGAGACGGTTAGATGTGCTGCAACGGAGGTTAGAAATGAAATTCTAAACCTCAAAAAGTGGAAACTCTATTTGAGTGTTTCCGCATCTTTTTCGAAGATAACATGTTCGAGGGATTACGACGAAGTACTTCTTTTAGAGCACTACTCAAACAACACCAAAAATGTGGCTTTTAGTTTGATCGCGCACTTGTAACTTGTATCTTACACAAAAGTTTCTTAGGTTTATGTCTATGTATGTAATTGAAGTTTTACGTAGAAATGGAGTTTCCAATGATATTCTTGACGTTAGGATCGTTTTGGCGCCGTTGACGCGATCGCGGTCGTACGGCAATCTTCCTCAGAAACATGCGATATTGTATTACTCTCAGAGAACCACGAAGGGCGGCCTGCTAATTGCCGAGGCAACAGGGGTCTCGAGCACAGCTCAGGGATATCCGAACACTCCCGGTGTGTGGACGGCGGAGCAAGTGGAGGCGTGGAAGCCCGTCGTGGACGCCGTGCATCGGAACGGCGGAGTTTTCTTCTGCCAGATTTGGCATGTAGGAAGGGCGTCGGCCTGCGGTATCGTTCTCTACTTCGTCAGCGCTCTGTTTCTGTTTTTCCTGAACCTCCTGAACCTGAGAATTGCTGGAATTGCGTAAACTCTTCGCGGAGATGCTCAAGTTTTCTACTCAGAAATAAA
Source organism: Aechmea fasciata (assembly GCA_025177825.1). Lineage (NCBI taxonomy): Eukaryota > Viridiplantae > Streptophyta > Magnoliopsida > Poales > Bromeliaceae > Aechmea > Aechmea fasciata. Next base: position 5,356,807 of record CM045938.1, read on the forward strand.
CTGCAGGAAATCCCAGACTTTAAAAGTTTCTGTTGTTATATTTAATCTGTGTTCCCCAACCTATTCTGCTACCTTTGCAGATTACCAACCTAATGGACAAGCCCCAATCTCAAGCACCGACAAGCCGATCACGCCTCAAACCCGCACCGACGGCACCGTCGAAGCATTCTCTACTCCCCGAAGGCTAAGAACCGATGAGATCCCTCAAATCGTCAACGATTTCAAACTCGCGGCAAGGAATGCCATCGAAGCACGTAACCTTCTGCTCCACATCCTAAGAATGTATCTCATACTTGACAAGTAGTGATTGATTTAGCTTCTTAAATATACTTACGTACATTCTGAGGTACATAAAGCATTACTCGTACGTTTTCGCAGACTTCGATGGGGTCGAAATCCACGCCGCATACGGCTATCTACTCGAACAGTTCATGAAAGACGGTGTCAACGACCGAACCGACGAGTACGGCGGGAGCATCGAGAACCGTTGCCGCTTTGCCTTAGAGGTGGTCGAAGCGGTCGCGAATGAGATCGGGCCCGACAGAGTTGGGATCCGGCTCTCGCCGTATTCCACCTGCTTGGACTGCCGCGACTCGAACCCGACTGCCCTGGGGCTATACATGGTCCAGTCACTCAACAAGTATAACATCCTCTACTGCAGTATGGTCGAGCCCGACATGGTTAAGGTGGGCGGGAAATTGCGAGCTGCCCGCGGCCTTTCTCCGATGAGGAAGGCTTTCGAGGGGAGTTTTATGGTAGGAGGAGGGTATGATAGAGAGGAAGGGAGCAAGGCCGTGGCCGAGGGGTGCGCGGATTTGGTGGCTTATGGTAAATGGTTCTTGGCTAATCCCGACTTGCCGAAAAGATTCGAGATCAATGCAGGTCTGAACAAGTATGATAGGTCTACCTTCTATACTTCTGATCCTGCAGTGGGGTATACAGATTACCCATTTCTTGATTCTGTTTCATAAGTAAGTGATTATACAAAAAGTTCGTGTACTTGAAGGAACTAAGAGTGAGTTTAATGAATATATGGTTTTGTTCTGGCGAGCCCAGTTAGAAATACGAAGCAACTAGATTTTGAAGACGACTGAATTTTTTTAATTTTAATAATTAAATCTTCTAAACTTTTTCAGTGAATGTGGAATGTAGGGGTGTAAACGAGCCGAACACGAGCGAAGCTCGAATTTGCTCATTAAAGTATCAATGAAAAATTCGGCTCGTGTTCGCTCGTTTATTAGCCGAAACACGTTAATTCACGAAATTTTACTAACTAACAATAAATTAAAAAAAATTAAATTAAATATATTAAACAAATAAATTTATAAAATCTTATCCATTAAACTTTGATCTAATAGTTAAAACTTTACATATAAATGAGTCTTTTTATAATTAAGCTCGTATTTATATTTTTATTTTGCTAAAAATTAAATAATAAAAATATATATTATATATAATTATTTATTTATATATAAAAATATAAATTAAATAAATTATATAAATATAAATATGTGTATTCAGAAACATTATCGAGGCAGAGCAACGACGTTGTGCAGAGAGCTCGTGTTCGCTAATTCTTAACGACGAGCGTCTCGAAATTTCCATTTGGTAATGGCTCATGAGCGAGAACCATGAACAATGAGTGGATTCTGCTTTTTGGAGTGGAATGCGAATCATCGTGACGTAGAGATTGAAAACTCCGGTACCTACCTCTGCGTAATGTAGTGGTTGATATCGACACACGATGAATTCACTTACCAGTGCATAAAATTTAATCACAAATATTTGGTCAGATTCAATGAATCTTCGTATGTATTAAAATTTTATTTTTTAATGTCACTTTCTTTCTCCAAAAATATTAATCAAAAATAAATTCTTAAGCCACACCCAAACTGTGTATATTTTTTTGCAAATACACCCCTGCAAATATACGAAATTATGCAACCGTTCATGCTTATGGATGTGTGTACTTCTATAAATTGCTCATAGGCTTCTTAAAGTGGTACATAGTATCCAAAAAATGGGAAACTCAATTTATTTATTTATTTTTTTTATATATATATCTATATCATCTATACTATTTATCTATACCATAATATTATTTTTCTTAATCTTACTACGTGGCGGCATGATATCCACGTGACGAAATTTCCTTCCATCTGTAGCGAAACCTTCCTTCCTTCAGCAAAACCAACTCTTCGTCTTTCCTTTCACCTATAACGTATAGTCCACTATTCTCCAAAAATAAGCAACGTGGCTTTTCTCCACCTATAACATCTAATTAATAGTCCACTCACCTTAATCCAATCATTCATCTTTCTTACAAACATAGCGTCTAATTAATAATCAACTACCCACCTTAATTAAACCATTCGTCATTCGTACAAATATAATGTCTAATTAATAGTTCATCTATTTTAATCCTAATTTAAATTATTCGTCGCAGCGCACGGATTACTACACTAGTAATACATAAGTAGGGGATCGAACTTCTGATCTTTTTGACAGTGATCGTGAGTAATAATTATTATTCTCTGCAATAATTATTTTGTGTGTATACAAAAAGTAGAGATTTTTTTTATTTGGTAAATAGGTTGGAAACTTGCACAATAATAAACTATTATGAAACAGTCCCTCACAATTAATTAAATTAAAAAATTCTATCAGAATTAAAGACTTTACTGTTTATAACAATTACTTGACCTAATTTTATTTGTCCATAAATTTTATAAATCACCAACGAATTTGCTAAAATCCACCAATGCTTTTAACTAGAAATCACTTAATTTTAAATAATTAGAAGTTGCGGGAGATCTCAATCAATTAAAAAAAAAATGAGGGGGCTATTTCAAAATATTCCACAGTGGAGGTGGTCTCCATTCATTTTTACTCCTTTTTTTTTTTTTTTTTTTTTTTTTTTTATTTATTTATTAACTCCCACGTTATTTAGACTCATTTTTCACTCTCTTTTTCATACTTTTTCCGTTTCATTTTTTGGGGCGAAGAAGAGGCGATGGGTAACGACATAATTCCCCTCCTCACTCCCTACAAAATGGGAAAATTTGATCTCTCCCACAGGTTTTTTTTTAAAAAATCTTTTCCAAGTTTTTTTTCCCTCAAAATATCGCTATGTTTGATCATTCATCAATCGATTCTGAACCAATTTCTCTGTTTTTTCCCCATTTTTTCCCTGTAAAAATCCACCTTTTTGATGCATAACCCTAATTGGGTTCAATCTTTGATATGTTCTTTTAATAATAGTTTATTATATTCCACTATTTTTGTCTATAGAATAATATGTGAGGAGCACAATTCAAACTGATTATAATAGAGCTGTTTTTGGTTGTGTAATTTACATCAAATTAATTGGGAATGTTACTAAATTTAATGATGAATTTTTGTTAAAGTTAATGGTTTTACTAGGTTTTTAGCTAATCGAAATGTTGTTTTCGACAAACAATAGGTAATGAAATCGTTGATTCTTATGAATTCCCTATTTCAGATAACTCAATCCAAAAAATATGTAGTTCCAGGGATCTTAAGTTTTCTCGATTTTAAAATGCTACAAAATTTTTGGTTTATTTCCTCCTTTTTTGTAGCATTCCATATTTTATGATTTTTCTTTTTTGGGAATATTTTTTTTAGGATAGTTCTTGCTCCGTTGACGAGGCAGAGATCATTCAACAACATACCTCAGCAACATGCCATCCTTTATTACTCTCAGAGGGCGTCGAAAGGCGGCCTTTTGGTAGCCGAGGCAACCGGAGTCTCCGACACGGCACAAGGGTGAGTTCGAAAGGCCTTTAGAAGGTGTAATTGTGATTCGGCTGTAAATCAAGTTTAGTGAGAGCAGAAACGTTAGTTCCTATGTCGGTCACAACAAAGCCACGGAGATCCTCCCCCAATGTCGGGGGCTTAATTTCGTGAAATTAGTATCCTAAGTTGATCCAAAATGTAGCCTATGACTAGGCCGCGGTTGTCCTTCTGGGCATTGTGATCAACAGTGTGACTAATTTTTCTACAAACCTGAGTTATGCCCAAATTGCAATTTACGGCAATATACAAATGCCCTCTTAGCTGGTTAGTTTCATACCATTTGATGATATTATAAGCTAAATCAGAAGTAATTCACAGTAATCAGCATTATATATTGAATTCATTCTATAAGGTATCCGAATACTCCTGGGATTTGGACGAAGGAGCAAGTGGAAGCGTGGAAACCCATTGTAGATGCGGTTCATGAGAAGGGAGGCGTCTTCTTTTGCCAGATTTGGCACGTGGGGCGAGTTTCGAACTATGGTATTCTCTTTTTCAATTTCGCATCAGATTTTTAGTTTTAGTTTGTAGATAATGTCATCCATGGAGATAATAGGTATTCATTTAGTTTTACTTCAATAACCTGTTTTAGTGTATCTTTACTCTGAAAACTGTTAAAAGAATGCTAATGATTGAAAGTAGTTGCTGCTTATGAAATACTCATGCCAATTACAAATAGACTAAATGGCAGGACAGTTCCGTATAATATTGCATTTCCACTTTCTCTGTAGGATAGTGAAAAGAATCTATATATTTCTCTCAAAAAAAAAAAAAAAAAATCTATATATCACCGCATTAAACTACATGGTTTCTAGCGGGATGAGTGGGTGTGCTGAGTTCTATTTATGGGTGCATTTCCTGCATTATAATGATATGGTTATAAATTGCTTCAAATTCTTATATGCGATGGAAGGAAAGTGCAAATCAAGAATGGTCCTGCGGAGGTTTTTCTCCTTAATGCGCTGATTCTCTGTTTCAGAATTTCAGCCTAATGGCCAACCTCCAATTTCGTGCACTGACAAGCCAGTGGCACCTCAAGTGCGAGCGAACGGCATCGACATCGCTGAATTCGCCCCTCCAAGGCGATTAGCGACAGAGGAGATCCCTTTAATCGTCAACGATTTCAGAGTTGCTGCTAGAAATGCTATCGAAGCTGGTAAATGTTCTTCTAAACCAGCTACCACTCTTTTGAGTCAGTGTGATATATATCCAAAATGAAGTTGTTATATCGGACGACTTGGTATCTTGGATTGGTAGTTTAATGCATTTTTTCGTCTGTAAAAATACCTTCTAAAGGCGTTCTGCTGAGGGTCTTGGAATTTAAGTTCTTAGATCTAGAAAACGTGACATGTTCTTGGGAAGGGGCTTCGAACTGAAAGGGGTATCATTGCTTACCATTGATGCAAGTTGGATTGCTTAGATAAAAATATGGTATCACTTATATGTTTTGTTTAATCTTATTGATTCTGCTCATTCTTTTGCTCTTTAAATTGATTCAGTTAAATGAATGGTTAAGAAAGCTTCTTGTTCCAATGGCTATCATCACGACTGTTGGAAATGGCCAATCATCTGATTCTGAATAACCTGATAATATTACACAACTTGGCGGAATATTTAGGGCACTTAGATTGGCCTTATTAAATCAGCCCGGGAGTAATGAACAAGACATGATTGGTTTATCTTATGTGTAGGTTTCGATGGTGTCGAGATCCATGGGGCCCACGGGTACTTGATCGACCAGTTCCTGAAAGACCAAGTAAATGATCGGACCGACAAGTATGGCGGGTCACTCGAGAACCGGTGCCGCTTTGCCCTAGAAATAGTCGAAGCCATAGTCGGCGAAATTGGGGCTGATAAGGTCGGAATAAGGCTCTCTCCTTATGCTAACTATATGGAATCCGGAGACTCAAATCCCTATGCTCTCGGCCTCTACATGGTGAATTCTCTGAACAAATTCGGAATTTTGTATTGCCACATGGTGGAGCCAAGAATGGGGAAAGTAGGTGAAAAGGTCGAAACTCCTCATAATCTGCTACCTATGAGGAATGCTTTTAGGGGAACATTTATCGTCGCAGGGGGCTATAATAGAGAAGAAGGGAATAAGGCTATTTCAAGTGGGTATGCTGATTTGGTCGCATACGGGCGCGTGTTTTTGGCTAATCCCGACCTGCCTCGGAGGTTTGAACTAGATGCTCCTCTTAATAGATATAATAGAGATACTTTTTACATTCCTGATCCTGTTATCGGCTACACAGATTACCCATTTCTTCAATCAGATGCACAGAAAGAGCCTTAAGCCAGCATGATATTGGAATACCAATTACCGTTGTCCAAGTATTTCATAACTGAACAACTATTGAATACTATGTATGATCATTAGACTTCAATTCTACAACAGTATGTATTATTAGTTATTGATCATAAGCTCATATATTGTTCTATATATAATGCTCCTTATGCTAAATAAGTCGCATCTTCTCTACCGCAGAAGGCTGCTTGAAGGGGTATTCTGTATTTTCTGCAGCTAACACTCCATTTGGCACCAAATCTAAGTCGAGTTCAATGGAATTCAGTTGAGAAGAATTCAATTGAATTCGTTAGAAATGAAACTTTTTGTTTTGATTAAAATGGATGAGAAATCATTTCAATGTAATTATTTTTCCTATTCCAGCCTCAGTTATATAGTAAGAAAGATGCTGCAACTAATTTAAGAAGGGGCATTTGGGGGGATATCTATAAAGTAAGTTTAACAGCAAACGAATTCTCATCAAATCTGGGCTCAAATCATTTGCATTATGAGAAATTCCGCCAAATCCTTCCAAATGAATTGAAATTCCCATTGACTGACCAAATCAAAATTCCAATTCTTTAGAATTCTAGGATTTGGGACAGCCCAACTGGGTGTAAAGAAAAGAAAAAATGGAACTTACTACAGTTTTCTTTCTGCTGCTATACAAACTTATTCGACTTAAAATCTAGAATCCCTCAAACAGATCTCCCTCATCAATGATAAGCTAATTATGCTTCATATCTGTTGACCTCTTTTTCTTTTTCTTTATTTTTCTCTTTTTTCCTCAGAATTTTCCGGTACAAATTTGCTAATGATAAGCTAATGTCTCTTATTTGTTTTTTCTTTCTATTTGTTCTCAATCATACCATGCTTATACGCTGTTTCATATCCCTGCTTTGTTACCATGCATGCGAATTAGTATCGGTATCTCCTTATTCCAGGTAAAAACTCTAGATAGTAAAAGTTAGATAGCAGTATTTTGTTATAACCATCCACAGGCAACTCAACTCGGAAAACTCAATCAGTTCAACAAATACTCTTCTGTTTTCGCACTTTATTTGTCGTCTCAATTTTTCCTCTGATTGTTCAACTGTTCTTTCTGAAAGAAGTTGGACAGTGTGTGAAACGGTAAGGCTGCAAATTTTCACCGCCGAAGATCGTCGAATAACTTGCTTATCTCATATCATTATGAAAAAGTGTTTCATGATTGGTTCAGGTTCAATGATAGAAGTTAAAGTAGATGAGAGAATATATGCACCCAATCAACACAATGCGAAATATCTATTTTTCTATTAAGAGCACACATTAGTGCAACCTTGGTGTGAATTTTTATGGAATATTTGATGTTGTGGGAATAGAGTATGTTTTTCCATGTCCCCTCAAGCATTTTAGGGGTAGATCTAATCTTTAGCATTATGCTAGTATCTGTGGACACATTGTGATCATATTTTAGGGGCTAAATGAGAAAAAACAAAGGTCTACTGCATTTTACTGTGTCTTAATTATCTCAGTGCGCAAAAAGCGACATCGATTTAGACCTTGTACTTTGCTTTTGTCTCAAACAGGTCAAAAATTTAGAACAATTGTTTTATTGAATACATATTTAACATTTGGTTTTATATCTTGAATGTAAACCGCCTTCGTCGTTTAACTTGTTTCTACAAAGTTTTACATCTGAACTCGATGGTCATCGTAAATTCTGAGCTTGTTTGAGATAGCAGAGAAGTGCAAGATTATAATTGACGCGGTTTTTTATGCGCGAGAATAATGGAGACATAGATTAAATGTTTGTGTGAGGACACTCTTAGTTTGCTTTTATATAGGGGGGTATCTCATCAAGCACAGTAGCTAATGAGGTAGGTTTTTGAGCTATAAACCAATAATAAGCTTAGTTTGTGCCTTTATTAGTGGCATCAAAAAACAATACTTTGTTACACATGAAAATGTTCCTTCTTTAAGAGGCATTTTCTCTCTTTTACTTTTGAAGATGAAGATGTTCCAAGAGCACTCCCAAAGACCAACAGAATATATAGAAGCTAATCATTGAGACCCCTCAAAGCAACATAGTGTGGCTCCTAACCTAGGTATTCTCCTTCCCATGTTATAAGTTCACTAAAGATGGTTTGCTATTGTTTTCCTCCTTTTTCATATGTTTCTTTTACATGTTCGCGTGAATCTTCATGCGACAAATAACAAGTGGCAGGAATTGTTATTATCAGAGCAGCCGAACCTGGTGAGTGTTCACATCGGAAGAATGATCGTGTGTTATTTAAGTCGTACTTTTGAGCAAATGTTCGTGGGCAGAACCTTTCGTAGATTTGAGCTCGATTATAAGATACTGCAGAAGATGATGATGAATGATGGTGTAAACATTTGCGAATACGAGGAATAAGATGAAGATCATGGTCCCCTACACTTACTAGTTGAGAACAGCAACAAGAACAAGAGATGATGTTGAATTTAGCGGTCCCCTTGCGTATTTATGCTACGCCAAGAGAGAGAGAGAGAGAAAAAAAGATGTTGATATGTTTCTCTTAACCCTAAAACGCATACGAAAAGATAAGCTAAGCAAAGAGGAAGATATAAGGATAACTCATTGGGTTAAAATAACCCCAAACCCTAAATCCTAAACCCTAAATTCGTATCTGGTACCTGTTGCAGCTGATGTACAAATTTTTTTTTTTTTTTTTTTTGAGAAATAGATAGCAAGCTACCTGCTTTATTCATAAAGCGTACATGTTGGAAGCAGTTAGGACCTTCGAAAAAGGCAAAAATGTACGTAACAAGCAAAAGAAGAGAGTGGATGGGCGAAGAAAAGGAGTAAAGAAAGGAAGAAGAAAAGTAGAGGATCGTTTTAAAGCACGGCAGACCAGCAACTCGAGATCTTTGACGCACTCTAGCGACCGAGAAGCAGTAGGTACCGATCCACGAAATATAAAGTTATTCCTGTCTCTTCAGACCACCCACCAAATTGCTGCCAGATAAATCAAGCAAAACGTCCTCTTTGACTGGACGGGGTTGGCTGAAGCTCCAATCCAGAGATTTCGGACATCACCCAAGGTGAGCTCGGGTGTCTCCAGTTCGTCGACACAGAGGAGTAAGAACCTGAAGAAAACGCAGTTACAAAATAGATGGTCGCAACTTTCCGCTTGTATCGCACAGAAGACACATTATGGGTCTACAGGCATGTCTCGGTTGAGCAATCTATCAGCAGTAGGTAGTCTATTCCGGAGTGATAACCAAATGAAGACTCCGGATTTGATCGGAATTTTTAAGCTCCAAATGTGTTGGAACATCGGTATGCGCAGTCCGGCATCTGAAGCGATAGAGTGACCTGACGGAGAACTGCTGGTTGGACGACCACCGCCATTTGATCAGGTCCGCACTAGTGCTTGGACTGCGGAGTTGTAGCAGGTCCTAAAGCTGAAGTACAAATTCACCCCCTAGGATGTGGTTTTTTTATGTAGCAGTAACACTACATCATGATCTATGATTCTCCCACTTTGAGGAAAAAAGCCCTTTTTTTTTTTTTTTTTTTTTTTTTTTAATCTCAATGGGAGGTATGGTTGAAGCTCCCACATTTTAAAATTTTACGTTGATTGATGTGTTCGTGATTCAAAATAATTTTAGCTTAGTTCAATTTTTGTGTGTGATTTTTCGCTATAGTTTGATTTTAGTAAAGCATTTAATAAGTTAAAAAAACTTTTAAATTATTTTACTATATCGTGTTTCTTTTTTGTTTCTTTAAATAAAACTTCCATATAGAATGGTGTAAAAGTGAATTGTTTGCAATCTTTTCATCTAAAATATTTATTTTGTTAGAATAAATACCGCACATAAATCTGATTGTGATTTAATTTCTAACTTTTTTTTTTTGATAACAATAAATAAATCAACTTACGATAAACGCAAATATCCAAATAAATATTTGATTTAGCGCTGTGCAGACCTGTCCTAAGACGTACCCGTCCTTACGTGCGGAATTAACCGGGAAAAGAGTTTTTTTTATTTTTTATTTTAAGTTGCCAGTAGTCACTTTGTCGGATGCATTGCAAGCTAACCAACTACGGCAACAAAAAAGAAAATAAACATCAAATTATACAAAATTAGTGTTCAAAAATAAAAAAAATAGTAACAATGCCAAACAAAGCCTTAGATTAAAAAATTGCACTCCTGTTGCAAAGAAATCTAATAGAGAAATTTTCCATCTTTTTTTTTTTTTTTTTTTTTTTTTTTTTTGCCCTTTTCTGATATTGCCCATGGACTCCTAAATCCCCCAAAAATTGTGACCTTCTAATTAAGTTGGCATTGGAAATAACAAGCAGGGCTGCAGTGTTCTTAGAATCACCGTTTTCGAGATGATTAAACATTCGAATTGACGACCGCTACGCTGACTTGATCTAATATATTTAAAATATCTTAAAAATCAATTTTGCAGTTTTTCGATATTATTTATCTAATAATTAAAAGAATTCAAAATCAACGGCTGAAAATAAAAATCTCACAAAATGTGATAATATAGTACTAAAATTTTCGATTAGAGATATTAAACTTGCTGTAGATAGTATAAAGAGTTTTCTATCAAAATTTTATCTGATTTGAATATTTGTACACCGTTAAACTTAAAGACGGCAGATATCAGCTATTAAAAATTATTAATTTTGAACCCTTTTGATCGTTAGGTAAATGATATTGAAAAATCATAAATTTTTTTTTCTAAATACTTGAAATACGGTAGATTAAGTCTAACACAGCCAATTATCGATTCGAAAATACCATCATCAAAAATAGATTAGCAGCAGCCCTGCTCCTAAATAACAACCAGTATACTATCATTAATGTTGTTTTTATGAGAACTGCAATATCTACTAATATTTTTTAAAGCGATTTAGAAACGCTAGGAGTTTGATATGACTCGAACTCAGAAACTTCTGCTTAAATATCAAGTTAAATTATACAAAAATAACTGTGTACTACAAAAAGCTTAAACTATGATATATAGATGGGCAGGGTCCGGCTACTATACTATTATGAGTACGATCGCCTTCGTACTCATAAATTGTTTTTGATGATAGAGCTTCCGAATCGATGATCCACACCGTTAAACGTTATTTACAGTATTTAAAACTTCTAGAAATAAAATTTTATAATTTTTCGATATCATTTACCTTACGATCAAGAGGTCACAAATTTGACAATATTTAACGGCCAGTATGGAATACTTGCTAGTTTAACCGTGTAAAAGAATCGAAATTTATTGAATTTTTGATAGAAAATTCAATTCATTACATAGATAAAGATCAATAACTCCGATCTTGAATTGAAGGATCCTATCATTCTTTTTTAGGACGTCGTTCGATTTTGACCATTCATTTTATGCCCACTTGATGGACTTTATTATGATTTTGAAAATTTACGAAATTTATTTGCTAGAAGTTTCAAATACTCTAGATCATATTTAACGGAATGGATCGTCGATTCGGAGGCTCCATCATCAAAAACAACTTATGAGTAGTAGGGCTCCACTACTCATAATAGTATAGTAGCCCTGACCTTTAAAATTACAATATATAGATAAAATATTTTTTAAAACATGCTTTATTTCCTAGGCCATGTGATCTCCACTTGAAAAAGTTAAGTGTTCTTGGGACCAAAGAACCACCCAACATTGGCTAGGATGTTGGTGTTTAGCTCTATAAAAAGATCTTGAAAAACCAATTTTTTTTTTGAAAAAAAAGGGTTATATATATATATATTTTTTAAAAAAGGGTTATATATATATATATTTTTAAAAAAAGTAAAAAGCTTAGTGGAGGGCTTTGTTTTGCCCTAGGTGAGGAGAATCACTTTTGCCCACAAAAGGGGCCCTGGTCCATGGAGTAATATAAATATATAATCCCCTATGCACCCTTTTGGGTTCATCTCACCAAACACCAACACTTGTCTCCACATCTCCATGAGCTTATCTCATCTCCCCACCTTGACAGGTGGCAGTGGCAAACTTGTAAATCACTTAAACATGAAAGAAATTACTGTCTAGGCCTGGTCCACCACGTCGTTCACGGACCGCCCATTGTCCGCCTTCGCGTCTCTCTCTCTCTCTCCCCGCCCCATCTCTCGTCATCAACAAAATAGATTTAGAATTCAACAATTTTAAAGCGTGAAAGAATGTAATTCGTAAAGTGGTGGCGATTGAAAGTATAAGATGGACCGACCGTCCCTGGGCCAGAAGCGGCAGCTGCTCATATTTGGCATTCGAGACCCGAGTTCGAATCCTAATCGATTCACATTTAGCCCAAGCTTATTTCTAAACGAAATAAACAAATGTAAGAGGCTACCTATCTCAAAAAAAAAAAGAAAAGAGGATTGTGACGTAAGAGATAAATGAAGAGCGGTCCACGGCTGATGTGCCCGAACCAAGCAAATAGTAGGGTAAGTCACACATTTGGCCCTCAAATTGTGAGGTCCATCACACTTTGCTGGCTTGAACTTTATTACAATCAAGTCCCACAATCTAATTTAGTTGGCTAAATCTTAATACACCGTTGATATAAAAGTAATATGATATTTTAATTAGTGGCCCATCACTAATCACAGTATTGTTACATCAATATTTAGTTGATTAAATTAGATTTTAGTACTCAATTACAATAATTTCAAAAGTTCAAACTAGAAATTACAATCAATTAGAGTTTGAGGCCCACGCATGCAATTTGCCCATACTTCTATGTTTAATGAGCTTCTTTTAGTTTCCACTAAAAACAAAGGAAAAAAAAAGGCTTTTTTTTACAAATGGCTCCCTAACAAAAATTTATTTTAAAACTAATCCTGACAAATTTATAATTACAAAAATATCTCTATTCCTACCACGCAGGCGCTGCGCAAGCCAAGTTGAACATGGTGAATCATTCACCGTGTTGTTGGTGAATGATTCACCGTGTTTCATATTTATATTCTTTTTTTTCCCTTTTAGGGAGTAGGGATGTTAATAGGTATGGATATCCGAAATATTATCCGAATCCAAACCCGAATAAATTATTTATATACATAATTTATTTTTATTTATTTATACAATATATAAAATATTTAATAATTTATATAAAACCCGCCGGGTTCGCGTCCGGATTTCAGATTTTTGGTCGGGTATGGATATGGGCATGGATTTTTAAAACTCGTCGGGTTTGGATTTTAATTTGATTTTCGAATTTGGGTTCGAATTTTTGAAAACCTGATCCAAATCTGACCGGTCGACATCCCTAAAAGAGAAGAAAAGGAATATATAAATATGAAACACGATAAATGATTCAGCGTGTTTGAACACGGTGAATGATTCACCGTGTTCAACTTGGCATACAACCTCCCAGCCCGTCCATGTGGCGCTTGCGTGGCAGGAGTAGGGTTATTTTTGTAATTATAAATTTGTTGAGACTAATTTTAAAATAATTTTTTTTCAGGGGCCTTTTGCAAAAAATGCCCAAAAAAAAAAGTTATAAGCATTTTGTTTGCCAAACTTTTATTTTTATATAAATAAGCTGTCTCAAAAATCAGGCCAAGTAATAAAAAACAAAAGATCGTATGATTCTTCTAATCAGTAATACCAGCCTTTCCTTTTTTTCGGATGCCCTGGCTGTCTTCACTATCGTTGCTAAGTTCATATCCCCTTAATTAACAAAACGAGTACCTACCTACATCTTTCTCAAAAAAAAAAAAAAAAGGGAAAAAAAGTAATTTTAGTAACAAGCTAAGAACTGTACTAATCTAAGAATCATCATCAAAGTTGGCAAATTTCAATTTATTCCTCACCAATTCTGTCACATAATTCAGCAGCAAAAATGCACACTCCAAACGATACCAAACGCAAAATTGATCCAGTTTCTGTTTATACCTGAACTTATACCTATCCCTGGAACTAGCAGTTCTTATTTATACCCGAACCAAACGATACCAAAAGGAATAAGAATCATCTCCTTGTCATATTTTCCTCACACAATTATATTATTCCTGGAGCCAAATTAATTAATGTTTGTACAACAATCCTGCAGAGCAGCAGTTCCAGAAATGTGCAACACACCCCAACAAATCCCAAAAAAAAGCAGTGATAAGACATCACTGGCTCTTATTAATGTTATGTCATTACATATATATATATATAGCAGCAGCTGCCATCCATTCTGATTTATATTCAAATGAAGATGATCTTGAAGATCTTGATTCTGTGCTCATTAGCTATTCTTTTCTTTTGCTGGGAGCCTGGATGGACAAGCACTTTTAAAATTTTTATTGGCTAAAGCCACTTTTTTTTTAAATTTTAAAAGTTTATACCACATGCAGTTAATCATCTTTGGGAGACGAAATGTTTGGCGCGATCGAGTACCATCCGTAGAAAGGGACTATCGATCGGCCATCGCTACAATTTGGTGGGCTGTGTGGCTGGAGAGGAGCGGACGAATTTTTCCGAAATAAAAAAATTTGAGATTAGAAAGCTTATAATGAGGCCTCAGAATCAGTACTTGGTTCATATCTTTCGTTGTTGTAGCCCGGGTGTGCGCGCTCTTTTCTTTCTCTCTTTATTCTTATCTTTTTCTTTTTTTGTTTTCCCCCCGTTATTTCTCTGCGGTCTTGTTGCCGTAACTTTGTAGTTAAGTTCGTGTTTTTACTGGAATCTAAATGCAGAATACGCCCTGCTTCCTTTTTCTCAAACCACAATTAGTTTGAAATGATAAAGAACTGCATGAAGTGACTCAGACTATAGGTTTCGGATTCAAAATCATGCTTCAAGTGTGAATCGGGTGTATGCGTGATGCCTACTCGGTTAGTCGCTTCTTTTTTTTTTCTTTATTTCTTAGAAAAAGAAAGAGTTTGAAAATTCAAGTTCTTCCTCCTACATGAACTAGACTGGATCCAATCTTTTAATAAAAGAATAAATTTCCTTCCATATATATATACATATATATATATACAGAGAGAGAGAGAGAGAGAGAGAGTTAAACACGTGTGCTTTTAAAAGTACAAGAGATCAACATGTTTATGATTTTTTAGCCATCGGATCGCCTCAAGATATGTATAGTACTAATAAAGAAGACTTAATGGGACGCACCGTTAATAGTACTCAACGATTAATTCCAATCTACGATCATGTGGCTGGTATGCTTCTGGAAGTATGGAGCGCTCTGTCCTTCCAAATCGTTTTTGATGTTAGAACTTTTAAATCGACGATCAGCTCCATTAAACTTGATCTAGAGTATTTTAAGTATCTAGAAAATAAATTTTACGATTTTTTGATATCATTTGTCTAGTGATAAAAAAGGCTCAAATTAACGGCTGTAAATAAAAATCTTACAAATATGATGATATGACATTAAAATTTTATATCAAAAATTTTGATTTTATTTTATATAGTATAAAGAATTTTCTATTAAAATTTAATGTAATTTGAAAATTACTACATGGATTAAATTTTCAAACGACTTACTACGCTCATTAAAATTATTGATTTTCAGTTCCTTCGATTACTAGGCAAATGATATTGAAAAATCACAAAATTTATTTTCTAGATACTTAAAATACTCTAGATCAAGTTTAACGGGGCCGATCGCCGATTCGAAAGTCCCAGCACCGAAACGATTTGGATGTTCAATGGTGCCGATTGTCGCTTTGGAGGCTCTATCATAAAACAAATAGGTGGCAATGGGCCGTTTACTTTATCGATAGTATTCTAGCTCAACTCTCTCTCTCTCTCTCTCTCTCTCTCTCTCTCTCTCTCTCTCTATATATATATATATATATATGTCCTTTCATTTAGATAATAATGTTCCACCCTTGATTATTCCTGAAACATGCTCTCACTCTTGGATTTAATTTTAAAGAAGTGCATGATTATGGAGGATATGGCAAGAAAGATCAACATCAAAGCACTAAGAAAAAGATTGGCCGCTTTATTGGACATATGGAGCTTTATACCACATGCTGGCTTGAGGGGCCGTGCATCCTCGTCCCGTGGCTAAGGTCGAAGCCACAAGTCACGTTCGAAGCGGCGAAAGATCTGCTGTTTTAGTCACTTCACAATCGAAACTCATGTCACGTTGCCCAGACGTTTAAGTGGATTGGTTGTAGTTTCCTAACAGCTCGATCTTTTGGTATTAATGGTTAGCGCTAACGATCCGACAATGTAATCTAACAATCCTCATGTAACCCTCTTGGAAAATGCATCTTAATATATATATATATGTATATATATATATATATATATATAAATATCAGCCTCTAAGCACTCAATATTTGATTATGAGGAACTGGTATTGGTGAAGGAGAAAAGAATGGTTTTTATGGGATTTGATGAGATTCTTGGCCCTTCAACTTAAGTACTAAATTACTAAACTAAGGTTAGTGGTGAGTGGCTTTTGCATATGTTTGGTGGCAATAAACTAGCCAATTAATGGTTTCCAAAATACAACAACAAGGCGGCGACCAATGGCGCGACGCCACGTGTGTTGCACTTTTGTAACATGCTATACTATGCATAATAAAGGTTTGGCTCTTATCTCAAATTGAAGTGTAGTGAGTGTGACATATATGCATGTATGGCCCCTTTCTACTGATCAGTCACATTTATCTAAAGAGATTTCGAGTTCGACTCGCCGCATTTTAGTAAGCGGATTCCACGCGATCGGCGCTGACAGATTGATCTGCGCGAATTCGAGCTTTCTGAAGTAAGAGGAGACTGAAAAATTTCGATCATAGTCGCGAATTCACCGCCATTTAGGGAGCTGAACAAATATGTACAAGAGAATTTCAAAAAGCTAAGTTGTATGAACAAGAAAGAGACTAAATAAGATTAGATATATATCCAATGTGCCCCGAAAAAGCGCGCGATTCCGAAGAAGATATCTTTTAATTTTTGAAAATAAAGTAACAGGTAAAGAAGCATCATCTATGTAGCCACTAAAAGCGCGATTTCTAGGCCATTAGAAAAGAAAAAAGGCACTTAGAATTGGTTAAGGACCAAGGATCAGATCCTAAGTTGTAAGAGTGATGCCGAGAGGCTCGAGTTCCTGGAGATCGAAACAGACAATTGGCCACTGAGAGGTTCCCCAATCCTAAGCTAAGCCGAGCCCCCTCCGCGGATTCTCAGAAGTGGATTCTACCACCGATAACGACGTACGTGGAGAGCGACAATTGGCCAACCAAATTGTTCTTGTTTCTTCGTTGAGCTCTATCTGCTGCTATATGAAGCTCACTGCCCCCCCCCCCCTCTGTCAGATACAGCTGTCATCGCCTCGCGAGCACGAGAGCAGCAGCAACCGCGAAGCTAGTCTAAACTAGTGGAGGGTTGTGTGCAAAGTGCGAAGAAGTAAGAAGAAAGAACGCGAGGACGAGCAAATGGCTCGAGGTAAGGTGCAGATGAGGCGGATCGAGAACCCCGTGCACCGTCAGGTCACCTTCTGCAAGCGCAGGGGAGGGCTCCTCAAGAAGGCCAATGAGTTATCCGTTCTCTGCGATGCGGAGATCGGCGTCATCATGTTCTCCGCGAACGGAAAGCTCTACGAGCTCGCCACTAACGGGTTTGTGACTATTTATACATATGCAAGCTGATTCTGATTCCGCTAGTTCGCTGATTTCTATATGCGGTTTTTGTTTCCCTTCGAGAATTACAAGAAACATGCAAAGCTTGATCGAGCGGTACAAGCGAACCGGCGTGGAAGGCCAAGCGGAGAGTAGCGAAGTGAACCAATCTCAGGTTCGTGCGAAATTCGCGTCACTAATAAGTCCTTGCATAACAATAGTAACATCACATTTTGTTTCAGCTTTTTCGAACTAGGCACCGAATTAAGAGCTTATAAACTACGAAAACAGTGTGTTATTTTGCTTGATTTCTCAAATGATCTCTTGCTTTTTTTGTTTCTGAGTAGTGCGCAAAATCTACGATTGATCGGAAAAAGCAAAGTGAGATAATATGCTTATTGAAATGAAAAGGACATTTATTCCAGAGGTGATAGTTCTCTGTGCATGATTCCTAGAGAGAATAACTAGTGTGCGATGATTCGTAGGCGATATCTTGTTGCTTAAAAACCAAGCTAACACCCACTTAAGCTGCATCTATGTTACTTTATAAGGATCTCAATTCTCAAATGTTACTTTTTGGCTCTGCGCATTGCAAACAAGCATATACGTATTTGGCTATCGGAAATTTGGCTCACCAATTAAGATTCGAAGTGTACGAGTTCCTAAGATATCTGAGCATGGCGCTCGATCAGTTTCTTAGACTCAGATATAATTGGTTCATTTCTAGCAACTTCCTAAATGAGCATATTTCTGCAGCAGTCATTATTTACACCAAACCATAGTACGAAAGATACATTTTGTAACGAACACCGAAGAAAATAACATCTGATCTAGTTTTATCGACAGCGTTCTTAATGTACATTTCTGTCGCATCAGGTTGCTGAACAAGAGGTTTTCATGCTGAAGCAAGAGATTGATCTGCTTCAGAAAGGTTTGAGGTAAGTAATACGAAAGCTCGCATATGCTCATGAATTCGTATGATAGGTTGTATGAGATTGTAACAGTTTAAGCTATACTAATTGCACCAGCCAAGTCGGCATGATCCTTACTATTTGAAAAGTTGCATACGCCGTTAAGTCGATAACAAAGTTTTCTGAAGTTATTTTGGCGAGAATTTAATGCACCTGTGACAAAAGAGGCGACGACGGTACTTTGTTTTCGATGATCAAAGAACGGTCGATTCAAAAGTACAACACGAGATTGGGCATTCACTAAATTTCGTAGGAGTTGAAAGCGAGCTAAGTTCATAGGGGCCATTATTTGGTTAGGGAGAGAACATCAAGAACACACCATGTTTCCAAAACTCATCCTGCGAATGACGACAACTTCGAAAACATTATACAAAAAGATTATGAACACATATTCTAAAGAAGACATAATGAAGCGAAACATGTAAAGAGAAATCTCTAAGAAGAGCCCAGTACAAATTTTTCTGACAGTTTAAGCTTTCAGAGAAAAACGACTGTTTCATATAACTTAACATAGTATCAGGGCACGATGAGGCAGGTACATATATGGAGACGGAACGGCGGCGCACATGACATTAGACGAATTGCAAGCCTTGGAACGGAACCTCGAATTGTGGATATACAATATCCGCTCTACGAAGCGAGGACCCTAATTTTTTTATTTTTCTTTTCGCTATCTCAATGGTTGTGCATCTAACTCCACACTCTTTTACCAAAGCAGATACAGATCATGGCCCAAGAGATTCAAATGCTCAGGAACAAGGTTAGCTGTTCAACACCAACCTATTACATTCCATCCGCTGTCGAAACCGAAAACTAAAAGCATCGAGAGACTCAGCTTTTCTAAAATACCACACTATTATTCACCGAATTCGGCGCTTTTTGATTGATGCTCCTTTGATTACACAGGAAGGCATACTGAACACCGCGAATCAAATCCTCCAAACAAAGGTACTTCTCTAGAACATAAATAGAAAATTGGCCTCAAGAACACATTCAAACACATTCAAAAATAGTACACTAGGGAGTTCGATTCCAAACATGTTACATAAACCGGAGATTAATAACTATAAATTCGATCAAAAAACCAGTGATCTGATATGTTGTGAACTTTTTTTTCTTAACTGCGCAGATAATCGAGCAGAACGGGCTTTTCGACGTAAGCATGATGATAGCAGATGCTGCATACCCACTAACCATATCCAACAACCAACCCAAAGTTCAATAGGGGCCTAGATCCCCTTCATTATCTTGTTTTATAAATAATCCAAAACTAAATTAGTTGCTGTTGACTAAAACTATTGTAGTGTTCTTGTTTAGAGCATGTTCTAGGAGTGTATATTTATATTTATATACATATATATTGCCCTAATATAGTTTTATTATTATTTAAGTTCTTGAGAACTTGTTTTGCATTTCTTGTGGTGATTTATCAGATTCTGCTACTACTCTTCGCAAATCTCACACATGCAAATGATTATTGCTCTATGTTTATGTACAACGAATTTTTCGCGGAACAAAATGGTATCAATTCGAACTCGGGAGGAGTCGGGAGCTTCTGCTCTGATATCATGTGAAATAATCATTTTCTCAGAATGTCGCTGTCGACGACAGCGACATCATATCCCGCGACCTCTAATCTCTTTTCTAGTATAATTCGAGTTCTCGTAGTTAGTTAAATTGAAAATTTTGTCAATTTTCCTGTCATTTAGGCTCGTGCTTAAACATGCTGCGGATTAAATTAAACCAAAAAAAAAAAAAACATAAAGCATATTATTAACCAAAAATTAAAATGGGGAAAAGGAGTGAGGTTTAGGGTTTATGACCACTTTGGGCGCTCGTAGTAGCATCAACGGGTGAGTTACAACTGAAGTCGGCGGCGAGATTGCGAAGCTTGCCGATTACATGGAAGAGTCGGCGATGATAAATATTCCAATGCCGAATTTGTATAAATATTTATATTTGTTTTAAATATATATAACAATTTAATAAATTTTTATAAATTGGTCCCGTAGCTCAGTTGGTTAGAGCGCTGGTCTTATGAGCCGGAGGTCGCGAGTTCGAGCCTCGCCGGGACCAAAATTTAAGTTTTAGATAAATAAATTTCCAATTTTGTGTTTTAAATACTTAAAGACCAAATTTAATTTTAGTTTTTAGTTTTAAATATTTAAAATTTGGCAAGAAATTTTAATAAATCTCTAATTACATGTTTAAATAATCAAAACTTATTTAAAAATAATATGTTTGGGGTTCACTACATACATCAAATTTACGAGATAATTTCAGTAAATCTCCAATTATGTGTTTTAAATATTTAAATTATATTTACCAACATTTGTCCATATATAATAGCTTAGAACTAATAAATAATTCAATTTATTACTTAACTAGTTTAAGTTTAATTACTTCACTATTTATTAAAAAATTGCTTCACTATTTTTCATAAATTAACTTATTTTATCATGATCTAATTAATATAATTTTGGAAAAAAAAATAGAGTAGCTTAAAAATAAATAAGTAATTTAATTTATATTTTTCTTTGCTCCATTTAATTAACTTATTATCGTATTTTGTAGGAATAAATATGAAATGTTTAAACTTTATAGGAAAAAATTTGCTATTCGATATGTTTATATAGAGCTGTATGAATTTTTTCCTAAAAATTAATGGTTAGGAACCAACCGTCCCTAACCCAAGTGGCAAAATAGCTTGATAGACACAAGTTCGAATCCTGGTCAATTCACATTTTCAACTAAGTTTATTTTCTAAATGAAATAAATGAAGCAAGTCGCGTACTACAATTCTCTCTCAAAAAAAAAATAATAATGGTTAGGAACTAAAGTTAAAATTGCTAAAGGTTATGGACCAATATTACAATTGTTTCGAAACAAATAGTTATTTTTTTTAGAAAATATTTTAGCGATAGTTGTGGTTGTATGATTGTTTGTATCTTGTACTTGTGCGACGCCGTGCAAATATAAGGGAGACTTTGTTCATGTGTACAGTAGACTTTCTATATTTGTGACGGATCTGACATACCCGGGAGGATTAGATTTAAAATAAAAAAAAAATTTCAAAGTTATTTTTGCTGTGTTTTCAAATTCAAAGTGACTCCGGAAGAGGGTATATATATGTGCAAAAAATACTCCGTATTTTAAGGAGTTACGCACAGCTTGGAAAAACCCCAACTTTTCGCCCGCCCCCAAACGCCGGAAAAAAAGGCGGGGGCGGGAGCGAGAGCGCGCGCGCGCGCGCGCGAAAGGATGCGGTTCGCGGTGACGAAGGCGTGTGGCGGGGGCGGGGGCGGGGGCGGGAAGGCGCGCGCCGGCGCCCTCTACGTCGGCGGCGGCGGCGGAGGTGGCGGCGCCGCCGTGGTGGAGACCCCGTCGCTCCTCCTCGCCACGCGGAAGGGCCTCCCAGCCTTCGTCTCCCGGGATCTCCTCTCCACCCTCCCCTCGCCCGATTCCCACCTCCTCCACGTGAGCCCTATCCACTTGTAAGAGACCCCTCTCTCTCTCTCTCTCTTCAGCGCGCGCTCTCTCTCTCTCGAGGTGTGCATTGAAGGTGTTCGACTAAATGCCTCTTAGTAAAAATTTGGTGGTGTGTGGATATGTGATCGCTCATTTGTTTGTTTCACTCTGACATTACTCGTTCTTTGGTAAAAATGGCTCCTTTATATGTCACTTTCTTTGAGCTATGCTACTATGACGATTCAGAGAAGTTTTGCTTTTTTGCATGCGCGCCAGGCAAATATGTAAAATTGCGCAAATTCCCCTTCACAGTTTGCTATTTGCACTTGTTATTATATCCATGAAAACCTTGGTTATATAAGGATTATCCTGGCGGGGGAGCGTTTGCAAATCAACAACGTTTTTTGGTATACATGCATAATTACCTACCTTGCAGTGTTATTTGCGCAATCTTGCGTATTTCCGAGGGCATTTACGCGAAATTCTCTTTAGAGAATATCCTGTGCAACGCTTGTTCACTGCTATCAATGCCATTCCTATCTGTGTCATTTGTTACTTTTCTTATTGCAATTTTGTTTCCTGCGATCATCGAAATTGTCAAATGCGTTTTGCTAAGAATTATTGTCTTTGCGGCTTGCAATTCGAACCTTTTAGTTGCATTACACTGTCTTGACATGTTTATCTTTCAAAATCGTACCCTTTTTTTTGGTTTTTTCCAAGCGTATTTTATTGCGCAGATGCAATTCTTAGATTTCTACACTTACTTTCTTCTAACTGTTTGAGATATATGTATGCAGCATTGAGTGCCCTTCATCGAAAACTATTTCAAATATTGGTGGTTTGCATCAGATGCTAGGTTTACAAGAACATATCTTAGTAGCCGCAGCGAGTGATTCGGTTGAGAGTCTACCGGAAAGTGAAGCCTCCAACAAACTTGGAGCCTCATTCGAAACACCATCTGGTCGCCGATTGGTAGTCCTTGAATGGTTTTTGTCAGCTCGAATCACCTTGCTTATTCATATTTTGCATTTTTGCTAAATTTGGTTATCACCTTTCTTTGCTAGGTCAAACCTTCAGAATACATGCAAATGATTACTTCCATGAAGCCTAACTTGTGGGCAAGTTTGGCGGATGAGGTGCCCGCATGGGTTACTGAGAAGCGAAATAGAACTTCTGTTGATAGAACGCTACGCTGGCTTGATGATTGCCTTGCTTTGGACTTGGTGGGTGGACTGTTTGACATGTTTTGCAGCCTGTGGCTTTTAAAATGTTGCTTTAGTTAGAGAACTCAATTTATGCAGAATTACGGCAAGTGGGAAGCTTCATGTATTTTGATACAAAGCACAATGGATATTCCGAAGTTGATGAATTCTATGTGCTATTATTACTTTTTCAATTTTTCAGGAATTTTTTCTTGGTTGTTTGATTAAAACTAGGGGTGTAAACGAGCCGAACACGAGCGAGTCAATGGCTCGTGTTCGGCTCGTTTATAAACGAGCCGAACACGAGCCGGCTCACGAGCCGGCCAACGAACAATAAATGAAAAAAAAAATTAAATATATTAAAAAAATAAATTTATAAAATCTTATCCATTAGACTTTGATCTAATAGTTAAAACTTTATATACAAATGAGTCTTTTCATAATTAAGCTCTCATTTATATTTTTATTTTGCTAAAAATTAAATAATAAAAATATATATTATGTATAATTATTCATTTATATATAAAAATATAAATTAAATAAATTATATAAATATAAAATGTATGTATTCGAGTGTTATCGAGCCGAACGCAGCCGACCCCGGCTCGTGTTCGGCTCGTTTATAAACGAGCTGAAAAATTCAGCTCATGTTCGGCTTGTTTACTAAACGAGTGAGCCGATCTCGAGCTCATTTCGAGCCGAACACGAGCTGGCTCGCGGACAGCGAGCTGGATTGCCACCCCTAATTAAAACTATCCGAGTTCACTAATATTTGCAATTTGTGATGGTAAGGAAGCTGGGAAAAACACGTTGGGCGCTGTTGTTGGAGGATCCAATATAGATGAACGGAAGCGTTGTGCAACTGAAGTGTCGCTACGAAATGTAGCAGGTACTCTAATTTTCAATTGTGTGGTTATGGCATGGTCCAGAACTTTTCTTTCTTCAGGCCTTTCCAATTTTAGTAGTTTGGTGGTCCTTATTAGTGCATTTCAATGAATCTAAATAGTGAAATATGATGAAATTGCGGGTAAACTATTCAAAATTAATTTTGCTTATGTGATGAGATTAGTAACAAATAACGAATGGATATTATAGATCCACTTACTGCAATCATTTGTTTGGGTGATGGAACTTGCTGAATTCAAGGACTAGTTATGAGAAATTGTGGTATTTCCTTCTCTTTTTTTTTAACTGTCAATTAACTAGAAAGAAGCATTTGATAAAAGTATTTGGTAAAATATGTGCAGATTGTTTGAATTTGCGAATCTGAGCTTCCTTGATACAATTACATGAAGGAATTTGATAAAATTTATGATTATTTTTTTTCAAATAATTGTTTTTCTAACTTAATACCTATTTTCATGAACTACAGATAGTAATACAAGTTGGTTTAAATTAGCAAAAATTGTGGGAAAATCGTTTAGAAATATTCAGTTTATTTTGTGCTAAAATTGAGCTGGTATGGTTTTATGAAACTAGCTGTAGCTGGTGTAGATAGGAACTTTGATATAAAGTTCTTTCATAAGCACCGTCAGTCCAGTGCTTCCACTTTTTCTCATGTTGGATTTGGATTCAGATCCATTCGGAAAAGTAGAAGCGCTGGCCAGGGGTTGCTACAAAAAGATTTTTCTTATCCTTAGTTTCTTCTTTCATAATTTCAGTTTTCTAAGAACCCATTTAGTACTTTAGCCATTCTAGGAATCCTATCTCGGATGCAGGCGAATTGAGCTGTTTAATAATTTACTACAGGTTTCTGGATTGGAGGGTTTGGCCTGGGAGAGAGTATGGAAGAACGGTTGGCTTTGCTTAATGCCGTTACGGTTAGTGACTGAACCATTACTCGGTCTACATTCAATTGTGTATTGGGATTATTCAACTTTTCATCTGTTATCTATTGCAAATGTAAAATCTCGTCGTTTTTCACTCCTCCAAGGATTCTGTGGTGTCAATTGTGAATTTGGGTTGTTTATTTATTTATTATTTTTTAAATAATCTTTTCGTGGCTGTAGAAAAATCTAAAGTTGGGGTTTCTCTTCTTTTAGGATTGCTTACCAGAAGAAAAACTGCGCTATGTATCTAGACTTTCGCTTCCAGGTACTGATGTTACTTTGTTTCTCCAACTAATGCTTTTAGTCTCGATGCAAAAGTCGGTTTGATGTCGCCTCATTTGTCCTCCTGGATTTCTACCTTGGTTCAGTTAGCAAATGCTGAGGTCAATTTTATGAAAAACAAATAAAAAAAAAGGAGAAAAAGAAGTGCTGGTGTCATTTTTATGTTTTATCTGGTTAATTGTTTTTAATTCATAATCCCCTCTTACAGAAGAGGTCTTGCAGGGTGTGGCTGCCGGGATTGATCTCTTCGACTCCACGTACGTAACGAACATAATTTTACTACTTTTTCTCACACCCCGTCTTTTCCTTACAGACAAAATACACATTATGCAATTGCAGATACATCTACCATCTTACTATTGGAGGGTTCGCGCTTGTGTTTCCTCTCGACATTGTCGAGAGTGACGATTGGGATTCTCGGACGGATATTGAAGGTGCGGATTGCACGAAGATAAACCTACGGGCAACGATCTACAGGTGATTAATTTATATCAATTCTTAATTTTATTCTCTTCACAACGATGATTTTACCCAAAATCCTAGTGCCCGCTCTTTCGCGTTTAGCATGAAACTGATCTATTGTCCGGAATTGCTTTAAAACCTTTCTCTTTAGAGAAAGCACACCTTACTGTGGAGTGAAGTTTGTCTATGTGGCTTGAACTTTGCATCTCGGAGCCAAAAATATTTGGGAAATGTAATTTTAATATGCAATCTCATAGTTATTATGCATCTTATTTTCTTTCTACAGGAAAGATACCTCGCCAATTGTCGATCGTTGTGGCTGCTTCACATGCCAGAATCACACTCGAGGTTACATTAATCACCTGCTTAACGTCCACGAAATGTTGTCTCAGATCTTACTGGAAATGTAAGCCGTCGTTTTTTTATCTTTCCCTAATCTAATCTCTATAACAACTATAAAGAGAAAAGTTTGGGGCCCGAGCCCCGCCATTTAGCTGTAGGAAACTACCAACATTTACATCATATATTCTCACTCGCGCCATTGTACGCAGACACAATACTCACCACTATCTCGGATTTTTCCGCTCGATGAGAGAAGCAATCAAGGGAGGGAAGTTCGAGCTGTTCCGCCAACGGTTCATAAAGAGGCGGCGTGCTTTCCTAACTGCAGAGGCGCCGTGCTCGTTATAACCTTTTCGTGGATTTCGCTTCGCATTGGAGTGATTTGTAATCTCCATTTTTGCGATTACTAAAACTGGGGATCTATTCAAAAACTGCAGTTGTTTTGATCTTGAGAAGCGATAGAGGAGGGAAGGATACAAATTTCAGATTCTGCTAACTGGAGAGTACTCGACACTTTGTCGAATTTGCGCGCAAGTTCGTGCCTGTGATTGTATTTTGCCCTTGCATTGTGGATTTTCTAATGCTAACCATGCAATTGCCCCCCTTCATTGTGGATTTTAAGCTTCTGTGATAAGTGGCAGAGCTCCAAAAAGGTTAGATGTTCTACAAAAGTGAGAAAGTACAAATTTCTCTGCATCACCATGTTGAAGGAAAACAAATGTTGAAAGTTTATTTCGTAGCCATATGGTATTAAAATAATGGGATAATATCTAATATACTTCTTAAGACTTCTATATATATATATATATATATATATATATATATATAGAGCTAGAATACTTTTAGAAGCACCAAGTTCTTGGTGCTTCTAAGTTTCTAGCCATTGGATCTACTTCCCAATTACTAATACCCCTTGGATCAAATACTATTCCACCTACCACCACCTACCACCACCTATCACCATCATCTCAACCTCACATCTATCCATCCAATGGTTAAAAACTCTAAAGCACCACCACATTGGTACTTCTAAAAGTATCCTAGCTCAACTCTATATATATATATATATATATATATATATAGATATATATATATATATATATATATATATATATATATATATATATATATATATATATATATATATATATATATATATATACTACTTATAAAAGCGTGAGTTTTAAATTTTTTCCTTTTTCCAAAATTGCCTCTATCCTTTTTATTAATATTTTCCTATCCAATTTTCAACCAATCATTTCAAATAAATTTTAACATAATAATATATTCTCAAATATAGATTTTAAGTTTTGGCCCTTAGATTTTATCCAATGAATAAAAATAAAAGTATCTGTCATTTTTCTTGACAAAAATACCCTCCATATCCGTTATTTTTTATCTACGTTGTGTTTCTCAAATATTTTTTTTCTACCCACCAATCATATAATACGTAAAATTAAATTTATCTCATATCTAACGTAATACCCGCCAATCACGTAATACCTCCGCTAATCACGTAATACGTAAACTTAAATTTATTTTCTAATAAAATAACATTTTTTTTAAAAATATTTTTTCTTCTCAAACATAATATCTGCCAACATATAGTATTCAAAATTAAATTTTAAATTTGTAATGCCGGCCAAAATTTAATACCAGCAAATTTGATAATTTAAATTTTAATACCCCCGTTAATCATATAATACGTAAAATTAAATTTATTTCCTATCCAAGCATTTTCTCAAATATTTTTTTTCTCAAATGTAATACCTATCCAATATATTATCTACACTACCTCCGTTAATCATATTTTTTTCTCATATATTATCTACACTACCTAATCTTATCTCATCATATATAGAATATACCTTAATACCTACTCATACAATATCTACACTACCCAATCTTATCTTATCATAATATTTATCACACAATAGATACATCATATTTTTTTCGTTAGCATATATTTTTTGGTATTTTCTCATTTTTACCATACGGTTTTTACATACAAAGCATATATTCTTTTAGTAGTATCCTTTCTTATTTTTATCTATATTTTACTCAAATATTTTTTTAGTTATATCTTTATCTATATTTTTCTCAAATATTTTTTTAGTTATATTTTTTCTCATTTGTCACGGTGGTATTTTTTCTCATTTGTCACGGTGGTATATCGTCATCGTTCTATTCATCATCATTGCCTATGCCGGTATATTGCCGTGTTCGCTATCTCGCTAACACACATTGGCATGAAAAAATTATTAATAACTAAATATTTGGATGGATTGAAGCATGAATCGAATTAGATTGTCCTATATCCCTCTGGGACAAGATAGTGCTAACACACATTGGCATATGAAGAGACGCTATTGGAAACAATTCAGTTGTTGTATTAAAGCAGTGAACGTTAATATCGATAATTAGAATAAATATATTTTTTAATATTTTATTTTTTCTATAGTATTTTAAATTTATTTATAAAGATCAATTTATTTAGCAAAATTTTGCAAGTAAAATTGTGCTTAATTCACTTATTCAAAAACTTAAGGAATAACATTAAGTTAAAAAGTTTTACTTATACGATTTTTTATTAAATTTACACTTTTTATTAATTTTATCTATTCTGATGATTTACTAATATTTATTTTATTATTTTTCTTACTTTCAGTGCAATTTGTACGGAAGTGAGTCGGACGATGACATTTTAAGTTAGTTAATGATAAATTTTTTTATTTTTTTTTAATGATACCATGATGGATTTTGAGTTTTTTATTTGATGATATTGTAATTCTATTTTTTATTTCGTTATTTTATCTTGGTAATGATTAAATACTATATATCGAATCTATAATATTTATTTATAAAAAATTTAGGCTAAATTAAAACCCCTCATGTAATAATCCGCTTTTTCACTTCCCCCGACGTTTAAAAATCTATACTTTGCCCCCGTAAAATAAAAAATGTTCACGGGGGTTACGGTATGTAAAATGACTATTTTGCCTCGCCATTTTCGTCTTCTTTCTCAGTAGGCCCTTCGATCGGCTGCAATTCCGACCTCAATCGGCCACGATTTCTCTCTATTTCCTTCTCCACCTGCTCTCCTTCTCCTCCTGCACCCTCGCCGCCCCACGATTTCGTCGACAATAGGGAGGAAATCAAGGTGGGTGTTGATGGAGATGTAGGCAAGACAACGAGGGCGAAGGCGAGGCGGCGGAGGAGGACGAAGGATGTGGGTAAGGCGAGACAGTGGAGGACGGCGGCGGCGCGGCGACGAGACGGCGGCGAGGCGGCGACTCCGAGGGAGGCGAAGCAACAAGGAAGTGGGTGGAGGGATATTTTCGGCATAAAATAATATTTTATAATGGAACCCTAACGTAGGGGTGAAGTGCATATTTTTTATTTTACTGGGGCAAAGTGTAGGTTTTTAAATGTCATGAGGGAAAGTAAAAAAAAACGGGTTATTACGAAGAATTTTCTCGTAATTTAGCCAAAAATTTATTTTTTAGTATTTGTGCGACGTGCATTGCACGTGCACTTAACTAGTATATATATATATATTTAGTCCCGCTACTATACTTTTATGAGTATAGAGCCTTTTGTACGCATAAGTTTTTTACCATTAGATCTACTCTTTAATTAATTTCACCCGTTAGATTATATTATTCAACCAACCACCCACTCAACCCAGTGGCCACTATCAATCTAACCGTAACCACTCTCATCCTAATCACTCATTTTTCATCTGAACGGTTGAAAATTTATGAGTAGTAGGTCTTCAATACTCATAATAGTATAGTAGTGGCATATATATATATATATATATATATATATATATATATATATATATATATATATATATATATATATATATATATAGTCGGGCTATGGTGCTTGTAAAAGCACCAAGCACTTGGTGCTTGTGAATTTTTTACCGTTAGATTTACGACTTTGATCATTTTCATCCGTTAGATTATACTATTCATATATATATATATATATATATATATATATATATATATATATATATATATATATATATATAGTTGCGCTAGAATACTTTCAAAAGCACCGTAGAGATGGTGCTTTTGAGTTTTTAACAATTGGATGGAGAGATGTAAGGGTGAGATGATGGTGGTAGGTGGTGATTGATGGGATAGGTGGTGGTAGATGGAATAGTGTTAGATCCAAAGGCTATTAGTAGTAAAAAAGTAGATCCAATGGCTAGAAACTTAGAAGCACCAAAAGTTGGTGCTTCCAAAAGTATTCTAGCTCAATTATATATATATATATATATATATATATATATATATATATATATATATATATATATATATATATAGTCCGCTATGCTATCAATAGCACGAAGGTCTCGATCTATCAAGTTTTCTATCGTTAGATCCACCCTTGGATGATTTTCATCCGTTAGATTATACTATTAATAATTCACTCTTCTCACTAACGGCCAAAACTTAGCACAAATGACTTGGTGCTATTAATACAGTTTGTAGTTCTATATATATATATATATATATATATATATATATATATATATATATATATATATATATATATATTATATATATAGATATATAGAACTAGGCCACTATACTATTAATAGCACCAAGTCATTGGTGCTACTAAGTTTTTGGCCGTTGGATTGAGAGATGTGCGGTTAGGAAGATGTGGGCCCCCTAGGTTAAGTGGGTGGTGGTTGAATAGTATGATCTAACGGGTGAAAATTATCAAAGGGGTGGATCTAATGGCGAAAAACTTGGTAGCATCAAATGCACGGTACTATCGATAGTATCCCGGACTCTCTCTCTCTCTCTCTCTCTCTCTCTCTCTCTCTCTCTCTCTCTCTCTCTCTCTCTCTCTATATATATATATATATATATATATATATATATATATATATATATATATATATATATAGGTAGTGCTTGTGAGTTTTTAATTATTGGATGGAGAGATATAGGGTTGAGATGATTGTGGTAGGTGATGGTAGGTGAGATGATTGTGAGTTTTTAATCATTGGATGTGAGTTTTTAATCATTTGTATATTTCTCTCTGTTATTTAAAAATAACTTATTGGTAATATCGGTTAAAAGTCATCTTGGATTAAACCTGCATTAAACTTTTACCAAAATTTAAAGAAAAAAAGTCAAAAATCTTTTTGCGTAAATGAAAGAAGTTGGTGACAGTAGAAGGGAAATAGTAATTTCAAAGAGATAATGATTCTTAACAATTCACTAAAATAGAATTTAACTCTAGAAATATATTTGAAATAACTTGAAAGATTAAAAAGATATTTTTAATATTAATCCGCTAAGAGAGATAAATAAAAAAATTGAAAAATTTTAAGAAATATATAAACAATTGCCCACAAAATAATTTTTTCAAAACTTATTTTGTTTGAGATTCCTAAACATTTTAAACCTCTTTATAGAAACATTTACTTTATAAGATTGGGCTGGAAAATATAATAATTTTTTTAAAAAAATCATTTTACACATCAAATGGTGTACTTAAAGTCATCATCATTGAGCTTTATTTTGCACTTATTTAACTTGTTACTTGGGCACCACCTTCTTACTCCATTACTCATGCAACATAATCATTTGATAATATCTAAGCCCCACAACTACAACTTTATATAATCTTGAGCACTTTTGAGCCTTTTTTATATTAGATTTTAAAAATACCTACAAATATATTTTACTATTGCCAACCATTTAAATATGTACTCTTTTTTTTTTTTAATGAATCTTTATAATTTTATAGCAACAATGCTTAGTCCTCTGAAATCCACCTTTGTATTGACTTAGTTTAATTAGTTTAAAGAAAGGCAGAATACGTATTTTTTTCGAATTCAGAACTTTCTAATCTGATGCTAAGTTATTCTTCCAAAACGTAAATTAATACTTTCTCCTAAGAAATTAAAATCTTCATCTGGATGTTACTGCAGAAGAGATTACTCACTGCCAATAGATTACTTCACTGAGACGTACTAGTAGATCAGCACTGCGTCTTCTGTGCGGTTCTTACGAAAAGCTGTGACCACCTATTTCATAATTGTGTTTACGTACGATACCTCCTCTTTAGCGCGAAGGCTTAGTATCTGGTGGCACCACGGATGACGCTCGATGTCTTTGGGAGTGAACTTCTACCAACCCCGCAAACTCTTTGAGAACATAAGGCCTGACCCTTCTCGCAGCAATCTGGTGGATTGTTTGGGGGGATAGAAACAATTCCATCTTCCGGGGTATACCGACCGATGCTTCCAGGTCTTTAGGACGTATTAATCTTCTGATCACCAATTGGGCCGCTCTGCGCTGATGCGTCACTAGCTTCACCTCACCTAGCTTGCTCTTTTCTGTTTCTTAATTTTTTTTACCTCTTTTGCTTGTTTTTTCGAAAGCCCTAGCTGCTTCCAACTTATATGCTCAGTTCATTTTGCTTAATGAATGAAACAAGTAGCTTGCTATTTTTTTTCTCAAAAAAAAAAAAAAAAATCTCTTTCCTAAAAAGTAAGAAACAACCATAACTAATGCAGTTCGCTAAGTGCTCAATAGTTGATACCCGACGTCTTAAGTTCGAACCCTATTGCTTCATATTTCTAAGTGAGTTCAGTTCGAAAAAAAAAAAAAAATGGACGAGAAAGACCCTCATGTTTTGATGTCATGTACAATTATGTAAAACAATTATTATTCTCTAAAAATTTAAGTTAACAAACCTAAAACTTTAAATATCATAAATGCCTCTCCAAAATCTTAAAGTTTACAAATGCATCGTTAATCATCCAAAACTATCACTGACTGACCGTCCCTAGAGCAAGTGGCAAAGGACTTGACAGTTGGTATCTGAGGTCCCAAATTCGAATCTTAGTTGATTCATATTTTCAGCTAAATTAATTTTTAAATAAAATAAATGAAGCAGATAACGTGCTACTTATCTCTCTCCGATTTAAAAAAAAAAAAAAAAAAAAAAAAAAAAAAAACTCCTATAAACCTCAATTGGGAAGGGCATCTATGATTCTATGAAGTTCCACTATTACTAACTGGTACAGTGGGCACTTTCAAAACTCAATGTAGTTGAGGGGCCTCCATACATTTTTACCAACTCATCATCAATCAACCACGCATCAACGGTCCAAAATAGCTCCTACCCCTCTTCTTTTTAACAAATAAATAAGGCCAAATTACACAAACCTTTCTATAAATACTTATTTTTTTACTCTTTTTTTTTTCTGACTTTTAAAAATCTATATTTTGTTTTTTTTAATTTTAAAAATATTTTTAGAGATTACTGTATTAATGAAGAGTGCAAAATGATCAAATTATTCTTATTTTTTTTATAAAATAACTTTTTAATATATTTTTATTATTTTGAATGATATTTTTAATATAAATTATAAAAAATAGATGAAATAGTAATAAATCCTGATGGAAAGGTGCAAAATGCAACTTGAAATGATGACGAGTAAAATGTATGGTTTTGAAAATTAAAGAGAAAAAGTGAGAAAAATAGATATTTATAAAAGACCTTTATATAATTTAACCAATAAATAAATAAATATAAAAATCATATTTAACAAATTTACAAGTGTGAGGCTACGCTCCTTGTACTGCTTTTTAATGTTGTGATTTTTGAATCGTCGATCTACTCGGCTTAAACTTGATCTAGAGTATTTAAAGTAACTAGAAAATAAATTTTGTGATTTTTCGATATTATTTGCCTAGTGATCGAAGATACTCAAAATCAATAATTTTAATGCCCGTAGTGTCGTTTGGAAGTTTAACGGTGTAGAAATATTCAAATTATATGAAATTTTGATAAAATTTTTTTTATATTATATAAAACAAGATTAATATCTTTGATCTAAAATTTTAATGTCATATTATCACGTTTTGTAAGATTTTTATTTTCAGCTGCTGATTTTGAGGCCCTTCTTTCACTAGGTAAATAATATCGAAAAATCGCATAATTTATTTTCTAGATACTTCAAATACTCTATATCAAGTTTAACTATTGATCGACGACTCGAAATTGCAACATCGAAAACTAGTTGGAAGCAGAAGGCTCCGTGCTTCCGATAGAACAAAGAGCACGGCTTGTGTCATGTGCGGGGTCGATTTATGAGACCGTTGATCATCTTTTCATGGAGTGCGTCTCTGCTAAATTCATCACGGTAATGATCGTTGACGATGTACAGCCTCGGGACCTGGGTGACAAAGTTCTAGGGCTTTGGGACAGGCGGGTGACTGGGAAGGGCCCGCAAACGACGGCAAGTAGCCTACTGAAAATCGCAGCCCGTTGGTGAACCATCTGGAAGAGTAGAAATGATTTAATATTTCGAAACGTACAGCTAGATCCCCCCAAAGCGGTCCGTTTGGTGAACCCTTGATTTTATCTTGGGAGCTTTGTTTCTCGATTAATTATTAATCGTCGTTTTTTTTTTTTTTTTTTTTTTTTTGTTTCAAGGCTCTTGCCTCACTTTTTAGTTCATACTTCCAATGAACGTTAGATAATGGCTATTATTTTTTTCTCAAAAAAAAAAAAAAAGAAAAAAAAACAGTAGCCTTACTCAATTTACAATATACCCCTATATATATATATATATATATATATATATATATATATAAAAAAAAAAAAAAAAACAGTAGCCTTACTCAATTTACAATATACCCCTATATATAAATATATATATATATATATATATATATATATATATATATATATATATATATATATATATATATATATATATATATATTCGCAAAGTAGTTGGCGCGCATATATGCGCTTCATCTCCCTCCTCACCATTATCGATCGTGCTCACCTCTCCTCTCTCTCTCTCCACACCCCCTCTCTCTCTCTCTCTCTCTCTCTACACCTCTCTCTCTCTCTCTCTCTAAACCCTTCGACTCCCCCTTTTTTTAGCAAAGTAGAAGAATCCTATAATCCCTCTCCTCTTCCCATTTCTCTCTCTCTCTCTCTCTGTTTCTCTCCCCCACGTCTTTTTTGGATAGTTTAATTTCTTAATTTATCTCCAAAATTTGAGGAAAAAATGGATCTAATTTTTCTGTTTTTGTCCTCGTTTCGATCCATTTTGTTGATCGCCTCCGCGTTTTGCTCCGCCCCTGTTCGCAGAAAATAGAAAGGTGGGATTTTTGGTTGGTCGGTCGGTCGGAACCCTCGTTTCCGACGCAAAGGTGGGATTTTGATCTCGCTGCGACGGTTTTGGTCGAGTTTGTGATGCGGGTTTTGGTCTGATTAGGGTTTCGATCGGCGTTCCGGGAGAAATTTGAGTGTTTTTTGTGGAATGGTGTTTTGAGGGAGCTCGATTTTGATTGAGACAATTATTAGGGGAAAAGGAGTGGGGTTGGGGAAGGGGAAGGGGAAGGGGAAGGGGGAGGGGGGAGAGTTTGTAAATTGTTCATCTTATGGGTTGCATTTGTTCTAAAGGGATCGCCACCGAGGAGAATGTCGAGACCCTGCGAAAGGCCTCCCTCTCGAGCAAATCGTTGAAGCGATTCGTTACTCTATCGAAGAAAGAGGAGGCGATTGTGCCGAGCTCCGACGCACCGGTTATAGTCGACGGTGGGGGAAAACTTAGGATTAACTCGAAGCCGAAGGAACATGGGGTGGTCCTGATTCCTGTGACTGTCGATGCGATGGAGAAGAAAAAGGCGGTGGCGGCAGTGGCCACCGCCGAGAATAAGGCGAGGAAGCCGGCGGGACATCATAGAAGGGCCACCGTGGATGCCGGTGCCAACGGGAGAGAGGATGATAACGCGAGGGTCGGTGACGCGGAGCCCAATTTGGGGATCGGCGGAGTCCCCAACGGGTTCTCGGGGGAGCACGCGATCGCCGGTTGGCCTTCTTGGCTCACGGCGGTGGCCGGGGAGGCCGTGAAAGGGTGGCTTCCGCGAAGAGCGGATTCTTTTGAGAAATTGGACAAGGTAATCTTTTAGAGGGGTTTATTGCAAATTTAGTGCCTGAAATTCGATTTAGATTTCAATTTCGTCCTCTTTAGTATGTTGTGACAATGTGTGAATTTCATGTTTAATCTAACATGATTCTATTGTTTTGAGGTTTCCTTCTGTTTGATTAAAGAAATATTGGAATATGATTCTATTGTTTTGTTATTCAGAAAATGAAAATAAGTAATCTGGTAATGATGGTAATGATATTGATGACGACAACGACGACGACGATGCAATATTAACATGAACAACACTATTCTATGACATTTTAGTGCTAACATCTAGACATTGATATGAAAAACTTTGCAGATTGGGCAAGGAACTTATAGTAATGTATACAGAGCCCGTGATCTTGAAACCGGTAAGGTAGTCGCCCTCAAGAAAGTTCGGTTTGTCAATATGGATCCAGAAAGTGTTCGATTTATGGCTAGAGAAATCCATATACTGCGGAGACTCGACCACCCGAACATTATAAAACTTGAAGGCATAGTAACATC
Organism: Aechmea fasciata; assembly: GCA_025177825.1. NCBI lineage: Eukaryota > Viridiplantae > Streptophyta > Magnoliopsida > Poales > Bromeliaceae > Aechmea > Aechmea fasciata. Next base: position 5,393,514 of record CM045938.1, read on the forward strand.
TCGGATGTCGAATAGTTTGTATCTTGTCTTCGAATATATGGAGCACGACCTTGCCGGGCTCGCGGCAACTCCAGGTCTGAAGTTCACCGAGCCGCAGGTACATGATCTGATAACACCATAAAATTCTAGTATGGCTATATAATGTAGGAAACCATCTATAGATGTAGCGACAGGTGGGCTGGGTGGCAAGAACCTGACACAACCTGTTACTGTAGTTCTATAATCATTCCATAATACTTATAAATACCAATTTTTTTTATGTAAATATCAGGTCAAGTGTTACATGCAACAACTACTTCGAGGACTCGATCACTGCCACAGTCGTGGAGTACTACATCGAGATATCAAGGGCTCGAATCTTTTGATCGATAATAATGGCAACCTTAGAATAGCGGACTTTGGCCTCGCGACATTTTTCAATCCTGATCAGAAGCAGCCATTGACGAGTAGAGTTGTCACGCTGTGGTATCGACCTCCCGAGCTTTTGTTGGGTGCCACGGAGTATGGCGTAGCGGTTGATTTGTGGAGTACGGGTTGCATCCTCGCAGAATTGCTTGCTGGAAAGCCAATCATGCCGGGACGAACTGAGGTATAGAGCATTCTTCAAGCTTTGATTAATGACATTACGAATTTCACATATATGATATGATAGAGCCCTTATGTAGTAGCATTTGTTTAATGATATCGTTAGACTGAAATTGTTACTGACAGGTCATTGTTTACTATATAGAGGTTGTTGGGCTGAATGAACTTACTCTTTCAATAACAATTTTAGATTTGCCGATATCGGTAGCCTCTTGTTGTTCATGCCTTGCAAATAATGAATGTTCATAGTCATCCTATTTATGGTTTCATTTTGGTTCTTCTTTGGATTAGACACTTCTTCCTCCAGAGAGGCGCAGACAAAAACTCAGTGAACTCAGTTTCGCTGAACAATTTTTCATAAAGATGTAGTTTACGTAATGAGAATGTGCGTCAAGGAAGATTCCCGTTACTGATAGACAGTATAAGTTGCATCGCTGCTCCTCATCTTTTTAGCATTCATTTTAATATGGTACGGAATCTTTCAAAATAGGGGCCCTAACCTGTGCTTTAATCTTTCGATGAAATTCCTTCCTACAATTAGACCAGTATATTTACATAATATTTAGTTGTGGACCGAGCTGAAACCTAAAAGGATTGGATATCTCTTAAAAGTGTAGATAGTTCTTGTTTTATCTAAAATTTGATTAAATGTTTCCGCCAATTGGCTTTGTTGACTGACTTGTTTTCCTACACACCGTCTAGGTGGAGCAACTCCACAAGATTTTCAAGCTGTGCGGATCACCATCAGAGGAGTATTGGAAGAAATCGAAGTTGCCGCATGCAACTATTTTCAAACCTCAACACCAATACAGGCGCTGTTTCGCCGAGACATTCAAGGATTTCCCTCCTCCGGCTTTAGCTCTCTTAGATTCTCTACTTGCAATCGAACCAGCTGCTCGGGGAACAGCAGCTTCAGCTCTTCAGAGCGAAGTATGTTTTTGACTCTCGTGATAAATTTCATGCCTTCTTTCTAGACTATGTGAATATTTTTCCCTTAAACAATGGAGATGCGATACTTTCCGTGAGCATGCTAGGAAACAAAACTAATTAGTATTATTTGCTTTCTAAACTGAAAAAGTAAATTCTATCATCTGTTAAAGAGGAGAATGGTTTTGCAATATTCTTCTTTCTCGTGCTCATATTCTTCGCTCGAGTTTTTTTGTCTTCATTTTTAACTAATAAATAGTTAAAACTTTTGTAGTTTTTCAGAACAAAGCCGTATGCCTGTGATCCCTCGAGTTTGCCTAAATACCCACCAAGCAAGGAGTATGATGCGAAGCTTCGCGATGAAGAAGTTAGAAGGTATTTTTCTCGAAATCTTGGGTTTAACTCTATTTGCTATCATTAGGACACTTACATATTTTCTTCTAATTATAATAGAAATTATAGTGTTCCATGGTTCTTAAATTATTTACCATGTGTTTTCGTCCTTACAGGCAAAAGGCGGCGGCTATTAATGGCCGGGGAGCTGAATCTATAAAGCCGAGGCAAAAAGAATCTAAAGCAAATCCAGTTCCCAATGCCAATGCGGAGCTTCAGGTAATCGTAAATGTAGTTTTATGAGGTTGACACTTTTTTTTGGTGTTTGCATACAAAAATCTCATTGTGAAGAAGATTTATCAATTCTTAAGAAGTGCACATGATTTTCCATCGTTTATGCAATCAATTTTAGCTCGCGCCAAACTTATGTTTCTATTTTCTTTTTTACGCTTCCAGAAGCGACATGTACAGGCAAATCCAAAAAGCAGGAGTGTGAAGTATAGCCCACTAGAGGATAGCGGAGCCGGGTTCCCCATCGAGCCCCCCGGACTACCCACAGCTCTGCACACGGCTCAATTCGGATCAACATGGTATAATAAGAAGGGTAATCACGACGATCATCGCGGAGTTCCGGAGCGCACATATAGCTCCGTTAGGGTCGCAAATGGTCCTCAGCTAAAGACACAGCGATCCTATAAGCCTCAAGCTGGTGGGACCGACTTGCACAGCCTATCGGTTTCGACTACGGGGAGAAGCACTGCTCACCCGAGATACAATCGGCTCGATATAGTAGAGTCCTCGGAGAAGCATGTGCTCGATCGGCCTGCCTCTTCTCACAAGAAAGATTTAGGAGTCAAGGACTCGGCAGTGGTAACTACTTACTTAAACTGTTGTTTATTTTCACATTGGCATTTTGTTAAGGCACCTACGACGCATCCGTGCATTCTCAGTTTGCGATGCTTAATGCGATTACCGTTATTGGCAAATTTAGGGTTACGGAGGCAAGATCAAACGAATCCATTACTCGGGGCCATTGATGCCCCCGGGAGGGAACGTCGAAGACATGCTTAAGGAGCATGAGCGGCAGATCCAACAGGCCGTGCGCAAAGCTCGCCTCGGAAAAGACAAGACGAACAAGTAACTTACATTGAGAAAAGCTGCTTTGCAAAAGCACTTTTTTGCAACAAACAGCATCTATTGAGAAGATTTTACAGACGCGGAATCGACTCGCTTACGTTTACAGCAAAACGGAGAAAAATGCAGCTGAGTTCTTCGAGGCATGAGAACTATTCAGTGCACGAAATGCTGAGTTGATTTCCGAAAGTAATTTTTGCGAATTATGTACACCTCTTACAAAACTTTGTAAATTAAACCCATCACTATGAATGTATATCTTGTTAGTTGGCAACTTTTAGCAGAACTGCCGGGAAAATCGCTTTCTAAGGAAGCTGTTCCGGCATTTGTTGGAGTGTACGAATGTGCGGATGTAAAGAAAGGAATTGCTTGTCGAGAGGCGTAAAAAACGCAAAAGTCTCTATGCAATTTTAAGAACAACATATGTAAGGGATTTGAGCTTTTAGGGTTCTGGGTGAATGTAAATGCTTGTTGTAAAATGTGTATTATTTGGATTACCTCTTATTCCTGTTTTGAATGTGCATCTTCATACACTATAAACAAATTCTCCACCGGAACGGGCACCGGACGCCGCAGAACCCGCAGTTGTTCGGGTCCGACCGCACGTCCAGGCACCGGTTCCTGCAGGTCCAGGTATAGTCACAAGTTCGGCATTCGGAAGCGAATTCAGAGAAATATTCGAACAATCGACATGTCGAGAACTTTACAGAACTTCAATTGAACTATGAATCATTTTGATTTGCTTATTCGGCCTGTTAGTTTATTTAATTTGAGTCAGTCAATAATACTTTAACTGCAAATTTTGAAAATGGTGGAATTAGTTAGTAAGTTTCATGTAATTCTCGCAAGTATAAATTTATTAAAGTAATTAATTTAATTTAAATTTTGAAGTCAAAATGTTGTTGCGTTGCTAAAATCAAATAAATTGAAAGGCTGGGTAGCCAATTCAAATTGATCCATAGTTTGGATAAGTTTTGTACATTTTCACCGAAAGGTAATGGAAAATGCTAAGATTGTGTAATGATCCGACTTGCTAGCAACAATAACTTGTTGAGTCTAAATTATAAGCTCAAAATAGTTAAGTCCAATTATTATTATTAGCATGTAGGTCTTTATATAAATTGATCGGAATTAGTATCCCATCCGATGTGGGACTATTGGGGCGTTATAAACTCCCCCTATTTAGATCCTAACATTCTCGTCGGGTCCAAATCAGATCACAAACAGACATATCAGGGCCAGAATTATAGGCGATGTAAGATTCAAGAGGTGGCTCCCGCAAAATCCGTTGGTGTAGCACTTTGTCCCACATAGCACTTAGTTTTCACACTTCCGGCCGGTATTCGGCTCTGATACCAATTATAACAACCAAAATAATTCCACATCGGATGGAATACTAATTCCGATCAGTTTATATGAGGCCTACACGCTAATAATAATAACTAGACTTAAATATTTTGGGCTGATGATTTGGATCTAACGAATTATTGTTGCTGGCGGGTCCGGCCGTTACGGATTGTACCTGCAACAAAGTTGCGGCGCAAAGGGTGGTAGCCCCGCCCAGCAAATCAACGGTCGGTGCCTACACCCGGACTCCCTCGGCCTCCGACCGCGCCTCTCCGGTCAGCCCTCACCGCCGCCCGCGACCTCGTCGGGCCAAGGGGGCGTGACGGTCGCAACAGCAACAGCAGCAGCGGTGGTGTTCGCGTGCCGCCGCTCTACTTTTTGTTCATCGTCATCATCATCATCATCATCATCATCTTCTTCTTCTTCTTCTTCTTCTTCTGCGACGACGTCGATGTCGCGGGACGCAACATGTGCTGCTTCTAACAAGTACATGTACCATGAAAACACATATTACTATAATAGTTATAAAGATCACTAATAAGAGGGAGGGAGAGTTTGGAACCCATTTTGTACTATAAGTTTTGGTACAAAATATTGGTCGTTTGAAACGGGTGGCGGGAAATTTAAATACGGGGAAAAGGAATCGACCGTTACGTGTTATTTCCCGCGCAAACAACGGGTGGGTTCATGCTTTCCTTGGCATATAGAAAAGTTAAATATATATACCATATAATTTATTATTTGTTTAAAATCAAAATATTTTAATTTTTATACATAACATCGTGGTCCCCACGTCTAATAAGGAGGGCCCCACACACAACTTAGAGCCAAAAATAATCAAATTAATCCTCGTAACCTCCAAGTTGTCATCATCTAATTTTTTTTTTTTTATAAACATATCGAACATCAGATATATTTCTACAAAAGTTTAATTTTTCATATTTATTTCTATAAAAATTCTAATATTTTTAAGTAAACCATATGCAATACATAGATATAAAATGTTATATAATTAGTAATTTTAATTAAAAGAAAAGATCTATTAAACTATCTAACAAAGTTTAAGAGATGTAATTTTTAAGGATAAATTACACTTTTGGTCCTCAAACTATGACGAGTGTGACACTTTAGTCCTCAAACATTAATTCTGGCCAGTTTTAGCTTAAATTTTTGAATTGTTGCTATCAAATTTTACAACCTAATTTTTGACTAAATGTTGATGAATTACTAATGTATAGTGTATGGTGGGATTGATTACGATAATTCAAATAATTCGAACTAAAAATAAAAACAAATTAAAGTTCGAGGACTAGGCGTTGTGCGTCCCATAGTTTGAGGACCAAAGTTGTAATTTATCCAATTGCTAAAATAAAAAAAATTGGGTTAATTGCGTACAAATCCTTGTAAATATATCGAATAGCAGATATATCCCTACAAAGTTTAACTTTTTATATTATTCCTACAAAAGTCCTGATATTTTTAAATATGCCCCTATTATTAAGATTCATTAGAAAAATATAGTTAACTATAGGTAAAATACTTAACCCTGGTTAGTGAATGAGATAAATTAATATTTTTACCCCTCTTATATTATTTGTGATGGTAGAAAGAAAGAAAATGACCATTGAAAATTGAAAATTGTAGAGAGAATATTTCTGAATAATTCTAACAATCCGAGCTTTTGGAGGGATATATTTGTTATAGCAAATATGTCATTTTACTTATCTTTTGTTAAAAAATAAATAATACTATAACGGTAACAAATTAGAGAAGCAAATATGAATATCACCGAACTTTTGTAGATATAAATATAAAAAAGCTAAACTTTATAGTGATATATATTTGCTATTCGATATATTTACAAAGAGCCGCATGAAATTAACCCTAACACCCCGTTTGGTTCGGAATCAAGGGTTCCCAAACACCCAATTTGGGAGGTGGGTACTCCAACCAAACAAAACACTATTTTATCCATTGTCCTTCTTATCTCACATACTCAAATCAAGCATTATTTTATCTATATCTGGACTAAACCTAATTCTCAACCAAACACAAAATTACTCTAACCTCACCTTAACCCTGAACTTAGCTCTATCTCTGGAATAATAAGTTTTTACTTAACTCCGAACCAAACGGTAGCAAATAAAAAAAAAATTAGACACATATGTATAAAAGAGCTAAAGTTTAGGTAGTTTTTGTATATTTTTCCTAGCAATTTTAGTAGCTGCGGGCGAAGTCGTCGCTGGATTGGTCTTATCGGAGAACACGTTGCCGACTTTGGAAAACTAACAGCTGGAGATTGGTTCTCTCTCTCTCTCTCTCTCTCTCTCTCTCTCCTCTCCACACCCTCTCTCTCTCTCTCTCTCTCTCTCTCTCTGTCTCTCTCTCTCTCTCCTCCCCCAATTAACGAGTCATCGATCGCTCCTTCTCTCTCTCTCTCTCTCGTTCTCCTCGTTTTAGGGTTTCGATCGTGCCCTAATCCCGCTCCCAGGGGAGGGGGGAAGGGGCCTCAATGTCGCCATGGAATGCTCCGTTCTATCGCGATCTCGATTGAGGTGGTTTCGTATCCGCAATTTCCCTCCTTTCTTCGCATCTTCTCTTCGTTTTTTCGGTGATTATTTCGTAAGTAGGCCCTTTGGTTTGCTGATTAAGCGTTAATTCTTCGGGGAATTGTTCGTAGGAGCGTGAAATATGGAGGTTTTGGAGGGATTTTTTGGGTTTCTTCTATTTAGGGTTTGCAAAGTATTAACGCGGATTAGAATTACGAGGGGGAAAAAAAATTAATAAAAATTGTTTTTGTGCTCCTTTTTTTTTTTTTTATAACTTTTTTTGATTTTTTTGGCTTCATTAGGCCAATTAGGTTGTGTTTGTTTATGAAAGTTTTCGCCTTTATAATGTTGGTAGTATGATTACAAAATGTTGTGTTTTTCGTTATTTTTTTTTTTTTTTTTTTTTTTTGTAAAAAAAGATATTATTTTTTGTTTTCTATGCGATTGAACAAAGATTGGTGATTAATTTGTGGACTCATTGTATTAAAATATAGAAATGAAGCAAAAAAAACAAAAAAAAAAAGGTTACTACTGCAATTTTGTTACATGAATCCATAAATGTAAATAACGTCGAAAATGCACTTTTGGATTTGAAAAATATAAGTAGGTATTAAATATGTACATACGAGATTCCATGCTTTAGTTTACAAGCAATCAACTACTTGATTGGTTTTGTATCTTCTTCGTTTCAGAAGTTATCTTTGAGATTCTATGTTGCATTTTGAAGTTTCTCTTTTTCGAATAGAGATGATGCGAACATGCACATGTTAAATTGTGTAAAACTACTGTTGATTTCCAAAAGCTTAAGCTATCAGATGAATTAAATGGGAGGAAATTAATAACGTTAGGAACTTGGTGAGATTCGAACTTGTGATCTCGTGCTCTGATGTCATGTTAAATTGTGTGAAACAATCGTTGTTCTTCAAAAACTTAAGCTAGTTGAGAATTGGTGTTTCTTATATCCATATTCAACAGCTCATTGTTATGTTAAACATGTTTACTTGTGTAGAGTTGTAAGGCTTTTTGGTAGCTTGAATCTCTGATGGTTTTGATTCATATGCATCTTACATATATGTGCATTTTCATTTTTTTTTTCCATTTATTATCTATGCCATATCTCGAAATTCTGACTGTATAATCCTCAAAACTGAATATGTACCTACGCGAGTTATGCAGTGCCAATTCTTTCTACCTTAGACTCGCGCATCAAAGATCGAGAGTTTAATCCTAGTGTGCAAAATGATGTATTTTCGCAGGCACCTGGTGAGCAACAGCGATTGTGAGAAGGTCGCTACCGTATTTACAATCAGGGGTAATTCTAGTATCAATGCGAAGGATAGAGAGCATGCTTTGTGGAATCCCTGCTTCGGCTGATGCACTTGATCAGTCTCGCCACCGATACATTCGGTGTAATAACTATCTCTCTCGTCTCTCTTCTGTCTCTTCTGGGCCTCCTCTGCATCTACCGCTCGTTACACTTCCAGCTGCGCATTCGACGACGGCGCTTCCTCCATCTCAGCTACTTTAATGGACCGTGGGTCACCCGCATCACCCTGATCCTGATCTCGATATGGTGGGGCTTCGGGGAGATCATCCGATTGAGCTTTCTGCACGGCGCGGGAAAGCTCTTTTCGAGCCAAACGTGGCAGAGGAACGTGTGCAAGTTCTACGTCCTGTCGAACCTCGGGTTCGCGGAGCCGAGCGTGTTCCTTATGCTCGCGTTCCTCCTCCACGCGGCGCTCCAGGAGCGCGAGTTCACCTTGAGCCCAAGATGGAACCGGAAGACCATCGGCTGCGTCGTGCTTCTCTGCTTCCCGGCTATTCTCTGCCAACTTGCCCTAGTTTTCGTCGGGCCCAAGTTCGCTAACTGGGAGAAGAGCGATAAGAGGCTGAACATGATCAGGCTCTTCACCTCGACCTCTTCGCTCAGCGACGACGGCACCGTCACATGCACGTACCCCTTGTTGAGCACCGCGTTTCTCGGGGCCTTCTACATTATACTGATCACCTACGTAACATACATCGGGAGCCGGATGCTGTCGCTGGTGATCAACAAGGGGCTAAGGCGAAGGATTTACGTGTTGGTGTTCTCCGTCATCCTGTTCCTGCCGATGCGGGCGCTTCTTCTGGGGTTCTCGGTGCTTCCCCGGCCGGGCAGCTTGGTGTACGAGGCGATCGCGTTCCTCGCCTTCGTCATGATGTTGTTTTGCACCATGGTGGGGATTTTTATGCTGGTGTATTTCCCCATTGCTGATACCTTAGCTCTGGGGGAGCCAGAGCATGTGGAAATGGAAGGGGTGCCCTTTGATGACTACTACTAGTTTGGTATTTCCTCATGAAATTTTTTTTTTTTTTTTAAAAAAAGAAAGAAACAAAAGAAACAAAAAAAAGAAGGGATTTGAATTTGTTTTACTATTCTTTTCTAAATTTTTGTGTTTTGAATTCAAATGTGATATGATATCAGTTTTGTAGTAAATATATAATTAATGCCAAGGGTTTTCAAAACTATTTGAGTAAGGTTTGTTCCCCCTCTTGCTGTAGTTAGGGGTGATGTTCTTGAAACATCGTCGAACACGAGTCGAATTTTTTACTGATACTTTAATCGAGCTCGTGTCGCTCGCTTAATAACGAACCGAACACGAGCCGACCTCAGCTCGCTCGTGTTAGGCTCGTTTACACCCCTAGCTGTAGTCAACTCCTTAACCATGTCAAACATGTCAAGTACACCAAAATTTTAAAAGGATATTAAAATTTTTAAAAGGTAATTGAAATATTTTTACAGGAATATACAGTTTATTGTATTTTTTTTTTCTTTTTCTGGGTTAAAATGTATAGAAATTATTTGACTATATAATCTTTCAAAATTTTTAATTTTATTATTTATCATTTCAATTTGTTTGATTTGAATTAATCCACAATACTTTAACTTCAAAATTTAAGATAATTATTTACTTTAATGCGATTGAAGTTGTGAGAATTATATGAAGCACATTAGATGAACTTTTTAAGATTAATCATTAATCGGCTCTAATTAAATTAAATTTTGAAAAATTAGATAGTTAAATTCAAATAATCGAGATAAGGATCATATCTTGTTGTTGGGTTGATGATGATGATGATGATGATAAATAAATAATAATAAAGATAAAGCGAAACACAACGGACACGTGTCGATGATCCTCTGCTTCCACGTACACAAACTCTCTCTCTCTCTCTCCCCTTTTCCCCACAACGAAATATACGTTCCCTCTCTCTCGCTTCTTCACCCCTTGTACTCAACCTCCTCTCTCTCTCTCTCTCTCTCTCTTCGTCGCCATGGACGAGACCTCCGAGCTCCGGGACTGGGAACTCCTCCAAGCTTCGTCTACAGACCCTCCCCTCCGCGCCCCGCTCTCCGTGGAGAACCCTAGCGGCGCCTTCGAGGCGGCCGACGACGCCGACTCCGAGGACGGCGCCATCAAGCCCGACTACTTCGCCCCCGACTCCCGCCACCTCCGCCGCCCCGCCGCCGACGAGGACGATTCCGATAACCCTAGCTGGGTCGACCCCGACTCCGACTTCAGGTCGAGAGCCGAAGCGGCTTTCGCGGGAAGTGGGATCCCGGTGAAGAACTACGGCGGGTTCTGGTCCGATGACTCGTCGGAAGTGGGCGGGTTCGAGGGGATCGACGGTGGTGGGGATCGGAGTTTCGGCAGCGACGGTGAGAGCGGAAGGGGTTTGCGTCGTGGTCTTGAGGTGTTTGATGAAATGCCGAGGGGAGGTGGAGGGAGCGGAGGAGGGGAGAGGAAAGGGGTGGTGTGGTGGAAGATGCCTCTGGAGATGGTGAGGTGTTGCGCTTTCAAAATGAAGCCCTTTTGCTACATCTCCGTTGCTGCGGCGGTCGTGGGGTTGTTTATGCTTGGTAGGAGCATGTACAAGCTGAAGCAAAAGGGTAGAGGAGTTTCTCTTAGGCTTGCCATGGATGATAAGGTGAGAATTTTCCTTCATCTTGGTGCCGTTACGTACAAATTCATATTTATCGCTGTTTTGTTCCTGCAAAGCTTTAATTCTCATCAATGATATCGTGCAAAAGTTTCGAACTTTTGGATATGTTGGCTATTAAATTTTCACTGTTAGAACTGTTATGCCTGTAATTTTTTTTAGTATTTTTTTATTTGATTAGGATGTAGTATTAATGCAGAATGTCATAGAGAGAATAATAGTGAACTTTATGTTGGCTTAAAGGTGCTAGCATCTTGCCCTATGGCAGGAGGTCAAGTTGGGCCGAGTCATGTTGGAAATGGCGGGAGTCCAGGTTGGGTTGAGTCTTGTTCAAAGTGACATGAGGATGGTTGGGTCGAGTCACAATCGAGACCTGTGAAAATTGTGTCAGTACAATTTAAGCACTTCGAGCTTTTAGGATTAATGGTTAGTGCCAATGATCCGGCACGTTAGATATGCAAAATGCAAAATTATGGTGGAAGTATTTTGAAAGATAGATTTTGAAGGGTAGAATGTTCATTTTAAAATGAAGCACAAGGGCAGGAGTGATTCACTTGAGATTGCCATTAGTGACAAGGTGAGGTGTTTTTTTTAACTTTATCTTGGTGTTATATTATTTTTATCGGTTAATCTGGTAGGGTCGTAAAACAAGAACCTTAGGCCTTGTTTGGTACCGTTTCTTTTTTAAAGAAAATAAAATTTCTATGTAAAATAGTGTGGACATGGATGGTGGATTGTGTGCAATCCTTACATCCATGGTCTTTGATTGGCAACAAAAGACAAAACTTGGAAGCAACTGTTTTTTTGCTTCCATTTATTTTTAAAAAAAAAAACAAGTTATCATCCATCATTAGGCTAGAGTATATAACAAGTTTACTGAGCATAAGAACGAAAGAAAAGCCTTTTCACCTGTATATCAAATTATACACAGTTAGTATTTATATAAAAAAGTAAATACTAATTGTTAGATGTTTGTTTTCACTTTGAGCAGTTTTGACCTTGAACTTTCCCATGTCTTCAAATGAACTTTCATTTTGGACCAATAAGAAATCCTGGTATTCCTGTAATGTACTCATTTTGTAAAATAACTCCTTTGTTTAAGTGCATTTGAAATAGGGGATCAAAATGATTATTGTACAGGGGAAAAAAAGAAAGTAGGGACTGAGTCTCAATTGAAGAACCCGAACTCTTGATAGAGGGATAGTATAAAAGGACTAAATGTACATTTTATCTTTCTGTAATCCTCTTAGTATTAGCCCTTCTTCACTTGTTCTGCTCCAGGCATGCTTCTACTCTTATTAAAAATGAATCAAATCATTGTCGTCTTGTAAATACATAAAAAGAATGTTATATTCGTGTAAAAGCATGTTCTAAAGGATTAAATATCACCCCTTAAGACTGTGTAATGGTCAATTTAGCCAATTGGATTGAAGGTGAATCTATTTCTCTGCTCTTTAATGATAATAAAATCCAGCACATTGGCTTTGTGGTGCATAGGAGCAAGCAAAGAAGTGTTACCATAGAATGATGTGCGGTTTATTGAGTGAAAGAAGAATATCAGAGGAGACCCACCAGAGAAAAAAAAAACCCTGTTTATCTTTTTTTCCTCGATGATGGGGATTGTTTAAAATGTTGCTGCAAGTAGAAGTTCTTTCCTCATTTTTTGCAAAATTTTCTAAAGCAGCAGCTTCAGTTTGGTCTGGCCTTTCAATCATCGAAATTGGGTCCATGATCTTTGTATTTTGTTTTCTTAAACACAAACAGTTTATTATACTTTTGTTGCATATAAATGTTTCGCCACAAAATCAATCTTCTATACATATATTTTTGATGCGATCAGGTTGATTTGTACTACAGAAACCTTAAATGAGTCTCAATTCGTAAATACTTTGTATAGCTCAACAATTCGACTCTGTTCTGAATGTGATGCAGATCGCGTCCCACTTCGCAGTCCGTGCTGCACGTCTCAACAAAGCATTCTCTGCGGTGAGGCGCGCACCCATACTGAGAACTTCGCCTCCCGCATCCGGGATGACTCCGTGGTCCATGCTCCCTCTAAGATAAGCTTTTAAGTGCCTTCTCCATGATGCTCAGGTATTTACAATATGTTTATTTGCCCTTTATATGTACTGCTTGTTACATTACCTTGTATCTGTTACTGCGTAAATACCTTCTTTGTTTACATAAAGCTTTCCCAGTGAAAATAAAATGGATGCAGTATATGATGGTTGGTAATGTTTCGAAGTAGATGTTTTCGTCTTTGAGCTTCGTGCTTTTATACCTCATAGTTGGGTATTTGGTCTTATTTGTGTTGAATTTTTGAAACCAAAATTAGCAACTCAGGGTCAATCAAAGTTGAAATGTCTAAGAAACTAGAGAAGATTGTTGTGACTAGGTTTTATTTGGCTTTTTTGTCATAGATTTTGTTGCTTTTTGACACAAATTTATGTGCTATATGTATGTTTGGGCTTTGTTCTCTTTCAGCTGAACAACTTAAAGGAAAAAAAAATTTATTGAAAAAACAGAGACTTTATTATACCAATTTCTGCCTGATTGGAGGAAACAAATGATTTCTCAGTAAATCACTAATTGGATTAAAATTCTTCAACAATGATGACCCAATCAAAGATGATTCCTGCGGTGGCGGCGGTGCGGGTGCCGCCGCATTCCAACGCGCCGACGAACCCCCGCCGCATACGCCGTCACTGCCTCTGCCGCCCTGCTCGACAGCACGCGCGACAACGCCGCCATCGCGCGCGACTGCCTCGCGACCGCCCCTGTCGTCGACGGCTCCTGCGACAGCAGGATCTCGTACCCGTCGTAGTACGACTCCATCCCCTCCGCCATGGCCTGCCACACCAAGCCGCCGGCCATCGACCCCCCGCAGGCCCGCGCGGAGCTGTAGATGCCCGCGTACACGGCGTTCAGGAACGCGTCGCGCCCGTTCTCGGTGTACCCTGCGTCCCGCTTCGACTTGCCGAACTCGGAGAAGACCAGCGGCTTCCGCAGGATCCGCCGCGCGTCGTTCCAGTGGCTCCACATCCACCGCCGCACGAACGCCGTTTGCGCAGCTTCATTTTGCCCGGAGAGCCTACAGAACAAGAGTAACCTTTTATGATTCCTATCGTCCAGATTCTACTTTCATCTACTCTTATAAGTGGCCGATATTACCATATGTCGGGATACGCATGGATGGTCGCAAAATCAATCTCCCTGACTAGATTGCTGGCAATGTAATCAGTCCCAACTTGGAATCCGGGGTTGTATTGCTTCTTCTCAGGCATGGACTCCCCATAAAACCCCTCCATTCCCACCTCAAGCATGTGTTTCCTATCCAATGATTTTGTGTAACTCGCCATCTCTTGCACCCACCCCTGTTACCAAAAATAACAATCACAAAAAAAAAGGTGAAAAAAAATTGAGATTTATGTACAAATTTGGGAAAAAATTGCAGTAAGTGTGAAATTACTAAATCAAATTCTTAACTACCATTATAAATTTGTTTCTTTTATGGCTAAATTACGAAAAACTCCTCTGTCAAAATTTGCTTTTTCACTTTTCTTTCCTATTTTTTAAAAATTTATACTTTGCTTCCTTGTAAAATAGAAAATGTGCATTTCATCTCCTACCGTTAGGGTTTTGTTATTAAATTTTTTTTTATGCCAAAAATACTTCGTTTTTTTTTATGTTGCTTCAACGGCTTCCGGGACGGCGTCCTTGCCGGTCTTGTCCTCCTCCACGAGCTCAACCTCCTCTTCGATCGCTCCCTTGATGCCATCTTTTTCAACTCCAACCGCTTCTGCTGCTGTCGCCCCATTCCCGCCAACCTCGGTGACTCCCCGGCCTCCATTGTCGTCCTCGCCCACAACAAACTCGGCGACTGCATCCCGCCCTCCATCGACCGCATGGCTGACACCCTCAACGAGATCGTCCTCCTCGACGACGGCCTCGCCGCCTGCGTCCCATCTGAGGTCGAGGTCGGCCTCCTCCGCCGCGGATGAGGAGGATGAGGAAAAAGACGAAAATAGCGAAGGACAAAATAGTCATTTTGTCACACCATATCTTTCTGTGCATATTACACAAAGTTTTTCCGTAATTTAGCCTTCTTGTATTGTTATATTTCTTCGGAGAGGAATTTTATAGTTGTTTCTTTTTACTCCAACACGGGTGTTTTATTTTTTTTTATCCTTCTTTATTCTTTCGAAGGTACCGGTCGTTGATCAACACGTGTTAAGACTAATCATGAGCTATTGCCTATTAAAAAGATTTAATATCAGAACCACTCTTTATACATTAAATTGTTCATGTGATATTTATCATGCACGTGAGCGAGTAGTGTGAAAACTCGAGACTAAAATGAATAATCTTTTACGGTGTTCAGATTCAGATAAAAATAATTCTAAATTGGATGAATCATGGCATAAATAGTTTCACCAAACTGTCTCAGCGAAAACTCATTGAGGAGCTTCTTAACAAAGTTGCATGCGCCTGTAAGTTTGTAATTGTGAAACAAACCGCTGTACTCTAAAAACTTAAGCAGTATTCACATTTTTTTTTTTTTTGAGAGATAGGTTGCTACCTGCTTCGTTTATTTCATTTAAAAATAAACTTAGCCAGAAATGTGAATCAACTGGGATTCGAACTAGGGTCACGAGTTGTCGGATCGTTGGCGCTAACCATTAATCCCAAAAGCTCGAGCTGTTAGAAATACGCAACCAATTCACTTAAAGCGTACAGAAACAGCGCCCACGGGTACGATTGTGACTCGGCCCACCTGGCCTCACGCCACTTCGAACATGACTCGGCCCAACCCAGCCTCACGCCAGTTCGAACATGACTCGGCCCACATGGCCTTCCGCCACGAGCGGGATCTTTGGCCCATTTAAGCCAACAATCCCTCCAAAGACTGCACACAGTTGCAGAATGCGGGAATCGAACCCATGACCTCTGGCTCTGATACCACTTGTCGGATCGTTGGCGCTAACCATTAATCCCAAAAGCTCGAGCTGTTAGAAATACGCAACCAATTCACTTAAAGCGTACAGAAACAGCGCCCACGGGTACGATTGTGACTCGGCCCACCTGGCCTCACGCCACTTCGAACATGACTCGGCCCAACCCAGCCTCACGCCAGTTCGAACATGACTCGGCCCACATGGCCTCCCGCCACAGGGCAGGATGCTGGCCCATTTAAGCCAACAACGAGTACCAACCACTAAGCCCTTTTGCCACTTGCTCTAGAGACGGTCGGTTGTGTAGGAGAGTATTTATAGATGGGGGAGTTGGGTTGAGAACTCGTCAACGAGTACAAGGAAGTTGCAGGACTTTGTGGGGGGAGTTTTTATAAATTCGGTGGTTAAGTGATGTAAAAAAGAAAAAAAAAATGATTCCTCCATTTTGCTTGGACTTAGTCCACCACATTAGCCGTAGACCACCCAAAACGGTGTATTCATACCTATCTAACGCTATTAGATAAAATAAAGTTGTAGAAAAAGCATATAGAGATATGCTTCTGCATTCTCCAGTGTGACCGCCAGTGGGACAGCAGAAAATATATCGTAGCCGACTCATCGCGATATGCGGAACGTAATATTACGTATGGAAACAAACAGAGTATTTTTTCAACGTACTTTCTCACAGCACGTAACGCAATCTCCTCATAATTGCAAACGAAGCCTTTATTTAGTTTGTAAATGAAATTATTCAAATGATAGTAAATATGGATCCGGGTTGGTGGAGCTCTCGCTCCGATCTGCCTCGAGCGGGACGGTAACTGAGAACGAAAAGTATAGAAAAGCATAATCCATTCCCAATGAGAAGCATCTCTACAACTCAACGAATTGATTTTACTCTATTTTCGCTTAGCAAAATATTTTAATTGCTTTTCAAGTGGAGAGAATCGAAGGAATTTTTTTGGAAACCAAGGATGGATTGTGAAATTGATTGGTGGTCCACCACTCATGTGGTGGACCAGGTCCAGGGAACAGTATACCAATTGGAATCATAATGAGAGCGTGGGATTGGTGGGCGAAAAAGGTGGGTATTTGTTAGGATTAAAAAATTCAAAAAATTATTAAAAAAATGTCGTTTGTTGAGAAACGGTGGAGAGATGAACCATTTTGGCCTCTTTTTTTTAAAATAATAATAATAATAATAATAATAGTAATAATAATAATAATAATAAATAACCTAAAATCCCATGTGGGCAGTTTTGTGACGTGGAATCGGCTAACGGATTAACTGATCATATCCTATCACAGAAATAATAATAATAATAATAATAATAATAATAATAATAATAATAATGTTAGGATATTTCTCGAATTTCTATTTAAAGGTGAGAATAAGTTATCTAAATCCAGTATAAAAATTGTAAAAAAAGGGTTTAATTTTTGCTTTTTAAAAAGGTTTAATTTAATATTCATGATTTGGTAATTAATATATTGTATATCTCATCCAGGAGCTGATTTATCTTATCAAAAAAATTAATTTGAAAGTCGAATACAGTGTACATAGGCTTCTGGACTTTGATCAAAATTTTCATATATCAAATATATAAAAAATTTTAAGTAATTTATGGAGATATATATGCTGATGAACAAGATGTTCAGTGGCGCCACTACAACAAAATATGTTTTAGACGACGTTTTTTAGATAACGTTTTCTTCTAGCGTCTTTAATATTTAGCATTTGTCGACACTATAATTAAGCGTTGTCAATAAACATATTTTTTATCAAATATTTATATACATTTTCCGACGCTATATTAAAACGTCGGTATATTTATCCCGACATGTTTATTTAACGACTCTTTGACGTCTTTACAAGTGTCGGAATTATTTTTATGGGACGCTTTAAAGTGTAGCTAATTATTATTTAAAGTGTTCTTAAATGCAAGATTTTTTGTAGTGTGTATTGTTTTTTTGTGAAGGGGTATCCTAATCAGCAATCGACACTATTAAACTTTTCTATGTTATTTGAACTTGATGTAGCTAGAATTTTATGATTTTTAACTATTATTTGCCTACTAATCAAGTAATTTTAAATTCACCTTATATTAATCAACAAATATAGTCAATTTTGAGACCAGTAAAATAATAAAAAATGATATCGAAAGTCATAAAATTCGGACCATATGAAGTTCAAATAGTCAAGTTTAACGGTATCGATCGTTAATTCAAATGCCTGATCGCCGAAAATTAATAACATCAAAGTTAATTTATTTCTAGAAGAATTATAACTTTTCTGATAAATAATAATAATAGGTTATATTTAAATATTTAAATTTATAAGTGTGCTTTCGATATAAAAAGAATTATGCATGTTAATTTGTTTAATTAATGAATAAGCGTGTTGCTTAATTACTCAAAAGAAATATAAATAATTTTCTTGTGTGCTCCTTAATTTAATTATGGTATTAATTATAAAAAAGAGGGTAATTAAATATTTTTTTTTCTTCACATTTTTTACCATGTCTCACGTATCCTAAATATATAGTCCAAAATTGTAAATAAAAGCCTAATTTATCCCCAAAAAACAAATAAAATAAAAGTCAAATAAAACAAATTTCTGATTCTCTGTGTAAAATTAATAAAGCTTGATATTATTATGATAATAATATCACCATACATGATGAACCGAACATTAAAAGATTACATAAAATTAATGAAGCTCATACTCATCTAAGATAACTTAATTTCTTAAATAATGATAAATAACGGAATTGAGCTTACATCGTTAATAGTGCTGTACGAATTTTGAGTCAATTCCACGGTTAAAAATTCACAAATAAATATAAATACTACTGAACTTTTAAACTTCCACTAAATTACGGATGAGCCATCCCGAGGCCGCCGCCGCCGCCGCGGCCGTGACGGCGCTGTCGCGCCCCTACCGACGCCGTCGTATTAATCTCCGGCTGGCGGCTGCCCTCGGCAGTCCCGCCGAGCGTGTGCGCGAGCACCGACATCACCTTCGACTGCCGCGCGATGAGCCTCGTCGTCGACGGCTCCTGCGACAGCACGATCTCGTAGCCGTCGTCGTACGACTCCATCCCCTCCGCCATGACCTGCCACACCAGGCCGCCGGCCATCGACCCCCCGCCCGACAGCGCGAAGCGGTAGATGCTCCGGTACACCGTGTCGAGGTACGCGTCGCGCCCGTCGACGGTGTAGCCCGGGTCCTTCTTCGACTTGCCGAACTCCGCGAAGACGAGGGGCTTCTGCAGGATCCGCCGCGCGTCGTCCCAGTGGCCCCACATCCACCGCTGCACGAACGCAGTTTGGGCGTCGTCGGTTTGGCCGGAGAGCCTGAAAGCAAGAGAAAAGAAGGTAAACTTACATTTTGTTTAAAGTTACTCTCTTCAACTGTTATAGTTAGAACGGTGTATGTTATACAACTAAGTGCATTATATCACTACAACCAAATATATTTTAGACGACGCTTTTTAAACGACGTTTTCTTCTAACGTTTTTAATATTTAGCATTTGTCGACACTATGATTAAGCGTCGCTAATAACATAGTTTTATCAAATATTTATATAAATTTTTCGACGCTATATTAAAACGTCGGTATATATATCCCGACATATTTATTTAACAACTCTTTACACGATACTTTTACAAGCGTCAGAATTATTTTTGCCTATACTTTTAAGCGTCGCTAAATATTATTTAAAGTGTCCTTAAATGCAAGATTTTTTTGTAGTGTATATTTAGGGTGTATTTACATATATTATCCTTCAAAATCATTTTTTCATTATAGATATAGTATACTATTATAATTGTTCACTAGAAGCTGTTGATATGCTGGCATGTTGATGTGTTACTTATAGATTAATTTTTGTTTTTATTTTAGAAGATATGCATATTAGCGAAAAAAAAACTTCATATATATATATATATATATATATAGGAATTTCATTTACAAAGGAAAATTGGACAATTCCCCTAATTTTTTAAGGTACTATTGAGCAAAAATGCACCTTCCAATAAAGGGTACATATATATATATATATATATATATATATATATATATGCATATGGAAACATATTTGTAAGTAAAAATTAATACGTACATATGATTTAGGATGGGGAAATGTGCACAAGAGCCTAAAAAATAATTAATGGTGGTGATATTAATTAGTATATATGATTAATGCTGTTAATTACAGCTAAATAGCATAAAATAACCATTAATTGTGAGTTTTTTCATATAGGCTCAATATGTAGATTTGAACTCAGAATCTGTTGCTCGCTCGAATACCATATTAATTGAATGACATAAAATAACCCTAATTTTTTTCAAAAGCTTAAGTTATTAAAGGACGGTGTACATGTTCAATAATTATAATTATATTCAGTAATTACCATATATCAGGGTATGCGTGGATGGTCGCAAAATCTATCTCCTTGATGAGATTACTAGTAATATAATCCGTCCCAACTTGGTATCCGGGATTGTACTTCTTCTTCTCCGGCATGGAGTCGCCGTAAAAACCCTCCATACCGGCTTCGAGAAGGTGCTTCTCGTCGAGCGATTTCGCGTAAGTCGACATCTCTTGTATCCATCCCTGCTCATATGCAATTAAATGAAAACTATTATTATCATAAAAAAAAAAGAAAAAAAAAGAAACTATAATATGTGAAAATTATAATGTAGGCATGCACGTATATATGTACGTGGTTTTACGTACATATATACATATACATGAATTTTTCGTGAAAATTCTCACTAGAAATAAATAGTTGTTTCGCATTAATTTGATGAATATTGTTTATTTGTTAGTATTATAATTAAGGACATAGCAAATAGTAATTATTACATTAATCATTTTCCCAGAGTAATCTGATTGGCAACGAGGTTCATTGATTAGTTCCCATGCCATGATAGTTGAGTCATCCTTGTAGGCCATGTTAGTCATTGTGTTGATCCTTGTTAACACTCTCTGCAAAAAAAGAAAAAAAGACATTAATATTGTATAAATTTTGAGTAATTTTGCATGGAATTAATACATAGCATGCATTATTCAATTGATCAACATATATATGTAGTAACCTTAAGCTCACCTTTACATGGTTCTTGTAGTATCCCTTGACCACTTCATTTGTATAGAAATCGTCCTCCCCGTTCACCGCCGCTCCCGCATTCTGAGCCCACTGCACGTACTGTGCCCTACCACCAAAGTCCTTAAAGTTGTTGACTAAGCTCAAGATCAAGCGAATTCCGTACTTTTGCGCCTCCGAGATCACAAAGTCGAGTCCCTGGTATATATATGCAAAGTAAATGAAGAGTTGTTTAAATTCATTCTACCCTTATAAGCTGCTGATGTGCTGGCATGTAGGTAACTCTTTTAATCACCTGAAAAACGAGTTCATCGTACACGCCAGGCGACACCTGGAGCGCGCGATCGCCACCGTCGCAAAACGCCCACGTCCGACACGCGGTGAGCCCGTTCGCCGCCGCCTCGCGAAGCACTTCGGTGACCTTACCGCGCTCCGCGGGATCCGCGGCGACGTGCATCATCCAATAAGAGTTGAACCCATTGAACAAGAATGGTTGGCCATTGAGCACAAACTCAGTCCCTTGAACCCCAACAAATTGATCACCATGAGTGGCCTCAGAAGCTAATGCCAGAAGAGTAAGGAGAACTCTCAAAATGCGGAAGAGTTTGTGGGTTAAAAAAAAGCTATGGTTGGCCATATATGTTGGTTTTGGCTTAAGCTTGTGTTTGTGGTGTGTTCATGGGTTTAAGTTGAGGTGGGTATTTATAGAGACCTACACACACACACACACACAAAAAGAGAGAGAGAGGAGGCTAGGGTTTCGTGATGAAGAGGAGAAAAAGGTGCAAGATTTCGTGGGGATATTCGGTGGTCTCGATCGTTATAGAAGATAATGTATCGTACGTGGCTCTAAAATTTAGAGGAGTACTTTTGTAGGAAAAATTATTGCGTGCGCCAGGTGCACATATAGTAATGGCACATGTGAGGACTCGAACTCAGAACCTCTTAAAACGAAGGGAGCTGCGATCGAGATGCATAGTACATTTTGTTAAAACTTTATAAAAAACTAGAATCGTACATTTTGCCATGATTTCGATTTCAAAACCTGAATTGTTGACGGCGATCATTGCTCGTCGTTCGTTCTCGTTCGCGATCTGCAAGAAGACGGGACGCTTCGAGTCTAATTCTCTTATCCCCGGAGATGGAGCCGTCACAGACAATTAGAATTAGGGTTAGACCGGGACTCCGGTATGTTACATATTTATATATAACTTAATGTAAGGATGTTAAATCACATCCGTCCATCAAGGACGTGTCCGGATACATCCTAACCGTAGGATCTTATTATATCGTTATAGATCGACTTAATTAGATTAATCGTATCTTTATGGATCGCCTTAAATATATTACGTAGGCCACATATAACACATTTCGAGGAATAAGAAGGTGGACGTACAAAACGTTTCATTAGTAGCAAAGGTTAGGAATCAAACTCTCGAGTTCTTAAAACGGAGGGAGCTTAGAACTGACAGTTAATCTATTTACATGTAAAGGACAAATTATTGCGTGTGCGATCGAGGTGCATATATATATAGTACATTTCTTATAGTAGCAAATGTGATAAATCAAACTCACTATCTCTTAAAACAGGGGGGGGGCTTAATTACAACCAATTAAAAGATCCAACTATAGTGAGAAACAGCTCAGCACCTTAATTAAATGATATATACTCTTCTACTTAAACCACTAATTTTGGGAACTATTTAGGTTTAGTTTGGTATTGAGGCATATCCAACGCTATTAGATAAAATGGAGTTGTAGAAAAAATATATAGAAATATGCTTCTGCGTTCTCCGGTGGGAACGCAGAAAATATACCGGAGAACGCAGAAAATATATCAGCGCAACGCAATATTACGTACGGAAACAAACGGGGTATTTTTCCAACGTACTTTCTCACCGCAAGTAACGCAATCTCCCCGCAATACCAAACGGAGCCTTAATTGTTGGTAACAGATATATTGAGTCCGGCTGCTATGCTATCAATAATACGAAGCACTCGGTGCTACCAAGTTTTCCACCGTTAGATCCACCCATTTGATGATTTTCACCCGTTAGATTATACTATTCAACCAACCATACAGTTAACCTTATGGGACCCACATCATCCTAACCGCACATCTCTCCATCCAATGGCTAAAAATTTGATAGCACCAACCAATGACTTGGTGTATTTACAATCTATATATATAAATTTTCATGCATATATGGGATTTTTAAATAGTAAGATCCTATATGTGGGATTAGATTTTTATTTTAATGTATGCGTTGGTGATCATCTATTGGTGTGGTGTAAAGAGTGTTAGTATGCACCGGGCGCACGAATAGTTTCTCTATTTTTAGATTGAGAGCGTGGGATTGGTGGGCGGGAAAAGTGGGGAAAAATTAATTAGAACATGCAAATTCATACTAATAAAATAACTACTTAGCCCATGTGGGCCGTTATGTGACGTGACAAATAATATTTAAATGCGTGCACCGTGGTCTATACATCAATAAGTGTTTTTTTTTTAAGAAAAACTAAGGCTTTTTTTGAGATTACGGGAAGATCGCGTTATATGCGGTGAGAAACGACGATGGAAAAATATCCTATTTATTTCCATACGTAATATTGTCGTTCTGCATATTACGGTTAGTTAGTTACGATATATTTTCTGCGACCCGGAGAACGCAGAAGTATATCCTTTCTCAACTCCATTTTATCTAATAGCGTTAGATACGTAATATTGCGGGTTAGATACGTAATATTGCGGTTTTGCATATTGCGTTTGTTTGGGATTGCGGGGAGATTGCGTTACGTGCGGTGAGAAACGACGATGAAAAAATACTTTATTTCCGTACGTAATATTACGTTCTGCATATTGCGGTTAGTCAGTCTGCAACCCGGAGAACGCAAAAGTTTTTCTCAACTCCATTTTATCTAATAAGATTAGATACACCTCAATAACAAACTAAGCCTAAAACAACTTGTACACTCCAAAAGAGAGTGTATAATATACATCCACTCATTTTAAGATTTATAAAAAATTTTATGATCTTTTCTTAAAAAATTTTACACGACAAGTGCTTTGTTTTTGGTTAAATTATAATTTTTGACCCTAAAACTATAAAAGGTTCGTAATATTTTAGTCCTCAAATTTTAGTTCGTTTTATAATTCACGGCCTCAAAGTATGACGTTTGTGATACTTTAGTCCTCGAATTTTATAAATTATTGTAATCAGGTTTTTTCTCAATTTAATTTAGTTGATAAATACTAGGTTTCAGTGATATATAAATGATATAGTATCTTAATTATTATCATGTCATTAATTACAGTACTGCCATATATATTATTTTTAGATTAGTGACAATTAATATTTAGCAAACCAAATGTATTGTAGAATTAATTACAATAATTTTAAAAAATTGAGTAAAAATAATTATAACAAGTTAAAATTTGAGGACCAAAGCATAATATAACTTCTTTTTTTTTCTTTTGCGAACAAGCCCGTAAGTTTCAGCACGGACACCCACACATACACACGATAATCACGACTCATTCGTGATTTTGAATTCAAAACCTCTTGCTCAGAAAAGAAGGTTCTTATTTGTAGAAAAGTAGCGCTAAAATTCAATCGCATGCGATTAGGAAATCTCACTTAAATTATGTGAAAATTTTAAAGTGAACTCATTGTTAAACGCTACCAGAAATCGGAAAATTGTTGAAGACGTAAACATAAAATCTAAAATTGATCCAGAAACGTGCAAGACACTATTTTAATGTCTCTTTCCATCCGTGGCCTGCTGGATTGAGTAGAAGCACCAGACTCACAAAGATTCCTCTTCACATATCTATCTATCTAACTACATTAAAGGAAGGTTTGGAGAAAGACCACATGCAAGGTGACCCCTACTCTCTCTACATCTCTTTCTCTCTCTCTCTCTATATATATATATATATATATATATATATATATATATATATATATATATATATATATATATATATATATATAATTAAGTAAGAATATGATAGCAAAATGCTTTTTGCTATGCGTTTTAGTTGGATGAGAAATTATAGGGTTATGAAGTGATATTAGCCTTACGATCAAAAGCTCACAAAATTGACAATTTTTAACTACGATATGGGATACTTGGTAGTTTAACGGTGTAAAAGAATTGAAATAGGTTGAATTTTTGATAGAAAATTCTATTCACTACCTAGATAAAGATCAATAACTCCGATCTTAAATTGAAGGATCCGATCATCTACTTTTAGGACATCGTTCGATTTCGGCCGTTCATTTTATGCCCATTTGATGGACTTTATTATGATTTTGAAAAATTACGAAATTTATTTTCTACAAGTTTTAAATACTCTAGATCATATTTAACGGATCGTCGATTAAGCTCTATCATCGAAAACAACTTATGAGTAGTAGGGCTCTACTACTCATAATAATAGTATAATAGCGACTCTATATATATATATATATATATAGTTGAGCTGGGAATACTCTTTTAACCATAAGCACTGCGATTTGTCTTTGTGGAGTTTTGTCATTGGATGAGATGTAGGCGAGATGATGGTGGTAGAGTATTTGAAGTACCTAGAAAATAAATTTTGCGATTTTCGATATCATTTGCCTAGCGATCGAAGAGGCTCAAAATCACTAATTTTAACTACTGTGGTGGCCTAGGTTGCAAGTTTAACGGTGTAGAAATATCCAAATCACATGAAATTTTGATAGAAAATTCTTTATACCATATAAAACAAGATCAATAACTTTGATCTAAAATTTTAATGTCATATCATCATATTTTGTAAGATTTTTATTTTCAGCCGTTGATTTTGCGCCACTTCGATCACTAGGCAAATGATATCGAAAAATCGCGAAATTTATTTTCTACATACTTCAAATACTCTAGATCAAGTCTAACGGAGCCGATCGTCGATTCGAAAGTCCCAGCATCGAAAACAAAGTGGAAGCACGAGGCCTCCGTGCTTCCATACTATATATATATATATATATATATATATATATATATATATATATATATATATATATATATATATATATATATATATATATATATATAATTAGGCTGGAATACTATTGATAGCAAAATGCTTTTTTTGCTATCACGTTTTTAACCGTTGGATGAGAAATTATAGGGTTATGATGATATTAGTCAGTTAGAGTTGAATGGTCCCCCTAGGGTTGAGTGGTCCCCATTGGTTTATAGTATTTAATCCAATGATTAGAAATGATGAAAAGAGTTGATCTAAGGGCTAAAAATTTGATAGCAAAAATGACGTTTTGCTATCAATAGTATTCTAGCCCAACTCATATATATATATAGAGAGAGAGAGAATTGAGCCCCTATGCTTTTAAAAGTACCAAGTCATTGGTGCTTGTAAGTTTTTAGCCATTGGATTTATTAGCCATTGGATTAATAGATGTGCGGTTAGGATGATGTGGGCCCCCTTGGGTTAAGTGGGTGGTTGGTTGAATAGTATAATCTAACGGGTGAAAATGATCAAAGGTGTAGATCTAACGGTAAAAAATTCACAAGCACCAAGTGTTTAGTGCTTTTACAAGCACCATAGCCGGACTCTATATATATATATATAGTTGAGCTAGAATACTCCTAAAAGCACCAATTTGGTGCTTGTGAGTTTTTAACCATTGGATGAAGAGATGTAGGGCTGAGATGATGGTGGTAGGTGGTGGTAGATGGAATAGTGTTTGATCCCAGGAGTATTAGTAATTAAGGAATGGATCCAAGGGTTAGAAACTTGAAAGCACTAAGGGGTTGGTGCTTCCAAAAGTATTCTAGCTCTACTCATATATAACTAGGCTAATATACTATTAATAGCACAAAGTATACTATTAATAGCACAAAGTCATTGGTGCTACCAAGTTTTTGGCCATTGGATTAAGAGATGCGTGGTTAGAATGATGTGGGCCCTCTAGGGTTGAGTGAGTCGTTGGTTTAATAGTACGATCTAACGGGTGAAATTGATCAAAAGGGTAGAGAGAGAGAGAGAGTCCGGCTACTATGCTATTAAAAACGAAGCACTTGGTGCCACCAAGTTTTTCGCCGTTAGATCTACTATTTTGATCATTTTCACCCATTAGATCATACTATTTAACCAACAAAAATTTTTGATATCAAATTTTAAAATTTTGATACTTCCAAATTTTAAAGTTTTAAATTTCCAATTTTATATTTTATATTTAAATTTTAATTTTCAATTTTAACTTATAATATTTATTTTTAAATTTTAAGCTTCAAAGTTTAAAATTTTCAATCTCTAAACTCTATGAAATTAATTAATTAATTAAATTTATTAATAATTGGTTATATATAATATAATAATTAATTAATTTTATTAATAATACACATAATAAATCCCGTAGTAAAATCTAACATGATAGATACAATTTAAATCATGTAAAATTTCATTGTATAAAAAAATACGGAATTTAAATTTTAGGAGTAAAATTTTAGAAATATAGTTTATGTGTGTATATATAATTAATTTTATTAAGCAATATCTTCTACAATTTTATTTTCCTTCTATTTATTGATTTTTTTTAAAAGTATTTTGATAGATTTATCTCAAATCCTTTTCATACAAATTTTTATAAAATAAATTGTTGTATAAATTTACTTCTATACCAATTTTAATGAATTTTATTTAAATATATTTAACTATTAAATTATTTTTATATAACTTTTATTTAATTAATAATTAGATTTATAAAACTATATAAAAAAATGTAAAAAACTAAAATTTATTATAAAAATTTTTTATATCCGCAGTATTGCGCGGGTATTTCACCAGTGAAGCATAAAAGGAAAGCTGGACGTACAACATT
Source organism: Aechmea fasciata (assembly GCA_025177825.1). Lineage (NCBI taxonomy): Eukaryota > Viridiplantae > Streptophyta > Magnoliopsida > Poales > Bromeliaceae > Aechmea > Aechmea fasciata. The sequence continues at coordinate 5,421,301 of CM045938.1, forward strand.
CCTTATGCCCGGCCATATCGTGTGTGTGTTGGACTTCCGTAAAATAAAAAAAAATAAATAAAAAAATAAAAAAATTCGCTCTAAATAATTTGAGTCGACGGTTCAGCCATCAAACCGATGAACATGTCCAATTTTATCAAACCAGCCAAATTTTTTTGATCAAACCATATTAAAATTCAACGGCTTAAATTCAACCTAGCTAGGTGCTTTTATTTTATATTAGCATAGTAGACGGTGAAACTTGAAAATTTTATATCTACTTAATTTGGTCTATAATATTTGTTTCTATATAATAAAATTTTAAAAAATAAATTGATATTTAGGGCGCCGATTCGATCGGTGGCTTAACCACGGGAAGTGATCATGACTCTTGACCCGATAATAATATTTTTGAATGGGGATGCAATAGTGGTTTACTATCACACGTACCCCGCATTACAGCGGAAGTTCGAATTACGTTAACAGATCCGCCGTATGTATAAGAATACGGACCGTACGATACCACGCAACAATTTTTCTCCTTTTGTGAAAATCATACGTGTGCTACATAAACAGCTAAAAACGGTTTTACCCATATATTCATTATGCTGTTATGCATCAACTAACTACTTTTGTAAAAGGAGGAAGGGGTAAAGTTGGAAAGGAAAAAAAAGAAAAAAAAAAAAGTAAGAAGTTGTTGGTAATAAAAAAAAAAAAAGTCAGAAAGTGAGAAATTTGTGAGTTTAGCGAATCAGATTTTGTACTCTCTAGCTCACTGAAGTCGGAATGTTGGTCTCTGTACGGTTGTGGTGGAAGTTCAGGTCGGTGTCGAAACAAATGCGAAATCACAAGTGTCGGATCGTTGGTGCTAGTCATTGATCTCAAAAGCTCGGGTTATTAGAAATATGCAATCAATTCACTTAAAATGTATAGATGCAGCGCTCAGGAGTTTCGATTGTGACTCGATCCAAAAAGCATCATGCCACTTTGAACATGACTCGGCATAATCCAAGCTTTCGACATTTCAAACAGGACTCCGCCCAATATGATCTTTCCGTCAAAGAGCAGGATGCTGGTCCTTTCATTTCGAATTTGATTGTTTCGACACATGTTAAACTTTCCACCAACCACTAAGTCGGTTAGTACATACCTTATGCCCAGAGCACTGCTGGGTCTCTGCTTAATTTAATTCGCGGTTAGAGTACTGACCGTTCCTCGAGCAAGTGGCAAAGGGTTTGATGGTTAGTATCCGAGGTTTTAAGTTCGAATCCTAGTTGATTTACATTTCTGACTAAATTTATTTCTAAATAAAATAAACGAAGCGAATACCATGCTACCTATCTCTCTCAAAAAAAAAAAAAAAAATCACGGTTAGAGTCTATAGACATAGTTTTTTATTTTTTTTTTATTTTTTTTGGATGTAAAAAGGAGGGAAAGATTATTAAAAAAAAAATAGTTGGACTCGGCCCATTTTATTATTTGGAGGCAAAAGGGCTTTGGGCTTTTCATATCTATATAAGCATTATGTTATATTCTTTTATGAAAATTTTGTTTCAGCTCTGTAACATATAAGTCTCGGATTCAAACCACACTTCAAAAATGAACAAATGTTTGTGTGGTGCCTATAATTTTCTTTTTAAAAAAATGTAACTATATAACTCCTTGACGTTTTTTTTTTTTTGGAAAAACTTCAAAAAAAAAAACCCCTGTGGTTTCACTCTTTTTCATTTTAGTACCTATGGTTTAAACTTTATCAAGTTAGTATCCTATGGTTTCTCACTTTATCACATTAGTATTCTGTGGTTTAAAGTGTATCAAGTTAGTACCCTGTAATTTTGCACTTTATCACTTTAGTACCCTGTGGTTTTATTTTTGTATCACATGATACTAAAGTGATAAAGTACGAAACCACAGGGTACCAAAGTGATAAAGTGCAAAACTATAGGGTACTAACTTGATACACTTTAAACCACAAGATACTAAAGTGATAAAGTGAGAAACCACAGGATACAAACTTGATATATTTTAAACCACAGAGTATTAAAGTGAAAAAAAAAGTAAAACCATAGACGGGGTTTTTGAAGTTTTTCTTTTTTTTTTTTTTTTTCTTCGGAGGTGAGAGTAACACTTTGGTCGTCAAATTTTTATTTAATGTAATTTTTAGCTCAAGTTTTTTAAATTATTATAATTAAGTCTTACAGTCCAATTTAATCGGTCAAAAGCTAATATTTTGTTGATGTGACTCTTGATGTTATCAACCATAATAATCTCGCATCATATATCATATTACAGCGTTGATCAATTAAATTGTATTGTAGGACTTGATTACAACGGTTCAAAATAGCGATAAATTTAATGTTGAGGGCCAAAAGTGTAATTTAACATTCCTTTATTTTTTTCTCTATATTCAAAATAAGCTAATGGTCCAATCCATGGCCATGATTAAGGATTCATTACAACCATCACTAATCACCAACTACTTAACACACACCTTCTCAATTAATTAATGAGTAAATTAATAGTCATTTGTCTTATTCATGGACAACGAATAAAACTTCAGTCAGGAACCGATCTACTGCCACATACTAATTTTATCTTATATTTAATAATTTATTAAGTATTTTTTTAATATTAAAATTTTTTTAAAAAAAAATTTATTATAATCGTTAGATAGAGATAAAAATGACTTATGATAACGAATTGTCGCTCTCGAATAAAACGTCATTAGAGAACTCTCCACTTTTTCTTTCTTTATTTTATTTTTCTTTTTTTTTTCTTTTGTTGAAATTTGTGGCTCCTTAACAACAAAGCGTGTAGATGTTTTTTCCCTTGAGGAAACTTCTTTGTGGCATCTCCTTCCACGTTACAAAAAGGTATCTTCTACGGAATAATCTCATTTTCTACATCCTCTCTCAATAATATCTTTGGATCTTGTCCCCAACCTCTCTATTAAAAAAAAAAAAAATTCTTTGCTTGCACCTGGCGTACCCATATGCATCATGCACCGCATCTAATATTTATTTAATAGTTGATTTTAAAATTTTAAATTTTGTCTTTAAAACGCAAAAATAAATTACCATCAGATAACTTATTCCGACATCCAAAGCCTTTATAATAAAGGGGCAATTGCTTATATCGCCTTGAAAAATTTCTGACTTTCTGATTTACCCTTCTTAGAAGGCTAATATTGAAAATACCCCTCCTACGTTCTAATCTATTTTTAATGTACCCCTAGAATTAAAATCTGTTAATTAACTCTGTTAAAATTACTATTTTGTCCTTTCAAATATACCTTTCCACTACCATTGTCTTTCTTATTTGCCTTTAAAGTCAGGGCACAAAAAGTATTTTGACTTTTGGACTTGTCCAATATACCCCTCTACCATCACCAACCTTTCTTAGGCTTCGTTTGGTATTGCGGAGAGACTGCGTTATGTGCGGTGAGAAAGTACGTTGGAAAAATACCCCGTTTGTTTCTGTACGTAATATTGCGTTCCGCATATTGAGTCGGTTACGATATATTTTCTGCGTTCCCACCGAAGAACGCAGAAGCATATCTCTATATGCTTTTTCTACAACTCAATTTTATCTAATAACGTTAGATAGGCCTCAATACCAAACTAAGCCTTATTTGCCCTTAAGTTAAGGACAAAATTGTGATTTTAATTTTGCCCAGATTAACTTAATAGATTAACTTAACAGGAGATAACTGCAGGAATATTTTACAATAACAGTGAAACATATGAGGGGTATTTTAGAAAGAAAAAAAAAATATGGACAAATCGGATATTTCCAAACATATAAGGGATATATAGGCAATTATCCCTATAATAATGAATTAGATTCTAATTTGGCTTATAGGTTGTTTTTGTACACCAGGTGCAAGCAATAGTTTTTTGGATCTCTCTCAAAACCACAGCTCCCATATAGATCCAGTTTTGATCTACCACCACACCCAGAAAACATGGCCTATTCCAAACCCCAAAAGGTCCTAATCCTTCTCCTAATCCTAACCCTAATCCTCTCGGCCTTCGGCGGCCGCAAGGCACGAATCTACGACTTGCCGACGGCGTACCAAGTCCTCGAGGGGTTCGACTTCCCGCCGGGGATCCTCCCGGCGGGCGTGACGAGCTACCTGCTGCGGCAGGACGGCTCGTTCGAGGTCTACCTTTCGGAGGACGACTGCGAGTTCAAGATCGCGGGGCAGTACCAGCTGAAGTATCGGCGGAAGATCACGGGGACGGTGCAGTCGGGCGCGATCAAGAACCTGAACGGCGTCAGCGTGAAGGTGCTCTTCCTGTGGATCGGGATCAACGAGGTCGACCGGAGCGGCGACGAGCTCAGCTTCTACGTCGGCCCGCTCTCGGCCTCGTTCGGCGTCTCCAACTTCGAGGAGAGCCCCCGCTGCCGCTGCGGCTTCGACTGCACCACCGCCGCCGCCGCCGCCGCCGCCGCTTCTTAGTGGTTTTGGAGCTTCTTGGGTGCTTTGATGGGTGGGGGATTTGAATTGGTTTTGGTTTATGATCTGTAGCAGTACATGATTTTGCATGATTATTATCACTTAGAATTTGCATGGATAATTGATGTGAGTTTCTAAGATTGGAATGGTTTGATATTACAGATTAATATATAGCTGATCCATATATTAAAACAAAAACAAAAAAGAAAAATCCACAAAAGAGGAGCTAAGTCCATAATGGATCATATGAGAGGACTCGTATCGACGAACTAAGACCTAATTTGTAAATGCTGTAACTAAACTCACACGCTTTAAAACTTAATAAACGATTTAGATATATTCATAAGCATTCCGAAACTCTACTATAATAAAATGGTGGTGGAAACAGCTACCGAAGAAGCAAATCGACACTAGAAAAGTAAGCCCCGAAGATCGAGGTTTGAGTTTGGCCACCGCATTACAAAACACGGCATTAATCGGAGTTTAAGCTAACTAATTACAAGGCAAGTATGATAATTAAGGGTTTGGGTGAACAAAAGAGACCTCATTAATCATCATTAGATAAAAAAATAAAGAGTCCAAATTACAACATCCATTCAAAAGAATCATAGTTTGGTATATTCCAGGGTCCATTAATACATCTTTATAAAAATAAAAAAATAATAAAAAAAAATGAATGGAATTGTGGAATAGGGGAAAGGGACAATAGCAAAGTTCCAAACAATCAAATCTATCCAAATTATCATTAAAGAGTCCATTTGGTATTTAGAACTATTTAAAAGCTGTGTAGCAAAACAGAGTTGAGGCAAAAATATATAGAAATATACTTAGTAATTTTTAGATTTCATACAATATGTTATCTTTTATGAAAATAAATAAAATTTTTCTTTCCGTCACACTTTTTCACTGCATGTAACGCATCACCCGGCGACCACATTGGTAATATATAAATTGTATTTTTATTGAAAAACAAAATAATAAAAATTTAAATATATATATATATAGAGAGAGAGAGAGAGAGAGTCCGGCTGGTATGCTATTAATAGCACGACGAACTTGGTGCTAGTAAGTTTTCTACCCTCGGATTAACCCCTTTGATTAATTTTATCCGTTAGATTATACTATTCAACCAACCACTCACTCTAGGGGCACATCATCTAGGCATCTTTTAATCCAAGGGTAGAAAACTTACTAGACCAGTCATTGGTGCTATTAATAGTATTCCGTACTATATATATATATAGAACTAGGCTACTATGCTATTAATAGCACCAAGTCATTAGTGCTACCAAATTTTTAGTTATTGGATTACAAGATATGCGGTTAGGATGATGTGGGACCCTAGGGTTAAGTGTGTGGTTGAATAGTATAATCTAACATGAAAATCATCAAAGGGGTGGATTTAACGGTGAAAAACTTGGTAGACTGTTTCGTCTATTGATAAGCATAGGACTCTATATATATATATATATATATATATATATATATATATATATATATATATACCCCAATTCACTGTATGAAATAGTAGTATTAAGATGGCTCTCAACACCAAACAGGTCTAAGATAAACACATTGATCCATAAAAAAGGTAAATTGAGTTTGTACTTGAGGCCCCAAGTTCGAAGCATAATTACTTCACTTTTCTAGCTGAGTTATATTTCTAAAAAAAATAAACGAAGCAGATCGCTTGCTACCTTTCTCTCTCAAAAAATAAAAAAACTAAAAAAACATAAATCTAAATAAGCAAATTGAACCAAATTTTTATTAAACAACTCCATAATTCGTATAGTAGTTAAATTCACCCACAACACCTACAATTAGAAGAAAAGGGCATTAACTTTGAGTAATGATCAATCAAATATAAACTAGGATAGAAAATTACCTGATATAACTTCTGTGGAGATGATCTTACAAAATGTAGATCCAGACGCAATCCGCTGAAATCGAACCCAAAACCATAAGCCAAAACCAACTGTTGCAAGGCAATAATTATTGACAAACTTATGGCCAATGTATAGCCATAGTGATATTAATAAAACTGTTAGATCTTACAGAAGGGTCCCTACAGAATGATGATATAAACAAATGGTAGAACCTCCACACCAACCATTTTGCATGGATATTGTATCCTCAAAACTGCAAAAGCACCGACTGTTTTCGTCTGACACCGAGCGTCCTCAACCTTTTAGTGTAGTTTCAGTTCGATCCCAACCATTCAGCACCTACAATTAGATCCCAAGTATTTACACTTCAAACACAATCTTACCCTTTCAGTTGAACTTCCCCACCAAATTAAGACGAAATGGTTATGCAACAATCATCTAACTACCACTTAAATGACCTTTGGACTTCTCATTTGATGAGCACACACACATTTCGTCCAATTTTATCGAGGAACTTAATAAACAGGTAAAGTAGCAAACTAACGCAAAACGTGAGGGGCCAGATTGTATCAACAGAATGGTTGGGGTCCTGACTGAAACTTTCTGAAAAGGTTGGTGGCTCCCGGTGCCATTTTTCCTGCTCTTAAATCCTTCAAGTGAGTTGAAATTTCCTCGGCAACTATGAAGACAAAATGAGTTCTTCTGAAGGTACATTATGGCATTGCGAATCAAAGAACTGCAAAAGTCACATAGCTCCTACCGTGATTTGCAACTGAAAAGGTGCCTATTCCAATTACAATGCACTGATCTCCCATGCTGATTCCCTGAATTTGGTCTCGCATTGGTATATTATGTTCCCTCTCTTTCCCCAACAATCGCTTGGATGTTAAATAACAAATAGTGTGACTTCTTAAACTTTGTGAAAGCCATATCTTGAGCCATGCACGGAAACAGGTTGCTGCCTTATTCGAGACAAGAGACTCGAGACCTCACGTGATGCGATATCCATCCGCTCTTTCGACTTGGCTGCTTCGGCTATTAGGGCTGACATCATCGACTGCAGTGCCTGCACTCTCTCCGACTGCTCATTCCAAGAAGCTCCCTGCTCCATCTTCGAGGGCAACAAGTTGGCCCTCCGCCATCTGATGGGCAAATAGCGGTCCGGGATCTGAAAGCAGTTGAGGGTCGAAAGCACTCTTAGAGTGTGTCTACAAAGAATCCCCGAGAACTCAAACATGTTGCAGCTACAAGAAAGCACTTCTTCCCGCGGTGCCCAAAGCACTTTTCGGCCACCATCAATCTTTGTGTGGTGCCTGACAAGGAAGCAGTTCTCTTCCATCTGGAAGGAAGCATAGTGGTTGGCCATGACAAGCTCCTCTTGTAATTTGGAGAAAGCGTAGGGGGTGAGGACGGAGGCTGCATGAGCTTCCATTGGAGCACCTGTTTTGAGGCAGATGTTTTGTATGTTCTGTTGCATCGTTTGCTGCTCCCCAGCTTGGTCTCTAAAATCAATGGCTACCGCAGCCTATTAACAGTAATGCATAATTGCTTATTTCATCTGAACAACTTGAAATTTACAAATTTTAGAAGCCATGTTCATATGATTCTAGTTCCTCACCTATATAAACGAACAAAAAAGAGAATCTTAAGGAAAACCATGATTATTTCTTAAGGAAAACCACATGATTATTTCTTAAGGAAAAAAGAAACTCCCATAATTATTTCTTAAGGAAAACCACATGCTGACATACAGATAAAACCTAAGTGCGACAAAAAAAATGTAAAAAGAATAACTGGAATTGCCATTGAATAGGTAAAAGCTCACTTTAACAGACATATAGTTTACCTGTTCGATAAAATGAGCAAGGCGAGTCTGCGCACTCAAGAACCTCTGAATGAAAGCATTTATTGACTTTGACAGACCTGTTGCAGTCATTCCTGCAAAGAAATGGCTTCTCAAGTACGGTAAAGCCCAGAATGTTCGAAAAGTAAACAAATTGGTAATGTGTCTATTTGCATGAAGCCCGTATAAATCCACCATCTCTTGCCATCCGAGCTCAAACTCATCTATACTTTCCAAATTATAGAGCCTACAGAACTCAACTTTCCATTCATTGTACCGCTCTCCGAGAACTGCGTTGAACCAAGATGGGAACTTTGCTACTATAAGCCATATGCAGAAGGCATGTTTGGTTGTTGGCATTTCTTTAGTTATCACTTCCTTAAGACACATATTTTGATCGGTTAGGATTGCTTGCGGAGCCTTTCCATTCATGAAGCTAAGAAACACCTGTCATGGCAGGAGATAAGTTAGAGCATTAAAAGAAATCAATAAGAGGGGCTTTACCTATATATATCACTGCACAATCATCTACTTACTATTTACACTTGTAAAATCTGAACTTTTGTATACACACCTGGAAATTGTTAAAAAGATACTCATAGCTCAAGTTAGGATGTCATAATGGGGGAGAAGTTACCTTTGTTAGAAAGTTCTTTCTTATGAGGGTCACTCTTGAAAGTTCAAGGGCAAGATTAAGTTTTTGAAGAGAAAAATACTAAAATTACGATAAACAGAGAAATTTGCAACTTGCAAGAGTATATATTATCCCTTATTAATAACATATCTGGTAGCCTACCTGTAATGCCCATGTATAGGATCGCAAGTTCTCTTCTCTTAGAAGCACACAACCAAAGAAGCAAGGCATCCCATAATTGTTCATGCCAACCCAAATTCCAAGTGGCATATCAAAAGCAGCTAAACGGTGAGTCGTGTCGAATACAATTGCATCACCGAAGGCCTCATATGATTGGACCGACGATGCATACGACCAAGCAATATTTTCCAACCTATTATTGCCATCAATGGTGAAATCATACTTAAAGTTGGGGTCTTTCTCCTTAATGTTCTTGCACATCCTAAGGAGGTCGATGCTGTCCTCATCTTGATCAACCTTCCTGAATGACTGTATTAAATTCCTCACATCTTTCTCCGTGAAGGGCAGAAGTCCAGGCTCAACACACTTCTCTAACTCCAATAGTTTCATCATTTGTTGCACGGAAATGCCAGTTTTTGCGAACATCAAGATTCGGTTTTTATCAGCCTCTGAGATGACCCGATAAGCCGGAAGAAAACGCACTTGGTTTGGTTCTAAAAGCTCGTGGTTGTGATGATTAGAAAATCCTGTGACCCGCCATTCTGTGAGACCCGAATCCACATTCTTGCTTATACGCAGATACGCTTGACATCCACACCGAGAGGACTTCCTATTCCTTTGTGGTTTTGTATCGTTCGATGATTTGATAGGGGTATTGCCCGCACGATGGCACACGAAGTACCTTCTGGTGAGTCCTTTACCAACACCGTCTTTGCCTTCTGTGCGGTGGCGGCGAATCGAGAAGCCACACCGCTTGGCAAATTCACTGTAGAACTCATACGCCAAATCGTGGGTTTCAAACATTTGTCCAATGTAGGGAACGGCCTCGCTCGAGGATTCCAGTGAGAGCCGCGTGTCCTCAGGGGACTCTTCTGCACTGCTAGTTTCCTCCTGGGAGAAGGATCTACGATCTGAGGGGTCGTCATATACTTCTAACATTGCTCTAGCTCCTTCAGGCATTATCTTTGGCTCACAGGATAGATAGCCTGGACATGCCAAGTATAAGAAGCTTTGAATAAATCAGCAAGGGAAACATAGCAGACTTTCTTAGAAAGGCAGGTACTCAACAATCAAGAAGTTTAAAATGATGAACTAAAAAGAAATGTAACGGATATGCAGCTATGAGAAACTTGAAATTTTTATCCTCGGTACAATTATGTTGCATCATGGAGCACTGTGCGAGGCAACAGATTTAATGAACTAAACCCCAAAGTTCACCAACCTGGACTAGAACCCAAGACACCCCAAAACCCCACCATGGTGCCTAACCACTAGGATTCTACCCAAGCTAACTGTGTGACTGTGTCAAAGAAAAGCTAACCATATTCAAGGATAGTGCCAAAAGTTCACAAAAAGGAAAAAAAGAAAAAATGTTCAAAATAACAATGAAGAGGCCCAGGAACAGCCTATCATAATAGAATTTCATCACCTTAATTATGATGGATTCAAATATGAAAAAATAAGTCAAGTTATATCCTCAAGTTTGCAATAAGTCGTTCTATCTTTTACAACCGCAATATCAAATTTTTATATTTATTTTTTTCCCCCTCCATCAAGTCCTTAAAGCCAAATTGCATTTTCATATAGTGTTAAATCTTTAGTGCGCATCCAAATTCTAATCAACCAGCGCTAGAGAATTCAGATTCTTAGGCATATCTAGTAAAACTCCATGCTGTATTAGGTAAAAGTAGGATTGTACCTCAAGTTCCTCCAGTGTGAAGCCCTCTAAAGACTCTAGATTCATTTGGTAGACTAGTGGTGGGTCCAACAGCAGACGAAAAGCTGAAAAGGTTCGATAGTAGGTTTTTGGAAAATCTTCACAGCATTGTTCTGTCTACCTGTAATTACAAGTTCAGAGTCCATATTACTAGAAAGAGAGACAATTATAAGCTTGACAAGTGATCAGCTCAAAAGAAACTAAGACGTATACTACGTATGAATAGAAATGTGTCCTATAAATACTGGAAAGAATCTACAGAATGTAGAAAGCGTAATATCAAGCTAAAAGCTGAAAAGGGCAAACAAATGCTGGAAATAAGATCTACCAATACAAAAGACTCAATTTGCTTCTTCAAACAATTTGTGGCGACCTCGTGGCATTGCGAAAGAGAAGGAGAAAGATTATAAGCTCTTCAAAATAGCAAACTAATAAGATAATTCGTATACCAACTAACATTGTTGGGCAAAAATTAGCTTGAAAAGAAAACGAAATGAAATGCCATGTGGTAGATTCTTGCTTTGCAATTGACTGCAGAATGAATTTAGGTGTAGAATTACTACATTAAATATCAGCAAAAGAGAACCCCAAAAAAAAATTCTCTGTGAAAAAAATTGTGCTTGAAAGTAAAAATTGGATTTTTTTTTTTTTTTGTCATTTTGTCACACGTACCAAATCTAAGTCGGTGCAAAAAATGTACGAAGATCGTTTCAACTTTTTTTAAAGAAAAATAAAGACACAATCTAAATATTTGATTGCTCTAACTTGAGCTATTCCCATCAAACTAAATTGAGATTCCATTTAAACAAACAGCTCTGCTAGCTAAATTAACGAAATCGCCTGCAAATTTAAGGAAATTTCACGATTCACCAACATAGCTTAGATTGAAAGACAAAAAAGGAGCTGAGAGAGCGCCGATCGATCAAAAAAAGCAGATTTTAGGTGTCGATTTCAAAATGGCGTACAATTGAGGGGCTCCACACACATTTGACCCTAATACAAACTCATTTTACAGATCACAAAGGATCACGGAGCGCACTCTACATTGTATCATAAAAGCATCGAATAGAAGAGGCGATTACCCATCACACTGTGGGACGACGATGCGGCGGCGGCGCTAGAGATCCGTACATCGGCGGAGGCGGAGGCGGCGGCGGCGGCGGCGGCGGCGGTGGACGGAGAAGGATTGGAGGAAGGGGGAAAGAGAGAGAGGGATCGATCGAAGGGGAATTTGGGGTTTCGGGTTAGGGTTTCGTTTTTTTTTTTTTTTTTTCGCCGTCCCCAATTTCGTTTTTTCGATTAATTGGGGAAATATTTACTGAACCGTTACAAAATAATGACTACACAGAACTTTAGGAATTTCTTTTTCTTTTCTTTTTTTTTTTTATTAAACTAAGCCCCTTTTATCAATGTCAACAATATAAATAATAAAGTCCAATTTGCATAAAAAATTTATAAATTTTAAGCTTTTGTAAAATTAGACCATTTTTTTCAATTTTGCAAATTTCGAGTCAAATTTTCAACAAACCAAAATACCATTATGTTGAATCTTATCTTGGGTTAAATTAGATCCAACTTTTTATCTCGTGGCAATAGACCTAGGAGACTAATATGTTGAGTTGGATGAGCCTAATAAGTTGAGCTGAGATGTAGTCCACAAGAGACCTAACGGTAAGAAGCCCAACAATAAACTCAATGTCCAGATGGGTTGAGTGAGGTCAAAACCCGCGAGTGCTGTGGTTGAGCCCTTTAGTGCGATGGATGCGCCTTTCCTGTCAGCACATGCTTTTTAGGATAATTGGCTAACGCTTACAACCACAAGTAGTATCAGACCCAATGGCGCGAGTTTGATTCCTATATGCTATATTAACGGTGCAGGAGTTGGGAGGAGGGATTGTTAGCTATTTATTATTATTGGGCTAAAATAGTTCCAACTTTCTACTCCTGACAATAAGTCCCGTGAGACTAATAAGTTGAATGGAGGTGTGTTCCACAAGGGACCTAACGATAAGAAGCCCAACGTCCAAATGAGTTGAGTCAAGTCAAAGCCCTCGAGCATTGTGGCTGAGCCCTTAAGTGCTGTCTTTTTTTTTTTTTTTTTTTTTTCCTTCGTTTTTTTTCTTTCTCTCCAACCCTCATCGTTTCCTTTACTGCCTCTGCGGTCTCGGCAACAGTAATGAGGACGGTGTCATATTCTCTTCCTCCATCTCCTACTACGCCGGCATTAATGGCCTTGGCGACGGTAACAAGGGTAGCACTACCTCATCCACCGCCACCCATGCCGAAGAAGGAGAATGAGAACTCAAAGTGGCCCCAGATGAGAGCGGCACTAACGAAAGCGATAAGATTGTTGTCGAGGAGGTACTCGCCGCCCCATGAGGTTGGGGAAAAAATACGCGACCATCTCCGATGAGCAAGCAAAGATGCGAAGGATAGAAAAAAACAAAAATAAAAAATAAATAAAAATATTTTTCTTATCAAAAGTCTATTATATATCATTACTGTTACTGAAAAATCTAAAAATTAGAGAAAAATAAATGAAGAAGATGAATGTTATATTGTTAAAATATAATTGCACTATTTTATAAGAAAATTGCATTGTTTAATACGAACGTTGCACTTTCGTATTTGAAAATTACATTCTTTAAATAATAGCTATTCCAGGGATAGATATAAATTGAGGAATAAGTGAGGATTAGATCAATTTTGCGTTTGGATGAAAATTTGGTTATTCCTAAAATTAAAAAAAATAGCGTTTGGTTAAGTAAGATGGAATAGAAAAGGTAGTGGATTTTATAAATAAAAGATAATGATATTATATACTCTCTTAATATATTTAAAATTGATTTTTAAATTTTTTAAATTTAAAATTTTAACTTTGAAATTTTTAAATTTGAAATTTAAAATCTAAAATTTTAAATTTAAATATTTAAATTTTAAATTTCAAACTTTAAATTTAAGATCAATTTAAATTTGAAAAATATAAAATATCAAAATTTTAAATTTGAGAATTTTAAAATATTAAAATTAAAATTTAAAATTTATAATTATAAACTTTAATTTTGAAATTATAAATTATAAATTTTAAAAATTGAAATTTTTATTTTTAAAATTTTTAAAATAAAAATAGGGGTGGGAAAAATTAATAAAAATAATTTTTAATAATAAATTTATAAATTTTTTAAAAATTTTACTTAAACTTAAATCTAATAAAAAGAATTTATTATAATATTTAAATATAAATAATAGGGGCAATTTCATCAGTGCCCCTCTCAAATTTATAAATTTCGTAAATACCCCTATAAAAGTTAAAATATCATGCATACCCTTTAAAATATAGAAAATTATCATAAATACCCCTACAGTCAGTTTTCTCAGATTAAATAATGGGTTAAGTAATGAAATGACGAATTTACCCTTAATAGTTTGATACTATTTGAGAAATGTAGTGGAGATCCCTCAAGTATATACTATTTTGAAATAATTTCCTTAACTTTGTTGTTTTTTATTAAAACCCTTTAACTTTTAGTTTTTTAAAATTTAGAGATTTAGTGTTAAAATTTTTTTTTATTAAATTTAACACTAAAATAATTTAATTTTAATCGGTAAAATGTATAGAGACTGCCTCAACTATCCACGATTTTGATATTAGACCCATAAACTTCAATTTTTTTTCTTTTGACACCCCTTTAACCGGTATTTATTTTAATATAAGTTTTCATATTTATTCATTATTAATTTTATCAATTAAGTAAATTTATTAGTTATTAACTATTAATTGGTTTAGTGTTATTTACTAAAACGTAAGTAATATTAAATTTCGCGTGATAACCAATGAATTTGATAAAATTCATAATTTTTTAATTAAAATTGCTTAATTTTTAAAAATTAAAGCTAAGAAGATCTCGGGCAAAAGAATAAAAGTTGAGGGGGCCATTTCAAAAAGACCTATGGTTGTAAGTTGAGTAGGTTTTTTTTAGGACCTTTTTTGCAATTGGCCCTCTAAAATATATATATATATTAAAAATAATCTCAGCAAATTTAAATTTACAAAAATGATCCATAAATGCGCCATGTCGACACCATGCAGAAAAAGGGCCAAATAGTTAAGTTGAATATGATCGATGAACCATTCACCGTGTCTAAACATGGTGAATAGCTCACAATTTCTAGGGAAAAGGAATATAATGCGAAAAATAAAACTACGGAACACGGTGAACTATTCGCCGTGTTCAACTTAATGAACCAATCCGCCCGCGTGGCGTTGATGCGGTGCTTACGTGACAGGATCAAGATTATTTTTGTAAATTTAAATTTACCAGGATTATTTTTAAAATAAATTTTTTTAGGGGGTAATTACAAAAAATAAGCCCTTTTTTTATTTTCACCTTCCAAGAAAACTAGAAGTCTAAGTCTCAATAAAAAAAAATTAAAAAATAAGTTTATAGAGACATTTTAAATAGCTATAATGAAGGGATTTCTATACTATTGAAAAAGTCACAGCTTGTGTAGGGGTAAAATTGGTATTTAATATATATAACGGCACTTTTTAACGGAAAGTTGTGAGAAGGGGTATATATGAGTATTAATGAAATTTAGAAGGGTATCTATGATATTTTGATTTTTAGAGGGCTATTGATGAAATTTTAGTCTCCAGGAGGGGCATCTATGAAATTTTCCCTAAATAATATGTATTAATATAATACAATTAATAATTTTATAATAAAAATAATGTATTATAATATGTAACATATTATATTTATATAATTTAATTTTAATTCAATTTAAAATTTTAATTAAGTTTGAAATTAAGCATTAGAATAGCGCTATTCCACCAAAATGGTGGAATAGCAAATCCCTTGCTATTCCGTAATAATCGGAAATAGCAAATTTTGACCGGAATAAAATATTTCAGCCAAATTTAATTGCATTTGGCGGAATAGCGGGGATAACGAAAGTTATCCTCGCTTTATCACCCAACCAAACGGGGCCCTAGGGTTTTGTCGACAAGGCAATTGGTGTAGACGGCGGAAGAGGTGGCAATTCGAGAGTATTAAATTTTGACGAACATTATAAATTTAAAATTTAATTTTGAATATTACATGATTGACAAGTATTACGTTTAAGAAAAAAAAATATTTTGAGAAAACAAGTGAATAGAAAAAAAATTTAATGTAATGTATTATGTGATTAGCTGAGATATTACGTAACGTTAAATATGAGATAAATTCAATTTTACGTATTATGTGATTGGCGGATAAGAAGGAATTTGAGAAATAAGTAAATAGGAGATAAGGAGATACTTTTTATTTTATTAGTTGGATGTGATCTAATGGTAAAATCTTAAGATCTATATTAGAGAATAAATTATTGTTTAAATAATTATTTGAAATGATTAGTTGAAAATTACTGGATATGAAAATATTAGTAAAAAGGATAGTGGCATTTTTGCAAAGAGAAAAAGTTTTAAAACTCACGCTTTTATAAGTAGTATAGATAGATATATGTTATAATATAAAATCAATTGGAATTCTGATGGGTACAAACAAAATTCATACAGAGTCCAATTCTTTGGGTCTTCATTTTCGGAGTTGAATTCGGGTAAAATTCAAGTATCCGAATCCATTAACATCCCAACTCGATCTCTACTCTCCAGTCTCCACACTCCGCACGTGCGCGCCGCGTCACACAAACCGGGCGAGGAATAGTCCCCACCAATCGTCGCGGATAATAAGTTAATAATAACAATACAGAGTCTCTCTCTCTCTCATTCTCTTTCTTATTCTCTCCTACTGATTGTTAGCGAGTGAGGAGCGAGCGACGTGTTGGCTACGAAGAGGAGCGGCGCGCACACAAAATTAGGGCATCGCAAATGGGGATCGAGGTGTTGGCGCTCTCCCTCCCCTCCCCCTCCTCGCACTGTGAGCAAACCCTCGTCCTCCTCCTCCTCTTTATCCTTCGATTCTGGTGCGATTTGATGCGATTTTCTCTGCTCTTTTGGGGAATTTTTTTGGTGATTTTTGGGGGTTTTTTTTTTTGTTTTTGTTTTGGTTAGGGGAGAGGTTGTCGTCGTCGCACCAGGCGAGCACGAGGGGTGGATCCGAGATGGGTAATTTGGAAGTGGGAGGAGGAGCTCCCAAGTTGGCGCAGCCTAGGGCTTTTCCGACGAGGTTGTAGCGGTTTGGTGTGGAGAAAATGTGCCTCCTTTGATGTACACGCGTGGGGATTTTAATTTGTTGAGAAAAGAGTTGGTTTTGCGATTGATTTCACAAATAATTCAAAATTTTTTACAAGGGAGTAATTGTAAAGTTTGTTTGTGTATTTAATTTACCCTTCAAAATACTGGTATTGATATATATGTTTTTTTTTTTTAATGCACTTTTCGTTTGAGTGCACGGATTAGACCTTAGTTTTCTTCGCTATCAAAAAGCAATTTTTAACATGTATTATGCAAAATTCTTCGAGGTTATATTTCGGTGTATTCATTAATATTTACGAGATTGGTAGAGAGTCGCTTATGCAAATATGAATTCCAAGGAGTATCCGTGATATCGCATTATCCTTGAAGAGTACACTTGCAGAAAAAATTCCTTGTCTATTTTCAGTGATTGAATGACAGTAATGCAAGTTTCAGACTTTCCTGAACTTTGACTGATTTTGTTTTCCTTTGCACCTTTCTCCTATTGTTTTTCTCTTATGAAATATTTTTCAGCTATCTTATCTAGTAACACCTAAAATTGTTCTATCGTGTATGTAACAGGGCTATTCTGCTGCCGACATGCTCAATTCAAACATCTAAATATTCTTCTGGTCGCCAAATTGAAGCTTACGCTAGGAAGAGTTCCGTGGTCTCAAAAAATTGCCCTGCATGGTTTCATCCATCTTCGTCTGATTCTAGGCATTCCTTCCAAAGATGCTTCTCATCTTCAGAGGCGCTACTTACTTCCAAATCTCAGCCTGCATCAACTTCACTTGTTCTTGGCAATGAAAAAGTTGGAGTCTTGTTGCTGAATCTCGGAGGTCCGGAGACTCTTGATGATGTGCAGCCTTTCTTATTTAATCTTTTCTCTGATCCGGTAAATGAATAATTGAGTACTGCTACTTATTTTACCTTTTTCTTGAAAGTTTAATGCATATTCCATTGTTGGCACGGCGTATACTAGACTCTATCTTTCAAATATGTTAAATTGTAGTGCTAGTCCCTGTACTTCTAGTGAAGATTCATTTTGGTCCCAAACTTTTGGAGTGTGCATCAAGAGCCTAAACTGTTTGTAATGTTTTATATTAGTACCTCCTGTTGTCGTCCGTTGGAGGAAAGATTTTTTCCTGCACCTGGTGTATCGATTAATCCATGCACCGTACGCCTGTCGACCCTCCGGCCCTTCTCTTAGTTTCAATCAAACCATCCATTTTTCAAAATAAAGAAGGCCTCTACTCAGTGAATAGTAGGATTGATTTATGAGATGGCAAGGGAGGCTGACTGATGGAGAGGTCCAGAGATGTACAGGTGTATTTTGTTCGAAGGGAGGATGACAGGAGGGACTGATGTGAAACAGTATAAAGAGTTCGAGGCGTCTGATGCACATTAGAAGTTCAGGGATTTAACTGAATCTCCGGTGAAATTAAGGGATTGGTATTAACCTATACATTTTGTTGGTAAATTGCAAAAGCTGACTGATAGTGCATAACTGACAGGACATAATCCGGCTTCCCAGGATGTTCCGGTTTCTTCAAAAGCCATTGGCACAGTTTATATCTGTTGTTAGAGCTCCAAAGAGCAAAGAAGGTTATGCTTCAATTGGCGGCGGTTCTCCGCTTCGGCAAATAACTGATGCGCAGGCATGATTCCTTTCATGTCTTTTTAGAAGCTGTTATCTTTCTTGAGTTTAGCTTCTAGGTCGAGCATTATTGTTTTTAGTAGTTTATATTTTTTGTACAGATTTTCTGAATGATATAGGTAGGCTGATAAGTGAAAACTATCTGTTATTGTTTGACCAACCGATAAGGAGAGTGTAGAGGCAACAACAATATGATGGCTTGAGTGTAATATTGTCACTGTATAGTTTTCCTGAGATAAGGTTTCAAGGAAGATTGTTTATACTTGAGTATCATTTAAGAGTTTGTGGTCACCAATTGGAGGGGGAAAGGGGGGAGGTTCCTCTTGACTCTTGTTTTGTTATATTCTGCCCAATCATGATGGCTGCCAGTAGCTGGGTGTTAGGCAATGGGGATGATAATGTCTCTCACTCTCTTTAGTTATATGTAATTGAGCTTCCCTTGCAGAAGTGAATCTAGATCTACACATTAGTAGTCCCTAGTAGTGATTGTTTCTATGAGCATAACAGTTTAAGAAATTTTAATCTAGTTTCAGATTCTAGACTGCTAATTTCTCATTTTTCACTTCAATGTTTTATCGTGTTTATTCTGCATGCTAAAAGTAATAGGCATCCCTGGTCCTTCCTTTTTGTCATTGAAGTAGATTGAGATATTTCATGGGGGCTCTCCTTCTGTGTTATTGTTCTCTTGATTCGTTTGCTGATTCTTTTTAACTTGTAATAATAACCTTTTAATTGTATGTTCTTATAACATGTAGTCTCTAACACTTTTTAGTGATGTTATTATAAAATGCAGGGCGAGGAGCTGAGGAAGGCCTTGTGTGACAAAAATGTCCCCGCGAAGGTGTATGTTGGAATGCGCTATTGGCATCCATTCACAGAAGAAGCTATAGAACTGGTAGCACATTGAGCTTGACATATGCCTAAGAGCTCATTTTTATTTTAATGGCAGCTAAGTAGTTGTATGAATTACAGACAAAAATAGCTGAAAACTGCTCCTACGCTTGCTTGTAATGCTAAGCAGGCGGCTTCGCTATGACATGAAATTGGAAGACATGATGATGGTTCCTTTTGTAGATGATTTTGCATATCTATTTGTTTTTCTGGAAGATCGATACTTTAGTTTGGAGCGGCTTTAGTGTGAAAAGGTTTTGCTGTGATAGCTAGATAGTTTTATTTCAGTCCATAATCTGATCAAACATTGTATTGCTGAAGTAGTTGATATTCTTCTTGGTATTCTTCCAGATTAAGCAGGATGGTATCACAAAACTTGTTGTGCTTCCTCTTTATCCACAGTTTTCTATATCAACTAGTGGTTCAAGTCTTCGTTTGTTGGAGAGTATATTCAGGTAATACCATAAAAGGTTCAAATATTAGTTTCGATGATGCTTTTTTCTGAAATCAACTGTATAACTTTTATTTAGTACTCTAGGGAGGATGAGTATTTGGTCAATATGCAACACACAGTTATACCATCCTGGTACCAGCGTGAAGGATACATAAAGGCTATGGCAAATTTAATCGAAAAAGAGTTGTCCAAATTTGCAACCCCTCAGAAGGTATGAACTACAGAAGTGCTTAACTCATGACAATTCACAATGTTCATATCAGGACCGTCTTTCAGCTTTATTTTGTCTCTCTCTGGATATTAACCAATAAAATAGCTATGAATGAGTCGATACTAACAGTGAGCACTAACGACTCCTTTTTTTTTTCTTTTTTCTTTTCTTTTTTCTTTTCTTTTCTTTTTTGTTGTTCTTAACATTAATGAAAAACAGACAGAATAGTGTCAAAACTAACATGGTTAGTGCTCTGTTAAGTATAGCAACGTTCAACATTAGAATGATTCTATCAATTTGTTGTTTTAGAGCTTTTGATACTTGGCATTTATTGCTTAGACAAGTACTACTTTTGAATTGTCTAATAATATATTTATTGTTTGATGCACCTGTCATGCAACAATTTAACTAGTATCTTCATCTATTTACTAAGATCTTTAAGGTTTTGAATTGGCAGTCATATATGATCTGTGCTTTATTGTGAGATGGCTTCTTTGTTAGGCGAGGAACTTATTATATTGTACGGCAGTAAAATAATATAGGTAACAATAACAAAATATTTTAAGTTTACCTGGATGGTTGGTTGTATTTGTAATACTTTAGAAATGATCCAATTATTGACTAGGATATCTTGCAGTGGCCAGAAAACCGAAAAAAAAAAAAATCTAGTAACTACCTTGTATCCAATTTATTTTTATTTCTTTAAATTAGGAAAGAAAACATTGAAGTTTGCTTATTTCAATCTTTTATGACCTCGGAGGCTTAAGTTATTACTCACCTTTAAGCATATGCTATAGTTGTTTCCTGGATTTTGTTTGAATTAATTTGTATGATCGTTTTCATTTTCTATTGATTGAATTGTAGGTCCTGATATTTTTTAGTGCTCATGGAGTGCCGCTAGCATATGTGGAGGAAGCTGGGGATCCGTACAAAGCAGAGATGGAGGAGTGTGTTGATCTGATTATGGAAGAGCTAGAGAAACGCGGAATCACCAACCCATGTACACTTGCTTACCAGGTAAACCGTGGTATACGAGCTCTTTAATTTTCTGCTAGACTTTTTTGATAACATAGAGGTGATGGGAGAAATGGCTAATGTAGCTTGCTTAAATAGTTTTGCACTGCATCAATTAATGCGAGACACGGTTCTCCATCTTTTTTGCTCCTACTGCTGCTTTTGGTTTGTGAATACTATACTCTCTGATTGTTTCAAGCTGACATTTTTTTGATTGGATTTGATAGAGCCGAGTCGGACCTGTTGAATGGTTGAAGCCCTACACTGATGAGACAATTGTTGAGCTTGGGCAAAAAGGAGTGAAAAATCTTTTAGCTGTTCCTATCAGGTATTATTCCGCTCGGTACTTTGATATCAAATATAGGGTTTAGGGTAACTCTGATCTTCTTCAACCTTCTCTTTTGCTGTAAGTTTGATTGTGTCCCTTATAAGATGAATCGGAAATAGCTGATTACCCACCGGTTTCGCTACTTCCTGGATGATTTGCAGTTTTGTTAGTGAACATATTGAAACTTTAGAAGAAATTGATGTCGAGTACAAGGAGTTGGCTCTGAAATCTGGTATTGAGAACTGGGGTCGAGTCCCTGCGTTAGGATGCGAGCCCACGTTTATTTCAGATCTTGCAGATGCTGTTATTGAAAGCCTTCCTTATGTCGGAGCCATGGCAGTTTCGAATCTTGAGGCTCGTCAGGTAACTACCATTACATTCATATCAATTTCGGTAATTTCACCTCTCAATATCTGATATTTATACTTTTTAATATATCTGAGAATAAGATGTTTTGGCAATCTCTGTTTTATTCTTAAATTGCAACTTAATCCCTGAAAATTTTATTCAAACACTTCCCTGAACTTTCGCATATGTTGCAATTCATCTCCACTGGTTGAAAAGGAGGGAAAAAAAAAAAAGAATTTCGTGGGCTTTTGCTGTCAAATGAATCCTTGTAACCCTGTTTCAAGTAAAACTGAAACAAGGAAATCATTGCAAATGAGAAGCGAAAAGTTTAGAAACCGACTCGTAGTATCAGGATAGTACAGGGACTATTAATTCATTTTACATTTTAGAGTTCCAATCAGATGGAATGCTATAGAACGGGCGATAATGTTTCTTCCTCTTTTTTTTTTCTCTCATTTTTTGTTGTTAAATTGATAAATTGATTTCGACAGTCGCTTGTTCCTCTCGGGAGTGTCGAAGAGCTATTAGCCGCTTACGACTCGAAGCGCGGGGAGCTCCCTCCTCCCGTGACTGTGTGGGAATGGGGATGGACCAAAAGCGCGGAAACCTGGAACGGCCGAGCCGCCATGTTAGCCGTGCTCGCCCTTCTAGTCTTAGAAGTCACCACCGGCGAAGGGTTCTTGCACCAATGGGGCGTCCTACCCTTGTTCCGGTGAACGAATACCTTTCTCTTCCTCAGTAGATAATTCGATATAGGTAAAAATATACAGAACTTGACTGAGTTATGAACAATTCTGAATCAGCTATCCAACCTTTCAAATTTTTGATTTTATTATCCAATCTTTCAAGAATAAGGTTCTGTCAATATACTTGATGCAAATCTAAAATATAAGTTTATTAAAGTAATTAGTTTGAATTTCGAAATTAAAGTGCCTTTGACGGACTCGAATAAAAAAAAATTTGAAAGGTTGGGCCGTAAAATCGAAATATTTAAAGGTTGAGTAGTTGATTCAGAATGGTCCATAGTTTAGGCAAGTTTTGTACCTTTTTTTTTTACCGATGATATATCTCCAACAGGGCATGTAACATGTTCCGGTACTCTTGGACGATTTATATCACCCATTTACATGCCCTAAGTTCATTTTCCATTTGAACAGTAAATTGAGTTGCCAAATACAATTCATTTTGTTTTAATTAGGGGGGGTTATAACAATGAAGGATGATTGTGGATGCGACTTAAAAATTTTGACCTGAGAATGGTTTGGTAGATGAAATTCTGCGGACAGTTGAAACTATATCCAAATTGGTTGCAGTTCTAATTGCAGCAGTTGGAGAGAATAACGCAAACAAGAAGAGATAAACCTTTCAATCTCATTATTTTTTTTAAAATAAGAAGTATTTTCTCCTTCTTTATTGAGGGTAATTTTATCATTCTACATATAGAGTGATAAAATTTGTAAGGGAAAACATTTAAAACCCCCATTGCGGTTTCATGCATTCTCACTTTAGTACCCCGTGGTTTAAAACGTATCAATTTGCCCTCTTTGTGGTTTCGTTTTTATCTTTTCGGAAGCTTTTTCGTTAATATTTTGTTAAATTATATACAAAAAACTTTAAATATCCATCTATGTTTATTTAATATTTATTATAGAATATTTTAATTATAATTTTGTCACAGATTTAAGAAAAAAATAATAATAAAATTGATAACAAAAAGAGAAAATGAAACCACGTGTGATACTTTTAACCACACAGTACTAGAATGAATGCATGAAACCATAGGGTTTTTTTTGAAGTTTTTCCAATTTGTAAATTATAATTGGGAAAACTTCAAAAAACCCCCCTGTGGTTTCGTCCATTCTCACTTTAGTACCCTGTGGTTTAAAACGTATCAATTTACTCCCCTGTGGTTTCGTTTTATCTTTTTGAAAGCTTTTTCGTTAATATTTTCTTAAATTATATACAAAAAACTTGAAATACCCACGAATATTCACTTTAATACCCTTTAATTTTAACTTTGTCACTGATTTAAGAAAAAAAAAAAATAAAATTGATAACAAAAAGAGAAAAATGAAACCACGTGGGGCAAATTGATACGTTTTAAACCACAGGGTACTAGAGCGAGAATGCATGAAACCATAGGGGTTTTTTTTGAAGTTTTTCCATTATAATTTACAAAAGAACAAAATAACTTACATATAGGGCCTGTTTATTTCACTCCAAGTGGATAGAGAAAAAGTAATTTTCGGTGAAAATTGATCATTTTTACTATTTGGTTCATCGTAATAGTACTATAGTCAAAAGTTCAGTTCATTCAAAACATCGAAATTGATTTCGTTTTTTCTAGGGCGAAGTCAATTCTGATGAAGTGTAGAAAAAGAGGGTGAAAATTTAACTATGGTGATGTATAATTTTTCAATATAATTTTTTTTATGGTAAAGAAAAATGATTGTATAAGATTCAGATTTCGAATTTTTGGTCCAGTATCCGGTTCAGTTTACGATTTTAGATATCGGATTCGGATTCAAATTTTAAAAATCTGTTCCGAATCCAACCCGTTGAAATACCCAATAAGTGTAACTTATTGCAACATCTCATCTCATATATCATACATACATTATTATTAGATTAACATGCTGGTCTAAAATTTCTGGAGCAAGTGGCAAAGGGCTTGGTGGTTGGTATTCGAGACCCAAGTTCGAATCCTAGTTGATTCACATTTCTAACTAAGTTTATTTTTAAATGAAATAAACGAAGCGGGTAGCGTGCTACCTACCCCTCTCTCTCTCTCTCTCTCTCTCTCTCTCTCTCTCTCTCTCTCTCTCGAAGAGAGAAAAAAAAAATGCTTGTCTAAAATCAGTGGAACGCGTTCTCCACCTTAGTTAGTTAATTCGTGAATTATTGAAAATCTGAATTAAACGGTCCGTTTGTGAATTTTTTCCAAAGAATCCGAATTATTCGCGAATTTTTGGGCCAGCCGGATTATACGCGAATAATTCGCGAATTATTTCTGAATTATTGAAAATATGAGTAAAAAATTTATAATTTTTATTTTTAAATATAAATAATTTTATATTTTATACCAAATCCGTTTTTGTTCTAATTTTTCAACGAATTTAAAAATTGTAAAACGAATTTTATGCGTATTATATCCGTACCGAATTTTTGCTGTATCCGAATTAACTAACTATGTTCTCCACCGTCGGATTGGAGACATCATCACGTGGGTACACCAACACTTTCCATGTACACGCAAATCAAATATATAATAATCCAAAGTACGTTTGATGTATCTATCTCCAAGCATTTGTTCTGGGGACCTCATCATTCTAAATATAGCCCTTTAATTTGCTAATTTTTTTTAACTTTTTCTAGAAGCACATGAGACAATTTACTTCTCTGTTGTTTCAGATTATGGAATGTTCGAATCGACAATCGATTTATTAAATATAATCTAATCTATTTGAGCATTTTAAAAACTAAATTTTTATATACTTTATTTTTTAAAAAATGTTATTTATGTAGTGATTGAATGGTCTTAAATTTACTTTATATCAGTTGTTACAAATTATTAATTTTGGAGATTATTTAAATACTAGACAAATGATGTTCTAAAATCATGAAATTTGAAATCTACAAAATTTATATAGTGTAGATCACATTTAATGGATATTATAGATTATATTTAATAGGGCCGATAACCAATTGGAATGATCCACCATTATACACTTCTAAAATGCCTCTCTCTCTCTCTCTCTCTCTCTCTCTCTCTCTTGTTGTATAATAGGATGGATAGGTACGAACTAGCAAGTGGAGAGATAAGCTTGCTCGATTGTGAAGGAAGACGAATACTGCACGGACTTGACAAGCAATTTTTGCTTAAGTCCGTGATTGTTGCGACACGCCCTAGCGATTTTTCGCTTGTTAGGGATCAAGGGGGATCATACCACTGAGCACAAGGCAAAGGGGCACGAGGGGATCACCATGTCGGATCGTTCGCACTAATCATTAATTTCAAAAATTCGAACTGTTAGAAAGATGCAAGTAATTCACTTAAAGTGTACAGACACGACGCCCGCGAGTCTCGATTGTGACTTGGCCTAACCAATCTTCCGCCAATTCAAACATGACTCGTCCCAAACCGACCTCCCTTCATTTCCAGCGTGACTCGGCCCAACCTGGGCTCTCGCTATAGGGCATGATGTTAGCCCCTTTGAAATGTTTTTTTCCGTTTACTTCTTTGCAATCATCCAAATTCCAAAAATAATTACCGCTGAAGGTTTTGCCAAAATCTTTCGAAAGTATCAATAGGTATCGAGACTAGGGATGCGGAAACTAAAGAGTTAAGTGTCTCTTAGGGTTTCCAGAATATCTAATAAATGTAGTAGACTCTTGGGAGTTCGTTGTTGACTTAAATGGGCCCGCATTCTGTTTTGTGGCGGGAGGCCATGTTGGGCCGAGTCATATTCGAAATGACGTGAGGCTGGGTGGGCCGAGTCATGTTCGAAGTGGAGTGAGACTGTTTGGGCTGAGTCACGATATCGAGATCCGTAGGTGCTGTATCTGTATGCTTTAAGTGACTTGGTTGCGTGTTTCTAACAACTCGAGCTCTTAGGATTAATGGTTAGCGCCAACAATCTAATAAGTGGTATCAGAGCCAGATATCACGGATTCGATTCACGCATGCTGCAAATGTGCAGATGATGGAGGGAGGATTGTTGGCTTAAATGGGCTAGAATCCTGCCCTGTGGCGGGAGGACATGTTGAACCGAGTTATATTCGAAATAGCGTGAGGTTTGTTCGGCCGAGTCATGTTCAAAGTGGTATGAGGCTGGTTGGCCCGAGTCACGATCGAGATCCGTGGACGCTATATCTATACGCTTTAAGTGAATTAGTTGTATATTTCTAACAGCTCGAGCTTTTAGAGTTAATGTTTAGCACAAACAATCCGACACTCTTATCATTCCATTTTGGCTTATACTTTTGCACCACCCGACGTCTTTATCTTTACTCTCTTGGATGGTGAGTGGCATATATAAACTTGTGGCCTCCGTTCCCTCAACATTACTGATCTCGCGTAATGGGATATTACTTTCCTCGAAAATTTTCTCTCTCGCACGTAGTAGCAGCAGAACGAGTAGGTCCGAACTAGCAAACAGAGAGAGAGAGAGAGAGCCTTGTTCACTCGACGAAAGAAGACGAGCGCCGCACAGATTAGACAAGCGATTCTATGCTCAAGCCCGTGATAGTCGAACCCACAAGAGGGGGTCGACCTGACACGGACTTGACACGTGTGCGGCAATGATCTCCCACACACGGGAGTCACGTCGACCCACTGAGTTGCCGAATCCGGACCGTTTGATCGATGGGTGGGACCCCCAAAATAAACGGTGATCAACACGAGTTTCAAAGAAATAATATAATATAATATATATATATAGTAATATAATAATAATAATAATATTGATGATGTGGCCTCGTTGTCGGTGCCGATGATAACCAAAGTGGGTCCCACCCCCTCTCTGGCTCTCTCCCATCGCCATTAATTAACACGCATGAGATGATTCACGTGTAATCATGTCCAACCACCTCATTGGTGGGCCCCATCTCCAACGTTGATATCATCACTTCCCCTGTAACGGGTTCACCACGTCATCTGTAGACCGATCCAATTTTTATTTTTATTATTTTAGTTTTCGTACTTCTCGTGGGATCCTCTTTCTATAGAATAGTTATATAGTTTTTTTTTTTTTTTTTAATAGTTCGTTCTGATCTGCTAAAAAATTAAATCCTTCATTCACTTCATCCGTTCTGATTCGTTAAAAATTCGCCAAAAAAACTCACGGATGATACGTTCTATCCCGAATGGGACTTCGATAAGTAGAGGCAAAAAAAATGAAAAAAAAAAAATCAACTTGCTTCGAAAAATCAACCAACTCCGAATTTGTCCGAATCTGCTAAGAAAACAGGGCGCGACGTGGGAAACACATTACATCCTACAATTTGTATAGTCTACGTCCCTATCAGTACCTCACCAATAAATCTATATAAATGGTCATTTATGAGCCTCAGAATATTTTCGTATATACTCGATTTCGAATCCAAAGAAAATATTCGCAATCGAGTTATCTGCCGCTTGAGTCCAATAATTCAACCAACTTTTCTGGAAAAAAGTATTTTTTTTATATATTTGTATTTCTTTTTTTCGATCCCTTTTAAAACTATCAATCACTTTTTAGTTTTGATTCAAAATTACAAAGTGTAATTTTTTTTTCTAAAATAAAACATATTTTGGAAATGAATATCTAAATTTTTAATTTTCAATTTTTTTTATTACCTGATCTGCTGAATATACATTCTTATTTAAAAAGCCAAAAAAACTCACGGATGATACGTTCTATCCCGAATGGGACTTCGATAAGTAGAGGCAAAAAAAATGAAAAAAAAAAAATCAACTTTCTTCGAAAAAACCACCAACTCCGAAATTGTCCGAATCTGCTAAGAAAACAGGGCGCGACGTGGGAAACACATTACATCCTAAATTTGTATACTTTTCTAAAAATTAAAAAAAATAAAAAATTAATAAAAAAATTAAAACTTATGTATGGAAATAGATTTTTTTTTTTTTTTTTTACGTTCATTAAACTTGGGAGAATTGGTGGGAAATGATTTGGTGGTCTACTGATGGTGTGGTGCACTCGGTTCACGCATTTTTTTGTCCTTTTCTCTCGTTGTTTTCCCAGGGTAATTTGGTCAATTAACATAACGACGTGGGGCGCACGTGATCACGTGGCAAATGACCATCCACATGATCACGTGAACCACCCATTGATCAGACGGTCGACAAGAGCTGTCGGGCATAAACGGCCTGAAATCGCGCGATCACAGCCGTCCACAATATTTTAGTTTGGCGTAGCATCGCGTAATTCAAACTAGACCACGACACGTGTAATGTTCTTATTGGCGCTACTTTTCGCCCGTAGACCCCACCAATGCAATTACGGCACGTATACAAAATCTCGTTTTGTTCCTTTGTGTATTATTATTTTAATTAAACAAAAGATAATTGGATTAAAATGTTACAAGTTAATCGATCCCTTGTATTGTTTATTATTATATATATAATGTTTGGTTGTGTACAATTTAAATTGTACTTTAATTTTTTAACTATAATATAGAGATTTAAATACTTTGTTTCGTTTAAGGATTAATTTCATATAGATTTCTGCAAATATAGTCAATAATAAATATATCCAAAAAATTTTGGATGATTTTAGATATGTTCATCTGATTTGTTACTTTTAGAGAACCGTTAGAGAACTATTTATATTTTTATGTTTTGTCATCATAATTATATTCCTTTAAAAGTTATAACAATATAAGAGGGATAGAAATATTAGGTCAATTAACATAACGACGTGGGGCGCACGTGATCACGTGGCAAATGACCATCCACATGATCACGTGAACCACCCATTGATCAGACGGTCGACAAGAGCTGTCGGGCATAAACGGCCTGAAATCGCGCATGATCACAGCCGTCCACAATATTTTAGTTTGGCGTAGCATCGCGTAATTCAAAGACCACGACACGTCTGACCATCGACACGTGTAATGTTCCCAAAGTTTTGAACATATTTATAGGGACCAAATGGCAATAATAAAATTCTAAAGAATGTATTCGTAATTTCTCCTTATTATTATTATTTTATTATTATTATTTTTAGTAATTTTAGGATTAATTGCACTATTTGTCCCCAACCTTTTTTTTATATTCTAATTGAGCTCTTTGCGTTTTCTTTAATTAATTGGGTATCCAACCTTCATAATGATCGATTTCATAGAAATAAATAAAAAATAAACTAAAAAAAGAAATGAAAAAAAAAGTTAAAAATTTTAAAAAACATAATAAAAAAATCGAAGAAGAAGCAGCAACAACTGTAATAAAATCATAAGAATAAAAATATAAAAAAGATAAAAAATATAAGAATAATAAATTATATTTATAGCAATAAGAGTGGAGAATTAAAAATATTATATGGCTCATAGTACGAATCAGAGACTGATTAAAATTTGAGAACAAACATTATGTACCTCATAGTTTGAGTAAAAAAAATATAATGCATTAAATTGGAGAACTAAAATGTCACGCATCTTATAATTTAAGACAAAATAAAAAATTATTTTTTATATTTTAATTTTATTTCCGATGATAAAATTTATTGTTGATTGATTATTTAATTAGTAATTTTATTGGAAGAAAGAATATATAAATTTTAAAATGTCTAATTTTTAAAAATAAATATCAATCGAAAAATAGAAAAAAAATTAAATTAAGTTAATAAAAGTATATCTACTCACTTTGAACTAATTTTCATCCTAACTCCAGTTCAACTCAAAGTCCACTTCCACTCCAATTAAGTCTACATACGTTGAAACAAATATGCCCCAACTTTAATAATTTATGAGTTAATTTTTACTGAATTTAATTTATGAGTTTCTAGTATCTTCAATACAGAGATGAAGATGATAAGGAGGATGAGGACGAGGAGAAAAAGATTAATAAGAGGACGAGAGAAAACGACAAAAAAATAAAAAAGAAAAAAAAGAGGAAACGAGAGGCTAAAAATAATAAGATGAGTGGAGAAGAAGAAAAAGATGATGACCACAATGTGCCGTGCCGTACTAAGAATAAGAAAGTATAAAAAAAATGGAAAAAATTTAAAATAAAGCAAAAAGAAAAGATACACAGAAAAAAAAATAAAAAAAGAAAATAAAAAAAAAGAAAAAAATTTGACCGGGCAAAGAGCGTTTAGAAATATGAAAAATTTTAACGAAATTCGGCCAATCATGCATGATAGAAATTCAATTGAAACGAATTATAAAGATTAGGGATTCAATTAGGAATGTCAACGGGTCGAATTTGGGTCGGATTTTTAAAATTTTGAATCTGAACCCGAAATCCAAATTAAAATCCGTACCGGAATCCAAACTCGGCGGGTTTTAAAAATTCATATTCATATCTATACCCGATAGATAAAAAATCGGAAACCCGAACCTGGATCCGAACCCGATGGGTTTTAAAAATCCACACCGTTGAATAAAAATCTAAGAAATAAAAATTATAATAAATATTTTATATATTATATAAATAAGTAAAAATAAATTATGTATATATATAATTTATTCGGATTCAAATCGGGTAAATACAAAATTCATATCCGTATTTATATACGTCGAATTTTTATTTTCTATATCCATAACCGAATTCATACCCGTTTAGTTTGGATAAATTCGTCCGGTTCGTGTTCCGACAATATTTCGGGTATTCATACACATCAACATACTTAGATTAAATGGACCAAAAAAAAAAAAAGAAAAGAAAAGTCGAATTTAAAAATTAAAAAACGCTAGGGACCAGTGAAGTAATTAACCCATAATTTTAAGCTGCGCCCTATAAAACCCCATCCCCCACTCTCTCTCTCTCTCTCTCTCTCTCTCTCTCTCTCTCTTCATTATCAAAAAAAAAAAAAAAAAAAAAAAAAAAGCATTTATACGTGAAGTAGTTGTCGCCATCGCCATTTCTCTCTCTACACGAGGAGGAGGAGGAGGAGGAGGAGGAGGATTCCCGTGCGAAACCCTAATTTCTCCCTGTTTTATCCTCCCCTCTTCCTAATCACTCTCGAGATCGCGAAGCATCGATCGAGGAGGGAGAAGAAGCGATCGAGATCGAACATATTGAGAGGTACGCAGATCGATCCCTACTCGAGCTCGATTTCATCTATCCATCGGTGTAGATCCCCAGTTTAGAGAGCGCAATCGCGTACGGATCTCATAAACCCTAATTCGCGAGGTATGCTTCTCCTATTCTAGCTCGATCCCGATCGCGCTTAGGTTTTCCAAAAAAATTTTACTAATTTTTGAGCTCATAAACCCTAATTTTTGAGCTCCCGATCGCGCTTAGGTTTTCGCTGTGCGATTCGTGATTTTTGAGCTCTCGATTTTTTTTTTTTCCTTTTTTTTGGTATAGAGATATTTGGTAACGCAATTTAATTTTTTTGATCCTACTTAAATTACTAATTTTCGAATTTGAATATTTGTTTTTTTTTTTAAAAAAAATTGAGACTACGATCGTTTGTACTTTGTACATGATTTGTCGACGAGGGAGGAAAAATAGAAACAGTGTTGTGGACCCGGTCCACCATGTCAGCACTGTGGATTATAAACCTATCTAAGTACTTATTTTATATACCATCCCAATTTTTTTTATAAATTATTTTTAATCTTTATCAGGATTTTTTTTATTCAGTTTTTTTAAAAAAATTTTATAAATAGTCTCGCAAAACTTATATTTGTAAGATTCGTCCACACCACTTAATAAGCACCATACAAGTGTGGATGGTGGCGTAGGCTAAGTTGAATAAGATAAATTATTCATTTTATTTAGACACAGTAAATGATTCACTATTTTTTATTATTTGTTTACCGTAATATTACATAGTATTTGAGGTTTTAGATTTAGAAAGAATATAGTGAATTATGTTCAATTTAATCTACTATTATCTTCATGTGGCGCTCGCTTGGCATTTGCGTAGAGAGATAGTCAATTTTATAAATATAAATTTTGTGGTACTACTAGTAAAAAAAAAATTTCGAGAGACTAAATGCAGAATTTTTTTTTACTATAAAATATATAATACTGTAAAAATGAAATAGGTGTGAATATATATATATATATATATATATATATATATATATATATATATATATATATATATATATATATATATATATAGTAAGTCTTTCGTAGTGCTTCCGTGCTTGTAAGTTGTTTTCGATGATAGGATATTCGATTCGACGATCAGTTCCGTTAGAAATAATTTATTCTATTGGAACTATCTAGAAACCAAAGTTTTTAATTTTTTGACATCGTTTACCAAGCGATCACAAGGTCTAAAAAATGACTATTTTAACGGTCAATGTGGCACGTTTTTAAGTTCAACGGTGTAGAAATATCCAAATTACATGAAAGTTTAATAAAAAATTTTACTAAACATCAATAGCAAGATCAATACTTCCGATTTGAAATTTGAGTCCTTTATCACTATTTTTTTATGAGATTTTCATTTTCGCTTTTATTTTGAGGCTACTTGTTCACAAGACAAACGAAGTCAAAAAATTATAAAATTTGGTTTCTAGATAGTTCCAAAAGTGTAGATCAAGTTTAACGGAACTGATCGCCGAATCGGATGTCCCATCATCAAAAACAAATTACAAGCACGGAGGCCCCCGTACTTTCGAAAGCATAGAAGCCTAGCTCGCTCTCTCTCTCCATATATATATATATATATATAATATGGTGGACCGGGTTCATAGAATATTTTCTCTAGAATGGACAAAGTCCCCTCGAATCCCTACGGCGTTGTCATCGACGCAATAAAACGCCACGTGGTAGCCCCGTACACCAGAAGCGCATGTGGCCACCTAGCTGTTTCCAGTAATTATGCGCCCCGGTGGGTCCCACAACGAGTTCCTTAAGTGAGGCCCCATTATTAATTATTATTATTATTATTATTATTTAAAGGGTTTGGACCTCGTGGAGAATTATTATTATTATTTAGTATTATTAGGCAAAAAGAAATTTAAAAAAAATTTGTGCATAACTAGATATAAATCTTACTGAGAATTACAATTTATGCATAATTTATACAAATCCATATACGTTCTTAATTATTATATATACACTAGATATTTTTTTGGATATTCAATAAAGATTTATTATTTTTGATATTTGTTAGGCCTTAATTTTGTTTGAGTTTATTCTAGTTGAATTCCTACTTGGCTACGTAGTTGATGATCATATATGTATATACTATCAACATCTTAATATATTACTTGCTAACACAATTTTTGTTAATTTAATCATATTTCACTCGAGAGTAAATAATTAATATTAACTTTGAAAATCTAGATGCACATCTTACAACTCTTTCACTACAACAAAATATATTTTGAGCGTTTTTTCTATTTTTTTATTAATATTTAGCTTTTATCAAATATTTATATAAATTTTTTGACGCTATATTAAAAGCGATATATATTTATATATATATTTATTTAACAATTTTTTACCGCGTTTTACGCGTGAATTATTTTCGTGCTTTAAGAATTATTTTATCGTAATATTTAAAGCGTCGTAAATATAAAAAAAAGTTTGTAGTGTTTCCATTGAGAGTTTATTAAAATCATTTAGGTTTTACTATTTAAAAAAAACCCGATGCAATAAATGAGTGAATTTTAGCCGTCCAAAGAACTAGGATGTAAACTTCACACCTATATGTCAGGTGTATAGATAGCATTGCTCAGCTAACACTGATACTCATTCGGTTCAAACTATTGTCTCAAAATGGTTGATTTCAGTTATATCGCTAAGCCTTATATTTTTATACTTTGATTCACAATTTTTTGTCCATTCGACATGAAACTGTTGAGCATTCACAATTTTTTGATACAGGATTTTTTGTCCACTTGTTTTAGAGACAATCGGTTGATTTTTTGTATTCTTATTCGCGATTCTTTCTGGGCCACACAACACTAGGGAATAGATAGGTATTTGTTACTTTGCCTTTAGTCTTAAAAAATTACTGTGGCGGATGTACGAGAGTTACAATTTCCACGTGCATAATCCAGGTGGAGATTACATTATTATTATATATATTGCGTGATGGAGAATCTCATACGACAATGAGAACTCCTTTAGTCCTTTTATACTATTTTAGCTTTGTCACGTAATTATGATGCAGAAGCCAAATCTGGTTCTCCTCTAGATATGCCTCTCACAAAAATATGTCCTTATATATATATAGAATTAGGCTGGAATACTATTAGTAGTAAAACGCTCTTTTTACTACCAAGTTTTTAACCCTCGGATGAAAATTTGTAGGGTCAGGATGATATTAGGTAGTTAGCAGTGAGTGGTCCCCCTAGGGTTAGGTAGTTAGCAGTGAGTGGTCCTCAATGGGTTATAGTATTTAATCCAATGGTTAGAAATAATGATAAGAGCTGATCCAAATGTTAAAAAATTGGTAGCAACAATAGAATTTTACTACTAATAGTAGCCCAGTCCAACTCTCTCTCTATATATATATATATAGTCCAGTTAATATACTATCGATTTCACCAAAAGTTTGGTGCTAATGAGTGTTTTGCTGTTAGATTTAATGTTTTGACTATTTTCATCTATATTATTCAACTAATAATTCACTCAACTCTAGAAAACTTATATCATCCTAACCGTATATTTTTTCATCCAATAGTCGAAAACCTAATTAACGGCACCAATAGTTTGGTACTATTAATAGTATTTTAGTTTAGTTATATAAATATATATATATATAAAATAAAGCTCCAGTATATTTAAAAGCACATGAGCTCTAGTGCTTGTGAGTTTATCACCACTGAATCAGCACAGTTAGCGAGGCTAGCGGAAGGATAGAAAAATACTGTTACTCTCCCTTCTCTCTCCACATGTGGGTTGCCAGAGAGAAGAGAGGTGGGTTCATATGTGGAGAGGGAATAGAGATTAACGGCGTTTCTTATCCTCCCATTCAGCTAGCCTCACTAACTGTGCACGAATCTCGAGGCAAGGCCGATCTAGTAGTAATAAACTCACAAGCAGCCGAGGTCTCTGTGCTTGTGCTTTTAAAAGCACACGAGCTCTACTCAATATATATGTACGCACTGATGTTTAAATGATAAAATAATTACCAATCGCTCGGTAGTTAATTGGTACATGAGGTTTCCAAGTTCGAAGCCTAATTATTTTATATTTACAGCTAAATTTATTTTTTGAAAAAATAAATAAAGTAGGTAATGTGCTATTTTTCTCTCTAAAAAATAATAATAATTTAAACGAACAATTATCACGTAGAGTAACTTGTTTTTATCTGAAGATTATTTTTAAAAAAAGAGACTGTATTTTCCGAAAAAAAAAAAAAAGTTT
This sequence comes from Aechmea fasciata, assembly GCA_025177825.1. Lineage (NCBI taxonomy): Eukaryota > Viridiplantae > Streptophyta > Magnoliopsida > Poales > Bromeliaceae > Aechmea > Aechmea fasciata. The sequence continues at coordinate 5,457,085 of CM045938.1, forward strand.
GAGTCGTTGAGTATTAGTTATAAGGATCAGTTCAGAATTACTAGGAGATTATGTCAATTATGATATATCTTTCACGGTTCAATCGAATTTTTTTTTAAAAAAATTAACATATCAATCTATACTTTGAAAAGTTAAAAAAAACATATTACTCTGTACTTTTGTCCCAATTTCGTTTTGTCTACTAATCTCAAAAGTAGTGAGACCTAAGAGATGTTTTTTTTTTTTTTTTTCCCAGATAGCACGTTAACCGCTTCGTTTATTTCATTTAAAAATAAACTTAGCTAAAAATGTGAATCAATTATGATTCGAACTTGGATCTTGGATATTAACCACCAAACTCTTTGTAACTTGCTCTAGAGACGGTCGGTGGGACCTAAGAGATGTTGAATTGAGGGGCCTATAGGTAACTAAAAATAAGGCAAATAATTACTATTAACAGCTAAGAGAATCGAGTAAATAATTAATTGATGTTAAATTATGCACATTAAAAAGTCCAAAAGAAAAGGGGTTGATTATAAGAAAAAAGGTTGGGGATGGAGTTCAAATTACCTATAAGTTAAGGGGTTTATTACATATTTTCACCATAACCAATCATCATATAATAATATCATATAATAACAATAAAACACACAACGCAATCACGGCAATAAAAGAGAATGGTTTGGGCCCAATAACATATTCTCTCTCTTTTTTTTTTAATATAAAGAAAAAGGTTGTCTGGTTCTAGTTTCCACCACACATATCCGTCCACGTCATAAATGATGGGCCCCAACACCACACATATTCGTCCACGCGTTTCGAGAGAGTTGGCGCCATTGGACTTTTACCCGCACCCGCACGTTGGTGGCCCCCACTCCAATTATTGGAGTTGTCGCGAAAAAGGATGTAAATGGTTACGAATACTTAAAATTTTAACCGATCGTTTCTAGAGCAAGTGACAAAAAACGTGATGGTTGATATTCGAGACCCAAATTCGAATCCTGATTGATTCATATTTCTAACTAAGTTTATTTCTAAATGAAATAAGCGAAACGGGTAACGTGCTATCTATCTCTCTCAAAAAAAAAATAAAAATTTCAAAATTTTATTTGAATCGAATCCGAATAAAACGAATATATTCGATGCTAAATGAATATGAATTCGAATATGTATATAAAAAATAAAAATCCGACGGATATAGATTCGAATATGGATTTTGACCGTACCTGAATCCGAACCCGACCCGAATCCGACCAAACCCGAATTTATTTTGTATTATGTATAATATGTATATATAAAAATTTAATATTATATTTGAATTTGTCTTTTAAAAATTTAGATTTAATATAATATATTTTGAAATATTGAAAAAAGAAATAATTGTTTCGGATTCGGATTTCGAATTTTTGGCCTGGTTCGGGTTTGGATATGGATTTTTAAAATCCGTCGGGTTCGAATTCGAGTTCGTGTCTCGAGTTTCGAGTCGGGTTCGGATTTGTGAAAATCCGTCCCGAATCTAACCTGGTGACATCTTTAGTCGCGAAGGCCATGGACACCCCAGAAGTTATTCCATAGACCGAGTTCTATAGCCCACGGTTTCCAAAAACTCATTTCCCAAGGTATTGAAATATAAAACTATGTGATTCACTATTAGAGACGGTTTGGTTGAATATTAGTAACATCCCAATAATTTCATATCGAGTAATTTTCATTAGATATGGGCATATATAAGTTTGCTAGCGAGTCGGATTAGATTAAATAAGAATCGGTGAATTACAGGCTAAGCTAGTCTTAAAATAACAAGTCTAACGAGACAAGTCTCACATCATCTGGTAATCTTGTCTTGGGCTAGACTAGATGTGGATCGGAATGACAGATTAAGTCAGGTTCGGTGAATGACAGGCTAAGTCAGCTAGACATAATAATCGAAATTAAGTATTTTGGACTGCGAGTTGGGTCGTTACAATATAATTGTAATACAAATAGATGCACTTAACATATAGTAGTCTCAATTTATATGCGTTTTGTCGGATTGATACAGTTGAAAATATTGTAAATTTGAAGTTATATACAGTTACATTGCAATACAATTTTAGCCGCATACAACCAAATAATTTTTTACAAAATAATTGTATATTGAAATTACAACTTTTAATAACTTCTCACAAGTGTAACATGTAATCAATTTTTAACGCTATTAATTTTTTAATAACTTCTATAAAAGTATTAAACCACAGGGTAACTGCGAAACCACAAGATACTAATTTGATACACTTTAAACCACGTGTTACTAAAAATAAGAAAGTGCAAAACGAGAAGGTACTAACTTGATATACTTTAAACCACAGGGTATTAAAATAAGAAAGTGCGAAACCACAGGGTACTAACTTCGTACACTTTAAACTACATGATACTAAAACGAGAAAGAATCAAACCACACGAGAGGTATTTGAAGTTTTTTTTTCAATTTTAAGAAAAACGCTATATGTAGTATGTACCGGATTCGAAGATGTATAAGTTACATCCGACCCATCTAATGAGTAGGGTGATATTCACTTGTCACATCAAATGACTAGTATTTTTATTCTATTCTTTGGATGAGTGAGATGTGGTACCTCTAGCATTACTCCAATTTTAGTAGTACATTTTGATTGGTTATGAGAGAACGTGATTACGACATTCTAGATTTTTTTTCCCCCCAGCTGGGCACAGGGCACAGTACCATTTTCGCTTCAGTTGCCACTTGCGTCAATAATCGTGCTTAGTAGCGTCATCGTCTTCCCCCTGTGCTTTTTACTCACGACCTATTTATACCAGGTGCGCGGGATCGGGGAGGGGCGGGGACTAGCGACGATGGAGAGATATCGCCAGCAACCGGGGGGGAATAGCAACGCGGACATAGTGAGCATGGAGGCGGCGGTGGGGGGTTGGAGCAGGGAGGGGTTGGGGAGGAACGGGTCGGAGCTGTTCGAGGATTACAAGGACGGTGGGGGAGGAGGAGGAGGAGGGACGAGGGAGCCCCTGCTCCGGCGCCGGCGCACCATGAACACCACCTCCCAGATCGCCATCGTCGGCGCCAACGTGTGCCCCATCGAGAGCTTGGATTACGAGTAAGAATCTAGAATCTAGGGTCTTCTTTTTTCTTTTTTCTTTTTTTCTTAATCTTATCTCGCCCTTTTTCCCGGTCCCTTTTCCTTCTTCCTGCTGCTTTTTTCTTTTTCTTTTTTTCCCCCCCCCGTTTTTGATGGGTTTGTTCGCCATTAATGGTGGAGTTTAGGGCCCGTTGTCGAAAAAGAGGGAAAAAAAAGCAATTTTTGGTGGCGAAGGTCGGATATTATATTTGTGGAAGCTCAAAAAGTAGCGCTTTTGATGAAAAAATTGTTCTTTTTCCCCTTTTTTCGTGGTGATTAGGTAGCAATTAGTGTTCATTTGAAGAGTAAATGCTATATTTTTATGAACAACTGTTTGAGCGGTGCTGGTGATGTACTAACAATTTTTCCTTTTATTTGTAAATTTCCCTCTTAAAGAAATGTTGGGAGATCCCTGAACTATCGCCGGTTTTCAACTCCCCCCCTGATTGATATTACTCACTCTGAAATGTTTTATTCTTTCGATTCAAGTTGGTTTTATCAGTTAAATTCGGGGATTTTGCTAAATTTAACGGTAATTCTGTTATATTAATTATTTTGAAAAGCTTATGGAACTATTATTTAATTTTAGAAAATAACAGTTGAAGGAGTGTCAATGAAAAGACAACTAGTTGAGGAGTCTATTTCAAAACGATCTATGGTTGAGGTGGTTCTTATGCAAAAAAAAAAAAAAAAGGGGCAAATTTTGGGGGGAGCAAAATTCTGATATTTATTTGCATGATCTGAAAAAGTAGGGCTTTTTGATGGAAACTTCTATTTGGGTGATTAGATAGATAAAGTAATGTTCGTCGATATTGTAATTGTAAGGTAACGACGAACAGAGTATTATTTGATTGATTGGATATAAACTATAAGGTAATTCATGTAATCAAATTCCTATATAACATAAACCTATCATCCTCTTGAGTATTAAACATGGTTTCCTTTCTTCTTACATTAGCTTAAATAGCCTCACCAAAATCTTGTCTAACTTTATCTGATTTTCATTTTATCTATTTGTCTCAGAATTGTGGAGAACGATCTAATCAAGCAAGATTGGAGATCGAGAAAGAAAGTTCAGATATTTCAGTACATAGTTCTTAAGTGGACTCTTGCTCTTCTTATAGGCTCTTTAACTGGAGTTGTTGGCTTCTTCAACAACCTTGCAGTTGAAAACATTTCTGGATTCAAACTAGTGTTAACAAGTGATCTCATGCTTAAGCACAGGTAAGGCCTGACTTTTTCTATTGTTACTATAGGAAGTATATCACATCAGCTGGGAATTGCCTTACAAACTATTTGAAGGCAAACAAAAATTATATAGCAACGCATGTGGATTGATTTAAAGAACCAAAAGATACATAAAAGTAAATATGAGTTCTAGAAAGATTCAGAAACAGTACCTAGCTTTTTGTTCTTGTCAAACCTTGTTTGTTTCTTAATTTGTTTCTTATGAGAGCTTTCTACTAAATCCTCTAAATGATATAAGAATGCAAGTGTTCTTTTTTATTTTTTTACTGCTAGACAATCTCAAAGAAATGTTTCATTAGAAGAGCCAATAGCAGTTCAACCTGACATCTAACCTTTCCCTACTCCCGACAAATTTGACATAACCAACTTTATGTTACAATTCGGCATTATTGGATATTTGCTGGCATAGTGGAAGGCTTATTGGTATTTGGTTATATATGGTTTTGATAAATCTGTTTTTTTTAGATGCATCGCAAAGGAAACAAGTGTGTTATGTTGAAATTGATGGAAGCTTAAAAGGCACTTCATTTCTTTCTTGGCAATGAGTTCAGTAACTCGACAGTGTGTTATCTATCAATAATTATGGCACTGATGATAAATCTGTAAGTATTGATATGTACAATATTATTTCGAGTAATCAATGCAATTCTGGTTCCAGTGCAGATACTTTAGTGCATTTCTAGTATATGGAGGATGCAATTTGATTTTGGCAACCGCAGCTGCGGCAATCTGTGCTTATATCGCTCCTGCAGCTGCAGGATCTGGTATCCCTGAAGTTAAAGCATACCTAAATGGAGTTGATGCTTATTCTATATTGGCTCCTAGTACACTCTTCGTAAAGGTAACTGCTAAATTACAAGAATTGGATCGCAAAACAAGTTTTAGCCTGATCGGATTGGCATATTTTTCTTCCATTTTCTAATTCTTTTTATTCATGATTTTATGTCCAACTCTTGTATCATTCTGTTTTTTCCTTTGCTTGCTTGTCCATGCATACATTCATAAAAACATACATGAATACATGTATTAATAACCTAGAATCAAATACTTGCCAGAAGGAATATAGCAGGGGAACTCTACATATGAATTATTTTTTCTGAAAATATCTTTTATATCTCTAGTAGGGTAATTTATTTGATCTTCCTTGGTTCTCGCTAATCTTGCTCTATATTTTCCATTGTTTATTTGTTAAGTTTCATATGTCGATTTGTTTGATACCTTGAATGTTGGGTCTTTAATTGGAGCTTCTTGTAACTTTTACTTTACAAATTTAATGTTCAGTAGGGGTCAAACTATGAGAGCTTATACCCTATCCATTTAGCCAGACAATTGTTAGTATTTGGCAATACTTAGCAACAATGCTGAACATTTAATTAACTTAGAAGAAAGCATTCACAGTTATAATGATTTGGTTCCTCACTTGTGCAGATATTTGGTTCAATTCTCGGAGTTTCTGCTGGATTTGTATTGGGCAAGGAAGGGCCCATGGTGCACACGGGCGCTTGCATTGCCAACCTGCTTGGTCAGGGCGGATCCCGCAAGTATCGTCTGACGTGGACTTGGCTCAGATATTTTAAAAATGATAGGGACCGTCGGGATTTGATCACCTGTGGTGCTGCAGCTGGAGTTGCTGCCGCCTTTCGTGCGCCTGTTGGTGGTGTCCTCTTTGCTCTTGAAGAAGCAGCGTCTTGGTGAGACTTTTTTTTCTTTTTCCTTTTTTTTTTTTGCCCCTTATGTTACTGGTGAAATTAGAATTTCTACTTTTAGCAGTCAAAATCATGTGGATTGAGGACAAAACAATGTGCGTTCTAGTACAAAATATCAGAAATATCATTTCATATCATTTCTTGGTTTAATGTTAAGAAGTTTTCAGCACTTAAATTACTCAAATAAACATCCAACAGGGTGAGCCAAAATAGAGTACAGAAGCTATAGGTGATAGGACTCCCAAGCTGATAAAAGAAATAATCTAGAGCACCGATTCCTCCCCCCCCCCCTCTCCGCCCCCTTTCGCTGCTATCTTGTTCGAAGTTGACAGTATTCTTAAGTTCCTTTTTTCATCTATGTTTTCTTCAGGTGGCGAAGTGCTCTTCTCTGGAGGACGTTCTTTACGACGGCTATAGTTGCTGTTGTGCTGAGAGCTTTAATAGAGTTCTGCCGAAGTGGAAAATGTGGACTCTTTGGGCAAGGAGGATTGATCATGTTTGATCTTAGTCAAACCATTAGTACTTACAGTATTCTGGATCTTATCGCCATATTAGCCCTTGGAGTCATTGGGGGCTTGTTCGGAGGCCTCTTTAATTTTCTCATGGACAGTACTCTTCGTGCATATAGTATCATCAACGAGTATGTTTCAAATAATTATTTATTTATTTTGTAGTCCTCGACTTGCAAAGGCTCCAATTCATTTTCCCAGTGTTATAGCTGATATACTTTACACCTGGTTCTAAGTACAGCACTTTCTCCCCTGCCATTGTTATTTTGATTATCCATTGCAACCGACACTAAAATTAAACTGACATGATGAAGCATAGAGTGTTTCTGAAGCTTTTCCCTATACTTTAGATACTGATGGAAAATCAAGTCAGCAATTGCAACGGGACAAAGTCGAATCAGGCAAAAACTCAAAGAGTCTTTATTTTCTTATTATTTTTTTGCATTAAATAAGTTCAATTCACCTGCAGGAAAGGTGCTCCATTCAAGATCCTCCTCACCATCGCCATTTCTCTTCTCACCTCATGCTGCTCCTACGGCCTCCCCTGGCTCGCCAGGTGCACTCCGTGCCCAGCAGACATCCAGGAGCAGTGCCCGACAATCGGCCGCTCGGGCAACTACAAGAATTTCCACTGCCCACCTGGACACTACAACGACCTTGCCTCACTCTTCCTCAACACAAATGACGATGCCATTCGCAACCTCTTTAGCGCCGGCACCGAAAACGAATTCCACATTTCCACCCTCTTTATCTTCTTTACTGCCATCTACTGTCTCGGCTTCATAACTTACGGCATTGCAGTCCCTTCTGGTCTCTTCATCCCTGTTATTCTCGCCGGCGCTTCCTTCGGACGCATTGTAGGAACTCTTCTTGGCACGATCGCTGACCTTGACCCCGGCCTCTTCGCGCTACTTGGTGCGGCTTCTTTTCTCGGTGGGACTATGAGAATGACCGTCTCGATCTGCGTTATTATCTTAGAACTCACCAATGACCTTCTTATGCTCCCCTTAGTTATGCTTGTTATTCTCATATCCAAAACCGTCGCCGATAGCTTTAACAAGGGAGTTTATGATCAAATTGTCATAATGAAGGGCTTGCCTTACATGGAGGCCCATGCAGAGCCGTACATGAGGCATTTGGTCGCAGGAGATGTGGTGTCGGGCCCGCTTTTCACATTCTCAGGCGTGGAAAAGGTTGGAACCGTTGTGCAGACACTAAGGTTGACAGGCCATAATGGTTTTCCGGTGATCGATGAACCGCCACTTTCTGATGCACCTGAGTTGGTCGGTCTCGTGTTAAGATCTCATTTGTTGGTATTACTAAAACGCAAGATCTTCACCAAGGAGAGGGTTAAAGCCGGGGTAGGGGAGGTACTACAAAGGTTCGGCAAATTCGACTTTGCAAAGCCAGGATCGGGGAAAGGTTTGAAATTCGAAGACTTGGATATCACTGAGGAGGAAATGGATATGTATGTGGACCTACACCCGATAACGAATACTTCGCCATACACGGTTGTTGAGACGATGTCGCTAGCTAAAGCTGCAATGCTTTTCCGCGAGCTCGGGCTCAGGCACCTGTGTGTTGTGCCAAAGACACCCGGAGTGAGGCCTCTCTCTCTCTCTCTCTCTCTCTCTCTCTCTCTCTCTCTCTCTCTCTATATATATATATATATATATATAAAACATTTGTGATGCTAATTGTGAACTTATATTCTCATTTTCGCAGAGGCCTCCGATCGTAGGAATTCTCACACGACACGATTTTATGCCGGAGCACATTCTTGGGCTATTTCCGCATCTCGAACCCCACAAGTAGGCCTATATAGTATCCTTGTAATCTTCCTCTTTCCCTCTCTTGTTTTGTCGTTCATGTTGTTGTAACTTTAAGAGGTTTGCTCATGCGATTTCATCGGTTCCACTCTCGCGCTTTCAAAGAGATACAAGGCCTATTTTGAATGCTCAGCAAAGAACTGGTGCTGTACTGCAAAGCTTTTTTGTTTTTTGATCCATGTTTATATGCTTCAAGTTACATATTTGAGAGCTTTACCGCCAAACAACATTGAATCTTTAATTTGCAAATTCAAACATTTGATACTGCAGCTTTTGTAGATTACTTATTTGGAAAAATAAAAAAAGCTCTTCAATAACATGCTTGTAAGTATTGTAGAAGCTAGAAATGTTGTAATATTTGGAGTGACTTTGAATCTAGTATTTCCATTTGGTACCATTTATGAGCTATTTTTCTTATTGCTTTTGTTTTTTTTTGTTTTTTTTTTGGGATCATGTTCTGTTTGAGTTTTAAATTTGTTTACTGATCATGCTTGACATCTACCATTTTCATATATTTCTTTGTATGTTCAATAGTTGAGGTTTACATTGGGTGTCATCAACAGGTAAGTAGGTAACTGTTTTGGGCATCATATTTTATAGGGATAATTGCCTATATACTCCTCACGCGTCTGAAAATATCCGATCTATCCCTAGTTTTTTTTTTTCTTTCTAAAATGCCCCCGTACGTTCCACCGTTATTGCAAAATATCTCCGCAGTTATTTCCTGTTAAGTTAATCTGGGTTAAACGTGAGTTAAAATATCTACCACAGTTAAAAAAAATTTAAAATACCAATTTTGCCCTTAAGGGCAAATAAAAAAAGTTGGTGACGGTAGAGGGGTATATTGGAAAAGACTAAAAGTCGAAATACTTTTGTGCCCATGACTTTAAGGGCAAATAAGAAAGACAGTGATGCTAGAAGGATATATTTGAAAAGGACAAAATAGTAATTTTACAGAGATAACAGAGTTACTTAACAGATTTTAACTCTAAGGGTATATTAGAAATAGGTTGGAACGTAGGAGGGGTATTTTTAATATTAGCCTTCTAAGAGGGGTAAATCGGAAAATCAGGAACTTTTCAGGGGTATATAAGCAATTGCCCCTATTTTATAACTCTTTTTTTATTCTCTTTTTTATTCTTCACTTGTTATGTTGTTTTATGCCACTGATTATTTATATGTTAGATGCCACTTACTGCTTTAATTCGCAAAACAACTTCTTAAAAAAGTGCTTTGGTGTGTTGTTTATTTATTAATTAAATTTAGGAGTACATGGAAATGACATTGCGACATTCGGCCCGGCCCAAGCCCAACAGATATTGGGCCTTGATGGGCCTTTTTCAAGCCTATTTGTTAGTATTTCTCATTCTTAAATTATTTCTTATCAGATCGATCTTTTAGTATACACGGTATTTAAATTGGAACTGCGCCCTCCTATTCCTCAATTCTTATATTAAAGGTTTGGGTTTAATCACAATAATAATATATCCTTCCTATTTGGCCTTTTCATTTACTTATATCTTGTCACACATCATATGATAAGCAGCAATAAGACCATTCTCTGACCGTTTTCTATCAAATCAATCTTGTGTATTACACTTCTGCGCAACATTTGGTTAGAGGACAATGATAAATATATCGATTATTTATCCAAACAAAAATTATGGTCTCAAATATTCCCCACTTAAAATTATGTAGAAAAAGTCAAAAAATATTCTACAGAAACAAATGATGGAATTGCACTGTGCCCATAATGAGCTCCGTATGCCTAACTAAAGAAGGTTACCTAGGTAAAAATCCCTATTGGGTCAGGCAGAGGACACCAACAGTGCCTAAAACTGTTTGAGTGTGCCCTTCATTTTGGAGACCAATAAAGAGGAAAAACCGATCATGTATCAGCCTAAATTGCGTAATACTGTGGTCTGTCTCCAAGAGTCGAAAGTCGATCATGTATCCGGGTCCTTCTTAAGTAGTTTCGGTGGTCCTTCGCTGAACAAATGTGTTTGCCTTGCTGCCAATTGTGCCTCTGGGGGAGTAATTATAGGATGGAGCTCACGTTTATTTTCCTGCCATAACGTACTAGTACGAAAATTCTCCATCATTGTCCATTTATTCTCAGTCGCGGGCAGGTTTAAGTTTGTCGTCACAGAGATTTACGGGCCTGCTTCTTGGGATGGTAAGGAAGAACTCTTCGCGGAACTGGCTCAACTCAAGAAGGAATGTACATTTAAGTGGATCATCTGTGGCGATTTTAATTGTACGAGAGGACATGATGAACACAAGGGAAAACTCTAAAAGTACCAAAGCTACAGGGTAGCGAGCATTCTTGACTGTAAAGTATGAGCCTTCCCGACCAAGTACTTGAGCCTACCCCTCTCCCTCGAACCACCTTCCAAGGAGGTGTGGAGGGGGATAATCCATAAGCTTCAGGGTAGAATTGAAGGGTGGCACGCCAAGCTCCTTTCTAAGGGGCGGCAGACTCATTTTGGTAAACGCGGTCCTAACCAACTTACCCTTGTACTTCCTTTCAGTGTTCAAGGCACCCAAATGGGTGATTAAGAGCATTGAAGCGCTTAGAAGAGACTTTTTCTGGAATGGAAGGCGCAACTCCGTTTGAAAGGGCTGCTTTATGGCTTAGAGGAATGTGTGTAAGAGTAAGAAGGAAGGAGGGTTAGGTATCTTCGATGTTGAGATCATGAATCAAGCTCTTCTGTCTAAATGGTGGTGGAAATTCCAAACAGCTCCTTAGTTGCAGTGAAATAAGCTAGTCCGAGACCTTTACTATCGTTGTTGTACACCGTTGAGGGAAGGAAAATCATTCAGACCCTACTCAAGCTGGTGGACGGGGGTCCTTCGTCTTAACTCCATTTTTTCTTGGGAATGACCTACAAACTCGATAACGGGCGTGCCGTCGACTTTTGGCTCGATCGGTGGCGTGGGGATAACATGTTGAATCTCTTGTTCCCTACAGCCTACCTTATGTCTGAGGGGAAAAACCTGAAAGTTAGTGAATGTTTCATGAGTGGAAGATGGAACTGGCATTGGATTGTGGGAGAAGCTGCGAACCAGAGCCTTTAACCCGAGATCTAGTTTCACGGTCCTGGAGAAAAGGAT
>CM045938.1:5473600-5573600 GCA_025177825.1 Aechmea fasciata
GGGAAGTCTCCATGTTTTTTTTTCCTAAAAGAAATTAAAAAAAGTGTAATGCCACACCAAAAAGGGGGGCAACAGCTGCTGGAAAATCTCAAAACAGCTTTTGTGTTGTGCTTTGCATTTCCTTTGACTTGCTTCTTGTCTATCTTTTCATGACAATGAGAAGATTCTCTATCTTTCTAGAAGAAACTATCGCACGCACCCGGTGCACCACATCATCTTGTGCACCACTCACAAGCAGTATTTCTCTGTCTTATCTCATACTTCAATTTCAACACAATCCAACTCACTTTATTTTTAGCGGATGTTATATACTACAGTATAAGATGAGATGGATGGCTGAAAGAATGCGGTGCACGAGACGATGCTATGCACTTGTTGCATCAAATGATTCCTTCAATATTCTCAAAAACATTAGCAAGAGAATATTTTAGCACCACATGATGCCACTTGTGACAGAATTATTCCAACCCATGATAATTGTACAATAGATGCAAAGGATTGCAAATTTGATAAATGACCTTTTTGCATAAAAAATTTACTTATTTTGGGCTTTTGCAAAATCGGGCCATCTTTTTCGTTCTTGGAGATTTGGTCCACTTTTTCAGCAAAGTGACCAAAATACCCTTATACATTTTTCTCTCTTCTTTTTTTTTTCTCTCGTTCTTTTTTTTTCTCTTTCCAGAGAGCGGCGGAGACAAGCGAAAGCAGAGGCGGAGGCGTCTCCTTCTATGCCGCGCCCATCCTCCTCATCGCCTCCTCCGACGAACCTATCTATTTCTTTCGCCGCCTCTCCGTCTCCCACGACGACACCCCCCACTGCTGGCTGTCGCCGCCTCTCCTTCTCCCACGACGACACTCCAACGGCCGATCGCGCTCTCGGCCCGACGCCCGCACCCTCGCCCGCCCGCCTCCGCCCTTTCCTCCGTCCTCTCATCTGCGCTCTACCCCTCATGCCGCCCCACCTCCCTACCCACTCTCTCGCCTCCGCCTCCGCCTCCGCTCCGTCCTCTCTCTCAGCGCCAACGACGCGACGACGTCCTCGGCATCGCATCATCGTCAGCAAGCTCCTGCGTTCCCGCCGCCTCGGTTTTAGGAGATTTTTGTTGGTGTGGTGAAATAGTGTAAAAAGAAGAAAGAGGATGAGGATGAGAATGAGAAATAGAGTGAAATGGTGCAAGTTTGGGCAAATTTCACCTAAAATTGTATCATTTTGCCCAAATTTGTACCATTTCATCCAAAATTGCACAATTTTTTCTTCTCACCCTTTTTTCTTTTTCTTTTTTTTTTAATACCATTACACCATTAACAACAAAATTTTTTTAAAAATCGAGGTGCGGAACGCGGGAGCTTGACGACGACGATAACGACGCCGACGCAGGCGGGGGCGTTCGGTGCGGAGGAGGGCAAAGCGCGGAGAGGCGGGCGAGAGGCGAGGGTGCGGGTGCGGCGGGAGAGCGGCTGCGGAGTGTCGTTGTGGAAGAATGAGAGGCGGCCGGCGAGAGGGTGTCGTCGTGGGAGAATGAGAAGCGACGAAAGGAATAGATGGGTTCGTCGGAGGAGGCGATGAGGAGGGTGGGCGCCGCGTAGAAGGAGAGGCCTCCGCCTCTGCTTCCGCTTGTCTCCGCCGCTCTCTGGGAAGAGAAAGAAAAAAAGAACGAGAGAAAAAAAAGAGGAGAGAGAAAAATGTATAAGGGTATTTTGGTCAGTTTGCAGAAAAAGTGGACCGAATATGCAAAAACAAAAAAGGTGGCGATTTTACAAAAACCCAAAATAAATAAAATTTTTATGCAAAATGACTATTAAAAAATTTTATTATAGAATTATTTGAAAAAAAAAAAAATCTGCCGACAAACAAATCTGCCCCACGACCATCCACGCGCGAGCGTGCCCCTCGCTAATTTTATACATGTTCCTAAGAATATAATGAATTACAAATATATTTTTATAAAATTTAATTTTAATATATTATTTCTGTAAAAGTTATAATATTTTCAAATATGTCCCCTGCGTTAGAATTCATTAGAAAAAAATTAGTTAATTATAGATAAAATACTTAACCCTATTTAGTTTATGAGGTGAATTGATATTTTTATCTTTCTTTAATTAATAGTCGGGACTTTTGAGGAACATATTTGTGATGACAAAAAAGTCATTTCACTTATAAAATAAATAGTATTTTGACAATAACAAATCAGATAACATTAGTAGTTTTGCATGGATAACATATGAAAGTTGAACTTTATAGAAATATATTTGTAATTTATTATATTTGCATGGTACTGTAAAAAGGTTATTTTGTTTTTTGCGTTACGCGCTTTACCTCTCGCTGTGGTTTTTATATTATAGCCTACGATTAAAATGAACTGAAGATGAAACAATACAATTTTTTTTTTTTTTTTTTTTTTTTGTAAAAATTTTTGAATAGTCTCATAATCATAGGCACTTTTCCAACATTTTTTTTTTTTTTAGATTGAGACCTCATCAGCTTTTTCTTTTTTGATTTAAATTTTACACTTAGTAAAGTTAAAAATTTTATCAAACTTAACGGCTTTATTAGTCGTAAATTATTAGCTCATTTAATTTTATTTTATAATACATAATTAAAATTATTAAATTTAACGAAATTATCAATGAATTTGATAAAATTTTTAAATTTGGGCCAAAATCACTTAATTCTTAAAAATTAGATGTCCAAGATTTTCAATCCAAAAAAGGTTGAGGTTGATCTCTATCTATACATTTTATACTTTTTTTTTTTCTTAACCTAAAGTTTATTAACTTAACCTTTCTTTTTTACCTCAAGTCTTTGGAGACCCAACTAGTGCATAGACCTTGGTCCATGCAATAATCTCTCTCACACTCTCTCTCTACCTCTCTCTCTCTCTCTCTTGTGTGATAGTGTGCAAATAAGCGATAATATCATATGGAGTCCATGGGATATTATCGATGGCACCAAGCGTGGTCTTTATCAAGTTTTTTACCGTTAAATTTAACTCTTTGACTATATATTTTCACCCGTTAAATTATACTATTAAATCAATAACATACTCAACCCTAAAGGGCACATCATCCTAACCGTTTATTTTTTCATCCAATGGCCGAAAACCTAATAGCACCAAGAGCTTAATGCTATTGATAGCATACCAGCCTAGGTCATATCATATGTATCCTCTCTAAGTTTTAAAATTACAAATTTGTTTCTACAAAGTTTTAGTTATCAAATATGTTTCTCGAAAAGTTTTAAAATATACAAATATATTTCTACAGTGTAATTAACTACCATTAGTCGACTGCTAAATTTTTTATTGTTTAGACCATTATGCCCTTGTAAACAAATAACTTTTAAAAAAATTCTTCTAATTAAGGTTTATAATTTACGGTTTAATTAGAATGATATAAAAAATTAGAATAAAAATAAATTAAAATTTATAAATAATATTTAGCCAGTCAATTAAGAATATATATATATATATATATATATATATATATATATATATATATATATATATATATATATATATATATATATATATATATATAATTGGGCTCCTATACTTTTAAAAGTATCATGACATTGGTATTTATAAATTTTTAGCCTTTGGATTAAGGATTGTGTGGTTAGGATGATGTGGGCCCCTAGGGTTGAGCGGTGGTTGGTTGAATAGTATAATCTAATAGATGTAAATGTTCAATGGTACGGTTAGAAACCTACAAGCACCAAGTGCTTGATGCTTTTTTACCATTAGATCTACCCCTTCGATCATTTTCACCCATTAGATTATACTATTTAATTCACCAACCACCCACTCAACCCAATGGGGCCCGCATCATCCTAACCGCACATCTATTAATCCAAGGGCTAAAAACTTACAAGCACCAATGACTTGATATTTTTAAAAATATAAGAGCTCAATTATATATATATATATATATATATATATATATATATATATATATATATATATATATATATATATAGAGAGAGAGAGAGAGAGAGAGAGAGAGAGAGAGAGAGAGAGTCCTTATGAGTACGATCGCCTTCATACTCACCGTTAAATATTTTCTAAAGCATTTAAAACTTCTAGAAATCAAATTTTATAATTTTTCGGCATCATTTACCTTACGATCGAAAGCTCACAAACTGAACAATTTTTAACGGCCGATATGAAATACTTGCTAGTTTAACAGTATAAAAGAACCAGAATAGGTTGAATTTTTAATAGAAAATTCTATTCACTATTCACTATCTAGATAAAGACTAATAACTTCGATCTTAAATTAAAGGATCCGATAATTCATTTTTAGGACGTCGTTCGATTTTGACTGTTCATTTTTAGTGTCAGGCTGGTTGGACTGAGTCACAATTGAGACCCGTAAGTGCTATGTCTGTACATTTTAAATACATTAATTTTATCTTTCGAACTTTTAAAATTAATAATTAATGCCAATGACGTGACATTTTGAAAGAAAATATAAGATACTAAAACTTTGCAGAGATAAATATGCAACTTTATCTCTTTACATGGACATGTATGTTACTTACCCCACAAATAAATAAATAAATAGCAAGAGGGGTTTCTACAGGAGTAGGAACTAAGTTGTGGGTTGTGTGCATATATATATATAAAATACAATATACTATAGGAGATAGATGGCAGAGGAAAAGCAAATGGAGCAACAAGGAGAAGATGTTGGTGGGTTTAATGGTAGTGAAAGAGAGGCCATGGGGTTGAGAGTGTTGGTAGTTGATTATATATATATAAAATACAATATACTATAGGAGATAGATGGAAGAGGAAAAGCAAATGGAGCAACAAGGAGAAGATGTTGGTGGGTTTAATGGTAGTGAAAGAGAGGCCATGGGGTTGAGAGTGTTGGTAGTTGATGACTCTCCTATGGATAGGAAAATAGTGGAAGGGTTGCTCAAGAGTGGTGGTGGTGGTGGTGGTGACATCTTTGAAGGTAATTAACTAGCTATATATACCATCCCATATTAATTATCTAAGATATCATTATTTGGGTTATATATATATATATATGTGTGTGTGTGTGTGTGTGTGTGGGGAGAGATATATGTGTTCATGCATGGGTAACTTTGATCTTCCCAAACAAACAAAAGAAGCAAAAAAAATACACAAAGTATTGGTGTTTGGATTGATTGAATGTAGCTTTGTAAGTGAGAGTGGGAGAGTGATATATATGTGAGTTAGCTATTATTAACATGTTGTGTGCTTGGCATTGATGTTACTTTCAACATGGAAAAAGGATGCTCATATTCTGATATTTTTTGGATTGAAGATCACTAAGAAGAAAAAAAAAGGAGGAAAAAGTTGAAGGGTAATTAGATTGGTGATAAAAACAAGGAATGTTTCCTCTATTCTGTTTTTGGTGCAACAACTTCTCTTACTACTGCATGTGTCTTCATGTTCTTCCTCCTCACCAATCCTACATAATCTGTACAAGTTACAGAGTAAATTACAGAGTTGTATACCCTCTAAAAAAAGGGGGGGATATTAAGTACTTCAAACTTTTACTTCAGGTGACAAAGTGAGATAAAATTGCACCTCCCCTGTAGAGTACATGTCAGTGTTTTCTAATTATTTATTTATTTATTTATTTATAAACAAGTTCACTGTAACACTATTATATTGTCCTTGGCCAAGGCCTTGGTCTTTAGCAGTGGTTCTATTTATTCTTCTTCTAGTCCACCATGTGCTGTTTTATCTTCTACTTGTATTTTTTTTCCCCTTTTAAACTTAAAAAGTATATACCATATCCTCTGAAAACTACTAGATTAAACATTCATCACATTGCTTATAATATGTCAAAATTAATTAAGGTGGTAATCATCATTGTGAAATATTGAATTTTCTTTTTTGTTTTTTTTGTTTTTTATTTTTTTGTTTTTTTTTTTTTTTTTGAGGAGAAGGTAGCACGCTACCCGCTTCATTCATTCAGAAGGTGAATTAAGCTACATGAGTGAGGCAACAAGGCCTCAAGGAGGTGTGAAAAAAAAAAAAAAAAAAAAAAAAAAAAAAACCAAAGATTAAAGATTCCCCCCACAGAGACAACAGTTGTTTGATTTTATGTAAACCAACAATTTTCTTTTTTTGTTGGGATTAGTTTACATATAACTTTTTTTTTTTAACCCTTTCTTTTGTCGATTTCCCTTAAATGTTGTTATACAACAATCAGATGATGACACTTTGTAGCCGCGATAACGTAAACATTCAGTAACACTTTGTATATATATTCATGCTTATGCTTATCACTTTTTATCTTCTTGGCTCCGAGTGTTTTCGAGTGTAACGAGTTCTCGCATGTTTCCAGTTGTTGCTGTCGATAGCGCAAAGAAGGCGATGCAAGTTCTCGGATTACACGAAGGAAAGGCTAAATCTTCCACTGCTAATGTAAGTCAAATTTTATTAGTAAACAGTGCTTAATTGTTTCTTCTTCAAAATGCCTGAATTTTGAAGCTCTTGGTTTCAACCTGTACTGCAAATCAAAATCTGGATAAACACAACAACATAATGACACTTCTCGCATAAAATGTTCTTAGAGTGCATGCCCATTTTTATACTAAAAAAACTGCATTGTATTTGATTTTTGTTCCCAAAAAAAAAAAAAACTAATCCATTATTTTCTGTACATTTCTGCAGGAGCAGAAAATCGACATTATACTTACCGACTATTGTATGCCAGAAATGACTGGCTATGATCTTCTCAAGGTCGTCAAGGTACGCGCGCTTGTTTTATCGTATTCTTTTTAGTACAACATTACATTTATTATCTTAAATTTTTTTAATATATTTTTCTACATAAATTCCAGGAGCAGAGCTTCCTAAAGGCTATCCCTGTCGTCGTAATGTCGTCAGAACATGAGCCACAGAGAATCAGCAGGTTTTCTTTCATGTTTGTTCTCAGATTCAGAATGTACATATTCTTTATTTGTACACTAAATATGCTGTAGTTTTGTTTGTTACCACATTTTTCGGCCTAAACTCGTAAACTATTAGCTACTGTAGTGTATTCGTGCTTTACGTCTGATGATTACCAGTAACTTGTTCAGTTGATTTTCTGACAGTTGATAAATTTACTTAATCGCGCTCTTAATTTGGTGAATTAGATGTCGAGCAATCGGAGCTGAGGACTTTATCATAAAGCCACTTCAAGCAACCGACATCCACCGATTGAGAGATTACGCGAGACCCGCATCGCTGACGTCGAAAACAGGCACCAAGAGAAAGAGTTCTTCGGATCTTATAGCTGAGAAGAGTGATTCTGAGAGGCGACCGTGCCTCGCGGGTGTTGCAGTAGCATGAGTAATCAAATTAACCATCTCAGATGACGCGCTAATAGTTAGTTTTAGGGCACAAATAAGTTTAGCATAGTGTAGTTGAAAAATCTAGATTCTACAAGCTTGAGTCCCTGTTGTTGTTTTTCCTCGTCTTCGGTATTGAATGGAACTTTTTTTTTCTGCTACCTTAGCAAGTTGAGATTGTTCGGTGTACACGAACGTGTCTCGTAGTAATGCGATCGGATTGCGGTGCAAATGCTTTCTTAAATGGTGTGATTGATTGTGGCTATAAGCTTAATTTCTACTGTAATCTTTGTATATTATTGTGATTTTAAATCTATCTTTTGCTAGGATAAGATTTACATGAGAGGCTACTATTAGATGGTCATGAACTCAGCATCTCTCCACCAAATAATTTTCTCAGAAGTTCCTGTTGGTGTTGGCTTTACTTGAACTTGCTTTTTGGAGAACTATTTACATGAACTAGTCCTCTTTTCTACTTTCATTAGGTCTTAAAACCCCACAGATTAAGATTATTTTGTTATAAAAACTTCAAATTGCTTCACTCTCTTTTGGATCTCAATCCAGTCAAAAGATTATGAGTTTTCTGTATGCGAAGCACCTAACTACTACTTTTGGGGAAATGGAGTGTTACTCCTATAAACCTCCGATAAGTCGAGGTTAACTTTGAAGGGAGGTACCGACCGTCCCTAGAGCAAGTGACAAAGGTCTTGGTGGTTGGTACTCGTGACCTAAATTCGAATCCTAGTTGATTCATATTTCTAGCTAAGTTTATTTATAAATGAAATAAACGAAGCGGGTAACGTGCTACCTATCTCTCTCAAAAAAAAAAAAAAAAAAAAAAAAACTTTAAAGGGAGGTACCGACTGTTCCTAGAGCAAGTGGCAAAGGAGTTGGTAGTTGGTACTCGAGACCCAAGTTCGAATCCTAGTTGATTTATATTTCTAGCTAAGTTTATTTCTAAATAAAATAAACGAAGCGGGTAGCGTGCTACCTATCTCTCTCAAAAAAAAAAAAAAAAAAAAAAACTTTAAAGGGAGGTACCGACTGTCCCTAGAGCAAGTGGCAAAGGACTAGGTAGTTGATCCTCGAGACCCAAGTTCGAATCCTAGTTGATTTATATATCTAGCTAAGTTTATTTCTAAATAAAATAAACGAACGAAGCGGGTAGCGCGCTACCTATCTCTCTCTCTCTCTCTCTCTCTCTCTAAAAAAAAAAAAAACTTTGAAGGGAGGTAAAAATTTCACCTTTCTTTAACCTCCTCCAACGATATAAATTTGTTGACCTAAAATAGACTAGGGTAAGAGCAAAACAAGTGAAAGAAGATGAAAGAGATAATATATGAAAAGGTGATGAAATTTTAAATCTTCTTACTCCATTCTCTTTAGTTTCTCTCTTCTCACTCTCACCTTACTTTTCTCTCTTCACTTTCCCTCCCTAATTTTTTTTTTCTTCACTCTCTCTCTCCTTACTTTCTCGCTTTTTTACTTTCTCTCTCATCCCTCTATCCTTCCTTCATCTCTTCTCACTTTCTCTCTCTTCACTTTCATTCATGGAACAACTAAACACAGTTAAAGAAGAAATTTTACAGGAGTACCATTAACATGTGAAAAAAGAGAAAAAAAAAAAATGATGTTCAGCATGTTACAATATGCACATGTACCAATATATATTGATCATTCTACATAAATAACCAAACAAAATCTCATTTGCAAATCCAAAGTCAAAGAAATGTAGCAAATAACAGAGCTTTTCGCTACGGCGAATTCATAAGCAAATGTATTCTTCTTCTTCCTCTTCTTCTGTCTCTTTGACTTGCATTATGTACATAACTGCTATGCTAACATATTTCCCACGGCGACGATCTGAGACCCACTTCGAAATATCCAGTCCCCTTGAATCAACTGTGGTTGAGTTACTGAGATAAGTAAAATGAAGATTATACCGTACAAACTCGCTGCTTCCCATCACAATTTGAGATCACCGAACATATTTAGGGTTCATTAGGTTTCAATCAAATGTGAAGTCCTTGAGTATTTCTTCTTTGAAGGGCCCGGAATCATGCAGCAGTTTCATGACATGCTTCACCTGCAAGAAGCAAGCCGATGAGAGACATAATTAAAAAAATGGTAATTTTCTACTGAATTTTTTTTTGAGAAGATCAAGGTTGATCAACAGTAGTTTTTCAATTAAAGCTTATTTTATAAGCTTTGGCAACAGTATAAGCAACTATTTCAAATTGGAGCTTCTATATTTGGGGTATTAGAGCTCATTTTAGCTTTACTACCACAGCAAAAGTCTGTACCACTTATTTTTCCAAGCAAGTTATTTTATAAAAACTTCTACTTCTTAAGAAGACAATCTGCTCCGGAAGCCGAGCCCAGCAGGCAACATGGTATTCTCACGCATATTTAGTCGCATGTCCATCAGATTTTCTCCTGAATTTCAGCCAATTCCATCATTGAAATCTGATTTGACTTTAATTACCTTGTTTTATTCGAATATCGTCATAACAACATCAGAGCCTACCATACTGCAGTCCGATGATGTCTTGCTAACCGTCACAAGTCAAGAGCAGATTGTCCCCAGTCCCTCTCTCTCTCTCTCTCTCTCTCTCTCTCTCTCTCTTTCTCTGCTAAAGATTAAATATTTCACATGCTCATGTCTATCGGTGCTTCAAATGTATTAAATTGATTTTAACCACAATTACAAACTTAGTTGTACGTCAATTCTGAACACAGTCCTTACTTACATGTGTTGCATTTATAACTAGTGATGTCTTTGATCTACTGCAAGCCCCACATGTTTTAAGGCTCTCTCTGTCACAGCTCAGATGTTTACACATTAATGGTCCATCCAATAAGACGAGTAATAAACGAGCACAGCACGCTATGCGTCCTCTTTTATCACAGCAATAAATTTATGAAATAATGTGATGTGGAAAGAAGAACCTAGTGAATTTAATCGTAGGACGAGGATCAGAAGGTGGCTTTTACTGCTTTAAATGTTGTTGATGTTACTGCAGTGTCAATGTTCTAGTTGTTGTTCGGTGACAGTAAGAAGCTAAGGTTTTAGGATGATAAATCTCAAATTGGTTTTCAAGGAAGAGATGATACCTGAACAGTCTCGTGAACTAGAAAATCCTCTATGGCCTTTCTAAATCCATCATCCAAAATGTAGTGGCAACTATACGTTATCACCGGAAGGTAACCTCGCTGAATCTTGTGCTCTCCCTGAGCGCCAGCTTCCACCTTACTCAGGTTCAACTCTATAGCTGCTTCAATCGCCTGAAGATATATAAAACTCGACATCAGCTAAAAAAAAATATATGGTTCACTTCCTAGAAAGTCATCACATCTTACATATATAATCCTGCAAAATCACCTTCCCCCCATCAATCAGACAACAGTCCAACTTAAGATAAGGGTAGTTTTGTAGTAAACTGAGCTTTCAAGTCAAGGGGTATTTATGAAAATTCAAATTTTAGGCGGGTAGCAGGGTCCTCTTACGAGCTTCAATCAATTACTCGAGAGTATCCAGCAGTATAAAGAAACACAGAATTATACAAGTACAGTGTACAACGACAATTTCTGTTACATAAGCTGTAATCTACACTACCAGTAATGCGGATTAAGCAGTTTTTGCCGATTTAACTGAAGTACATGAAGTACCTGGTAGTAACAGGCTTCAAAATGCAAATTTGGAAAGTAAGCATGTGGTAGACACCCCCATAGGCGTCCGAACAAAGTATCCCCTCCAATTAGGTTAAGAGCTCCGGCGACAAGTTCGTCCCCATCTTCAGCAACGATCAGCATCACTTGGTCACCCATCTTTGCTCCCATATTGTGAAAGAAGTCTTTTGTTAGAAAAGCCCTGCCCCACCTACGCATACGTAAAATAGCCTACTAAGTGTACATTTACAATGACGTCCGCTCATATGACTTGCAATAATTATTACTTAAAACTGAATTTCCCAATTATGTAGATAACTAGGTACATCAATTTTAATTAAAATTGTAATTGACTTTTATCTTACAACCCTAGAAATATGAGAACAGCAACAGACCAATAAGAGAAGAAAATAATAATCTGAGCAGATGAAACATTAAAAAAGAAGAAGAAGAAATTATTAGTAATTGGACAAACAAATACAAGAAGAAAAAGAGATGTAAAAGGCCAAACTTATTATCTGTCGTGTTGCGGTAGAACTTATAGAAAGTGTCCCAGTGTTTAGCCTGCAATGACAAAAACAGTTTTATGTTTTCCAGTATGCACAAGAAAAAAAAACAGAAGAAAAAAAATCTAACTGTCTATCACTCATTATAATAACTATAGAAAGATTAATAGTTAGCTCAAATAAAATAATATGCAATTTGATGTATGTATTATCATTGTAAATTTGATTTATATATATGATGTAAATTATTATAGCTCAAGAACACTTTTTTTTCCCATCCATTCTGATTAGCACCAACACAATACCAATCCAAAAACGGTACTCCACATATCATTCAATTCCTCTTTCTAAATTTTCCTTGTAAAAGCATAAGTTGTCTCATTGTGTGAAGTAGATATATTATGGATTTACTTCCAGCAGAATGCCCTTGTTCCCAGTTACCAAGGTGCATGCCAGAACTCCGCGTGGACATTTATGCGTTGGCACACATCAGCATGCCGCAAAGTTGGCAATTGGCATGGCGCAATCAACGCATGCCCATCATGCCCAGTGGCACGACGATTCTTGAGATATACATTATATATGCATTTAAGTAAGCGCGTGTGCATCTATGCATTTGCTACTTCCATTTTATTATACATTGTTGTACGCACACATGAAACTCAGCAATGTTATTCTCGGATTTCATGCTTTTCCACATATTAGAAGTTTCATAAAGTTTAAACATTTAACCATGGAGTACCTTTATCTCATCTCCACGAAGGCGCTTCATTTTCAAATTTTGAGCAGTTATCTGCAAGAAAAAACCACAGAGAGAATAGCATTTTGCAAAATGCAGAAACCAAGGAATTATCACTCAATTGAAATTTGACCTGGTAACTAAATATTTAACCACAAAATTGCAATACATAAATAATGCATCGTAGTTTATGATGTATAGCGCTTTTACATCAGTGAAGTTCATAGAAATTATCCCCAAAAGTGATGCAATTACGAACTCACTTGGATTTGAATGGAGGTATGAGAATGCTAAAATGTCATACCTTTTTCCGCTCCTGTCGGATATTCTTTCTTTTGCTTTGCTTCATATCCATCAAAAACTCATCAAAACTGTGGCAGAACTCATGAAAATGAAATTCATTGACTGTCTCAGCTGTTATGTATAAACGGATATGACTGCCATATTCTGACAGACAGGGCATGCAAAGCTTGAAGTGAAAATTGTAACAATTTCATCAGCAGAAACTCACATACATCAACAACAAGCATTACACCCTTTAGTCTCTTCTCTTTCTTAATGTGACAGTATCGGCAAAAGAGAGAATGTAAAGTTTCAAAAGAAAGTTGCCCAAATTTTAGAAGAAAATTAAAATAACTAGATTGGTCGAGAGGAGGAAATTTCTCTGACTCTACCATCATCTGCATAACCTTCACATGCAAAGCAACAAACATTACTTACTCTTTATAATTCCGGTTTTTCCAGTGGTACTGCATCCCTATTCTCTGTAGAAATCCATTTCTCTTCAATCTGTCCCATTCGGTTTCAGATGGAAAAGTCACATGCAATGATGAGACCCGGAACTGTCAAAAGATTTACAAAATGAAACTCAGTAAGCGCATATCATAGCTGTTGCAACATTCTCTCATTCATGAAATACTAAACAATGTGTTATGCAATACCTTGTTAGTTAGGTCCTTCAGTGCTGTGACTAACACATCAAACACTTGATCTCTGTAAAGAGTATTACGAACTAGTATTCTTTGGCCTGTTACCGGGGTAAAAGGTACACAAGATTGTAGCTTCGGATAGTATTCGGAGCCGTATCTATAGTAAGCATCAGCCCATGAGTGATCAAACACAAACTCTCCATACGAATGACTGCAGATTCAAATTATGATATCAACCACCAGTGAGCATTACTAAATAATGTATAACAAGATGAGGTGTTTCAAAGAATCCAAAAAACAAAAGTCAAATTAAATCAAGTTGTGGATGGTAAACCTTTTAAGATAAAGTGGAACAACACCTATAATATTTTTGTTCTCATCCTGAGCAACAATATGCTGAGGCAACCATCCCGTTTCCTGCAACAGGTAAGGTAAGCGAGTAAAGAACACCACAAGATAAATGCAAAATGCAGGCCTCGTCATATAAACAGATATATGTGAAAGGAGATGAAACATAATACATCAGCTAGGATTTTCACAACAAACTTTTTCTTAGAATGTGCCAAAAAAAAAGTACTACTGTCATTGTCATTTATGATAAATGACCAAAATGTTGATTCTGATTCTCCAGATCATAGTTATACTAGCAAGGCACAGTTACCAATTCTGGGTTCTCCCCTTGAGTCTAAAAGGACTTTGTCCACTCAGATCTTTGCTTCAAGATGTTTTAAGACGGTGACTGCAAGTTACATGGTGAGCTCCATGCATTTCTTCTTGGCGAGCGCACGCACATAGCATTGCACCCATTTTATCTGTCTTACTTGTAGAAATGGAATAACAATTTTAAAAAATTACAATACTGAACTTCTTTAACATCTGGAGGAAAATAACACTATCTACATGTAGATGCCAGGACTAACTAATGTCTAGTATCTCGTGATGCATCAAAAAACCCATCTCACTGGTTAGAATAGATTACATTGCACTAATCTACCTGAGTTAGCAGTCACTTAATAATAGAAAATGCTTAATATAGGGAACTAAACTTGACGTTGCAAATAATGATCAATTTATGCAAGAATCCTTGGTGTATAAATCACTGAAATGTGATTTGCCTTTCAGAAAAAAAAATATCTATAAGATCAATTGTTCAAAAACGCCCACATGATTAAGGAACTTTCACAGATCAACATTCAACTAAAGAATTTGATACCGACATCTATATCGACCCTACCGACCTTCTACCATGTGCCTCAGTGGAAGCAAACCTTATATGTGTTTAGGGTTCTTCAGTTATTCTAAAGATCGGCAGACCATCTAAAGTTATAAGGACAACTATTGAAAGAATGTGTCGTAACAAGAGAGTATGATATGAAATTGTGCGCACATGATAATACCATCAAGAATGGCCCTAACATTGCATATATTGTCCACCTATTATTACCAACTTAACATAATGGATATTTAACCATCACCAGCAATGTTTTAGCCTGAATTATTGTACCAATATTGTAATCTTCATATGGCCAAGAAAGTTCAGATTATCTTCTGATGTGGGGCTGGTTGAGATGTGGCAATACCTCCAAGTGAGAGACGATTAATATATATCTGTGACTTGTCAAGTTAAGCAATTCCTTAAGGATCAGAATAAAGTGAGGGAACAGTGCTGTAGCCAACAAGCTAACCTTCACGGAGCATCCTGATTCTTCTAAGCTCGAAAGAAATGCATGACTGAGAAATGGATTAAACTTATCGCGACCAGTTGAATCGACTGCGCATGCATCCCAATCCTTCGACGGAATTTCCGATATTGATGAAACAACTAAAACAGATATCTTTTGCGGCGTCGGTCCATTGGTCGGTGTTCCCTACATAAAGATGTTGGTGTTTGGAAAGAATCATACATGAGATGAGAAGCTTCGAGATAATTTGTTCTACTTAACAAAATATAAGAACACCTCTGAGGCTGACCCTGTCAGAGTATACGGCCCTAGGCTGGGACTCGATTCTCGGGGCTGTGTCGTCCTTCTCGGCCCCCAGAAAATTGCAGCAACCTTGAGATTAGACACCGTAGTGCAGGAACTTTGTCTACAAAACGAAGTCTTCTGCAAATTCGCGAATAAATAAAAACGAAATTCGACACCTAAACAGTTGAAACTAAACGAATACATAATAAATAAGAAAATGTTGTAAATTCTACTCTGCGCAAATATACCCATAATTTTAAACAGTTTGATCAGCCACGAAATTCACTATGTGAGCAAATGAACAGATATGATTTATCAAAGTATGAACTTAGAATCATGACGAACTTCTTAATGAATCTTTTGGTATTTGCATAGGCATGATTGCCTCAACATTCCTATTCCCATCGTCCTACCAAATTCGAATCATTCACGCATATGGGTTGATTTAAAATTTAGAGGAATATGAGGATTATTTATGAACTTCAGAAGGATGTACCAGTATTTAACCCTAATTACTAATTAACCTCATGAGCACTCAAGCCAACAAAGCCCCATTGCAAAAGGAGGGTTTAGCGACTCAAAGGCGTCCGGGGTTGCGAGAGCCAAATAATCCACCAAAAGGTTCCGTCGGATCGTTGGCGCTAACTATTAATCCTAAAAACTCGAGCCGTCAAAAATGCGTAATCAATTCACTTAAAATGTACAGACACATCGGCCACAGATTTCAATTATGACTCGACCCAACCAACCTCATGCCACTTCGAACATAAGTCGGGCCAACCCGGCCTCCTGCTATTTCGAACATAACTAGGCCTCGTGCCACAGGGCAGGATGCGGCCTCCATTAAGCCAACAGGTTAGGATTGAAAAAAAATTTATATATATATATATATATATATATATATATATATATATATATATAGAGTAGAGCTAGAATACTTGTAAAAGTATTACTTGGGTGGTCTTTAGTGTTTTTAGCCCTTGGATAAAAAGATGTGAGGTTGAGATGATGGTGGTAGGTGGTGGTAGGTGGTGGTAGGTGAAATAGTGTTTGATCCAATGGGTATTAATAATTGGGATATAGATCTAATGGCTAAAAACCTAATAAAGACCATTAATGATACTTGTAAAAGTATCACCAACTCTATATATATATATATATATATATATATATATATGGGTTCAAAAAAATCCAATTATAATTCTCTGGTCCCATTGCCTAGACTTTGTGACTCCCGACGCCTCCGAGTTACTAACCCCTCCCTCACCTTACACACCACTCTCTCGTCTTATTCTATCCAATCCAATCCAATACAATCCCAAATAATCAAACAATACCTGTAAACATACCAACTACTACAAGAACTACAAATTTTTTTTTTTTTCGATTTTCTGGGAAGGAGAAGCGGAATCAAACGGGCCGAGTAAGAGAAAAAAAGTAATTTCAAAAACAAGAAGGGATTAAAAAGGGAATGGATTAGATGCTTACGAAGCTGGGTCGCGGCGCACCGAGGAAGGGAGAAGGGTAGGGGATTGCGGAGGCCGCCATTGACGCGGCCACCGAGCTCCCCAAGGTAGAGAGTTAGGTGGGGTGTTTTCTCAGAGAAAAATTGAATAGGGGGTCAAATGTAAAATTGAGGGGGAGAAAGAGAGAGAGAGGGGGAGAAAGAGGGCTCGTACATACAGGAGAATGATGACGACACGTGGAGCGTCCGTGATCAACGAATACTTTTTTAGTGGGCTTTAGGAGTTGGACCGGATTTAACTCGTGGGCCGGCCCAGCTTGGAAAATTTGCATTGCATGAGAGTATGCGGCAAGGATTAAAGTGCCCATCAACACGGACTGTATCCATCATGCCGTATCGTGCCAGTAAGATATCGACACGATACAATTTCAATGACGATGACACAACTCAAAATTTTCTAATTTTAAAATTAGTAAGTAATTTTCTTAATGCAGTTCAAAAGATTTGATAAAAATTCATAATAAATAATTGGTATATTTTTTTGACATTTCGTATCATTACGTGTGGACACATATATATTTTTTTATAACCAACACGCATCGGTACGGTTCGACATGCATCGTATTGTATCGTACCAGTAAGTTTTCGACACGATCACGTGCCACGGCATTTAAATCCTTAGTTTACAGGTGCCATAGTAAAACACAACACGCATAATTTACAACATTTTTATCTATTTGCAGCGGTTCAACAACGGCTTAGTCACCGACGGTCATAATGCTTCTTCTACAAGCATATTGGATCATTTTTCCGTCCAACAGTTGCACTACTACAATAAATTGATCCAAACAAAAAATACAAAAAAAAAAACAAAACAAATTCAATAAAGTAAAAAAAAATACTAAAGTAAATATTTAATAAATCATAAGTATAGTATCTAAAGTTTTTTATATATATAATTTAATAAAAAGTTAACGGAGGTGTTGACAAAAAAAAAAAACAAAAAAAAGCGTACAAAAAAAAAAAAAAAAAAAAACAAAACAAAACAAAAACTGCAAGATACTAAAGTTATATATTTTAAATTATAAAATATTAAAGTAAAAAAATGTGAGACTATAAAAATGATATTTAAAATTTACGCAAAACTATATATATATATATATATATATATATATATATATATATATATATATATATATATATATATATATATATGAATTAAAATTTTAATACTATTAGTAGTAAAACGTCTTATATAGAATTAGGCTGGAATACTATTAGTTGTAAAACGTCTTTTTTACTACCAAGTTTTTAATCCTCTGATGAAAATTTGTAGGGTCGGGATGATATTAGGTAGTTAGCGTTGAGTGGTCTCCCTAGGGTTGAGTGGTCCCCAATGGTTTATAGTATTTAATCCAATGATTAAAAATAATGATGAGAGCTGATCCAAAGATTAAAAAATTAGTAACAATGATGGATTTTGCTACTAATAGTAGCCCTTGATCGGGCTCGGATTTTGCTACTAATAGTAGCCAGTCGCTCTCTCTCTCTCTATATATATATATATATATATATATATATAGGCTGGGGCTACTATACTCATATGAGTATAGAGCCCTTTGTACTCATAACATTTTGGCCGTTCAGATGAAAAAATCTGCGGCTAGGATGAGAGTGATTACGGTTAGGTTGATAGTAGGGCCCCTAGGGTTGAGTGGGTGGTTGGTTGAATAGTATAATTTAACGGATAAAAATGATTAAATAGATATCAAACGGTCAAAAATTTACGAAGATAATTTAATTCTATACTCATAAGAAAGATAATAATGGACCCTTATATATCCTATGGCACTAGTAGTTAACAATCCCACCTATTAGATAAATGAAGTGTAAATTGGATTCGAACGTACAAGAAGCTTTTTTTTTTTTTTTTTTATTTCACCTAAGTAAAGTGGATCGGGTGGAAGCTCTATCAATCCGGATCCATTTGAATCCCGACTACAAGAGGGGGGCTGTGGGTGGCAAGGGCAGAAAAAATCTCCGTGCGTGCGGGGGCTGCTTCGCACCCACCAGAGCAGAGGAGAGAAGACAGAGAGAGAGAGAGAGAGTCACGACAGCCGAGCGGAGGAGGCAGCAGCGTTGATGACGAAGGGGGCGGGGCGGGGGGCGGCGGGGGCGGGGACGGGGAAGACTGTCCTGATAACGGGGGCGAGCCGGGGGCTAGGCCGCGCGCTGGCGGTCGAGATGGCGCGCCGCGGCCACGCCATCGTCGGCTGCGCCCGCTCCCACGACAGCCTCCACTCCCTCCACGCCGACCTCCATCCCTCCCCCTCCTCCCCTTCCCCTTCCCCTTCCCCTCACCTCCTCACCACCGCCGACGTCGTATGCTTTTGCGTTTCAATTTTTTCCTCTTTTTTTTTCTTTTTTTTCTTTCTCCCCTTCAAAAAGAAGCTCTGCCTCTTGCCCTGTAGAGATCTGACAGCAGTGTCCGGGAGCTGGCGAAGCTCGTCGCGGAGAGTCGACGGCTGCCTGATATCATCGGTCTGTTGTTAATTTTAATCTCCTCCTCCAACATTTCGCTTTGTTTTTCTCCCATCCGCATAATCTTTCTATGTAACGTCCAATAATCCCACATCGGATAGAAAAATGATTCCGATTGTAATATATGAGACCATGCACGCAAACTGAATTTAAGCATTTTAGACCGGTGGTTTGGGCCTAACGAGTTATTAGTGTTAGCGGGCCAGATAGTTACATTCTTGCTACCGTTTAAATTTTGGAGTTAGAACGGGATTGTACTGAAAACTTGCTAGCACAATACGGCATGTTGCTCACCGTGCTGATGCGCTTATATTTTTTTACATCAATATATTCTAATTGCTATATATATATATATATATATATATATATATATATATATATATATATATATATATGTAATTAGGAATACTATTGATAAGAAAACGTTCTTTTTGCTATCAAGTTTTTAACTCTTGGATGAGAAATTGTAGGATTAGGATGATATTAGTCGGTTAGAGTTGAGTGGCCCCTAGGGTTGAGTGGTTCCCATTTGGTTTATAGTATTTAATCCAATGATTAGAAATGATGAAAAGAGTTGATCCAAGCTTAAAAACTTAATAGCAAAAATAATATTTTGCTATCAATAGTATTCTAGCCCAACTCTCTCTCTCTCTCTCTCTCTCTCTATATATATATATATATATATATATATATATATATATATATATATATATATATATATATATATATATTATACACTTTATTGAGATAATTACTTGCTAATTTCAAAGGAAAGAAGATGTCGAGCATGTCGGGAGTTGTTTCGTGTTGATATCTTATCGGTACGATACGACACAGTACATAGAGTGGGTGATGGTAAATTTGATCAATTTATGCTCTAGCATTACTACACAGTTATTTTTCACTCTTTCTAGCTGGTGCATAATGGTACTTTTGTCCCTTTGTACATGTATTAGTGTTTGCACAATTTGGATTGGAATAGGGTACCAATTTATTGGTTTGAGAAAGAAAAGGGTTGCTCGAAACGGTGAAAAATTTATTCTGGCGTGTAATTTGCAGTGAACAACGCGGGCGCCATAAACAAGAATAACAAGATATGGTTGGTTCCAGCTGAAGAGTTTGATATGGTTGTCGACACCAATATTAAGGGAACTACCAACATACTCCGCCACTTCTTGCCGCTTATGATAGAGAAGAAGCAAGGAATTGTAGTCAACATGTCTTCTGGGTGGGGGAGATCCGCTGCTGCTGAGGTTGTGAAGCAACGTGGTTATCTCTAGCTGTACTTTTCTGAAGCTTCTGCTGTGGTGGGAAGTAGAAATGAGATTCTGATCCTTAAAAAGCAAAGCTCCCATTTGGATCTTCTGCTTCTGCTGCGTAGAAACGCAGTTAGGGGAATTTCACTACACTGCTGCTTCCTACTCAAACAGCACTGCGCGCTACGAGGCCGAACAGCTTTTATTACGGGTGTAATAAATTGTGTGTTCGCTCTGTTGTTTCAGGTCGCTCCCTATTGTGCAACAAAGTGGGCTATTGAGGGATTGACACGGTCCGTGGCAAAGGAATTGCCTCCTGGGCTCGCAGTTATTGCTCTTAGCCCTGGTGTTGTCAACACCGACATGCTTGCGTCGTGCTTTGGGAGCTCTGCCGCCTTATATCAGACGCCCGAAGCTTGGTATGCCTACCTTATATGCTCAAATGTGTATCACTTCTTATTTTGAGACTTAGTGCTCTCGGTTTGATTCTTCTTATATATCCTTCCGATATTCCGCGAACCAATCACCATTTTGTACTGATAATTGAGTTCTGTTAAGAGTTCGGCTTCTTTGTGAACAATTGAATGAAAGATGCCACTGTATAGCAACTTATTCTGATCTTCTGATACTAAATCAACTGTATAGCATTTGCATTATATATTTTGAGTATGTAAAGTTATTGAGAGTGAACTACGAATTATACTGCTATACTATCGATAGTATCAAGTGCTTGGTGCTACTGAGTTTTCAGCCGTTGGATGAAAGGATGTGCGGTTAGGATGTAGTGGTCTCCTAGGGTTGAGTGGGGTGGTTAGTTGAATAGTATAATGTAATCGGTGAAAATGATCGAAAGATAGATTTAACGGCAGAAAACTCGATAATACAAATAGCTTGGTACTATCGATAGTATAATAGCCGGACTCTACTTAACCTTCTTTGCAGTAGTCGTGTTCTTTCGCTTGCAGCGAACTATTTCTGCTTCAGGCCATGTTATAATTCGGAAACTGTAACTTAAACCGCCAGTGTTGTGTCAAACGATTCAACCATCATAAACGCAGTTTCTTATAACACTCTTTATATTCTTTTCTTTTTTTTTTTTCTTTTAAGCAGATACTGTCATAAGCATTTGTGTTTTGTTCAGTAACCAAACTATGTTTAATTCATACTAATATCATTTTAAACCTTCTTTGTGTGTGTGACAGGGCTCCGAAAGCGGCTACGATGATACTTAATCTAACGGCGGAGGATAATGGTGCTTCACTCACTGTGTGAAAATGTTAATTAGGTATCTTTTATGCCCCACTTTAGTAGCCTCACTTTGTTGAGACAAAATTCTTCGAATAATTCGAAGTTTTATCTGAAGCTAATCATCTAGGATATTTTGCACTTATTTGTATGTTGTGTCGAAAAATGTTTTTTTGCTTTTTGTTTGATAATTTTCTGATACATTGTTATGTATTGGTTTCTAGTTAACACAATGAATGTATGTTAATTTTAATTCTAATTGTAATAGATTTGGTTCCCATGCATAATGTTTATCACAAAATCACATTTTCGATTTATTGGGGATAACACCAAATATCTCTATCTCTATCAGAAATTAAAAAGGTAAAAATGTATGGAGACCCCCTTCACTACATGCTATTTAGAACTAGACCCTCAACTACAAATTTCCTAATAAATGAAATTCATTGTGACCTTTTGGGTTTTTGGAATTGAGTGTGTTTAGTCAAATTCAATTGAAAATTTGATCAAATTTACTAATAATTTTATCAAATTAAATAGTTTTAAATTCCATTCGGAATTGCGAAATGATTGGAATACGTGACAAAGTATGATTTACGATGTTTTGTTAATAAATATATTAAAAACAAAAGGACTCAATCTGGAGAAGAAGAAGCTCAAAATTAAACAATTCATACTTGCAGGTGTGTCAATTACAAAAGATAAAAGTTGAAGGATTTATGTGAAAATTTCCGCACGAAGAAATTACAAGACTTCAATGTTCAGTAGTTCACTTGTGCCTAAATTTGGGCCGGACAGCAATCACACCGGATCTTGCGTCGTCGAACCGATATCTGCAAAACGGTCGCAAAAATAAATATATAAATAAGTAGTAAAAAAGAACCAAGAATTTAAACATTTATCGACCGCCAGCCTTGTGAGTTGGTTGGTCTGAAGTTCAGTCTCCCATTTTCTTCCTTTTTTTTCTAAAGGATTCACAAAACTCCTTTTGGGAGTACAGGCAGCACTGCTCATTAAAAATGGGCTCCTTTCGCCGCCGGCGTCCTGACCTCGAATTAACAGTGACAGTTGATTCGACTAATGATCGACTCAACTGCTATATCATTGCGAGATTGATTTATTATTCGATGATTACAACACCTCCAGAAGATACAACTAAATCAGTAGCCAAATCATCTCCAAGAGATAGTAGTAGTAGTAGTAGTAGTAGTAGCCACGCTAAATCGAAAAGTCGATGCGGTAACTGAACCAACGGAGTTTACTCAGCTTACCCATTTTCAATCAGGAAGCTTTTCACAGCTGCGGGTAGCGAAGCCTCCCCTCTGCTATGATTGCCAGTCCCTGCGAGAAATCAGAGATTGAGTAACGCTGCATCGTCGAGCACGAATAGTGTTTATAGGTAATAATCCGCTAGCGTCAACGTCACAAAAAGCACGAACAAGATGATAATGAAGCTGAGCATGCAACAATCATGTGACAATGCATACTAAGATTACGAAATTAGAACATTATTTGCAATGTTTTTAATGATTTACATGTTATTGTCATGTCTTAATGAGAAACCGGAACAACAAAAATAGTAGTAAACTATTTCTAAACTTTGAACCACAAGAAGGGAAAGTGGAGTTGGGCTTATATTCAGAGGGTTTTGAGGCTTTCCCTATATTATTCTTAATTAATTCAAAGTAATAGATTGCCAATATATTAATCAATGAATTTTCGCCAACTTTTCTTTTGCGTTATTCGAACAACGTAATTTGTAAGATCACAAGGGTAAATGCACATGCAGATGCATGAGAGTAAAATTGTCAAACCAGTGATCGCGTGCAACACCGACTGTCTCTGCGGAAGTAATGCCGCCTTCTTGGCGGCAATCTCCGATTCCGAGTGCTTGAGAGACTCGAGCGACGGCGATCTCACAATACGAGCTTCTAATTTAGAGAGTGCATCAGAGGAAGCAGCACGATCCATTATAATCCGGCACTCTACTTCATCCAGCCGGTCCTTCAACGCTTTCACGGCTTCTGACGCGTGCAGGCCGTGCAAATCAATCTTCCACAAGTCATTGTTTCTATTCCTAAGCTGCAGTATTTCCTCGGCCGCCTTGGAGTTCAGCTTTTCGGCAGCAGCCCATTCTTCACGGGCTTTCTGGGAGAGCTCGCGGGCGGAGAGATGGTCGCCTCTCAAGAAGGCATTACTAGCAGCCCGCGAGTGTTGCGAAGCAGCCCTGTTTTATAAAGTCAGTATAGTAAATAGTTGAACCAAGAAACTTGCAGTAATGTAGTTCAGCAGATAAGATATAAGGATGCAAGTGAAAAATTGAGGCCGAAATTCGATAACTGGCACGACACGACAAAGGGGGAAAACACATTCATTATCTCAAGAGACTTGAAATGAATATTCTTTATCAATTTTTTTCTTCCATGCTTGGTTTTGTTAAGCTCAATCGGTATTTCATGCGAGAGAAAACGGAAAACTCCTGGATTCTTTAGGATTGTTGTAAGATGCAGTTTACAAATCCCATAAAAGAGTCGCAGTAGTGTATTTAATGAACAGTACATAGTGTGTAATAAATATACCTCATCATCTTTATAGCATCTTTCCGGAGGCTTAAGTAGGCATCATCGTCTTCCGACTCTTCCCACTCACGTTCTCGAGGTATACAGAGCACTCTCATCGACGCCGATAACTTATACTCAGAATCAGAAGGTTTAGTTTCTACCATAGTAGCTTCTTTTGAGTGCTTATCTTTGACATGGTTCGAAGAACTTTGCCCGGATAAACTATTATCCCCTAGTTTCTCAGAGTAAATCGAAACCATTGCTTTCAAAAGTACCGAAGCTTGGTTGATGTCATTACTGACGGCGGTTAATATGTCCTCGATCAAATTGTGATCGGCCCAACTGTGAACATCCTTAAGCAGCCTAACTGCAGGATTATCAACTGAGTTTGTACATTCGGAATCACTTGTGAGAAGCGGGAAGTCTATAGATGGGCGAACAACTGAAGAGAAAGACTTTACGGTCCCAGAGTTGCTCGCTACGAACGCTTTCGCGGTATTTGAAGAAGAGATGGATGGAAAGGGATCGACATCATTGGCGGCTCCTGCACTGTCTCTAGCTCGTTGCTTGCGATCAAACGCGGCCCAACCAGGAGAGTGATGAACTCTAGGCCGCTGCATGTTCAAACTTCAAGAATTATTTTAAAATGGCCCTCTTCAAAGCTCTGGAAATGTTACCAAGAAGAAGTTTTCGCCAATCACACTTTCATTTACCGCCAGAGTTTTTGTAGCCCGGAAATGAACTGAAATTCCAGTCAATCTGCTCAAGGAGTGATTTCACTCTAGTTAAAAAGCATACAAGTAAATTATACATAAACAATCATGCCAAAAGTAATCTAAAGATAACAGTAAATCAAATCTTTTATCGACAAGTGTCTAGACTTAAAATCATGCGAACATTGATCTTAGATGCTTAATACTAGGTTTAGATTCTTTAGAAACACAACTCAGCTGGTTTTTATCATCAATGTAAATGAATTTAGAACAAATTAAGCATAAGAAGCACATAAATTTTCTACTACACGAAATACTAAAGTTTTCGAATTATAACAACACTCAAGCTCAAATTAACACAAGGATTTAGAACCAATGACCAAACTGGAGAGCTACTTCTAAGCAACTGTGTTCTTTATTTCCTTTTCGGACGAAAAAGTGTCTTTTGTTTGAGATCAAAACTTAGAAGCTTGACTTCAATCTATCGCAAGACCCTAACGATCATGATATGTTTTTTAAGGACGATGGCGTTACACCCACAAAATGATTTGTCATATTCCGAGAAAAATGGATTAGAGGCCAAATCTATTGCGCGATTGTAGTCATTTTTTTTGCACTCCTCATCAACCAATTACAGCATCCTCCGAGTAAACAAAAGAGATGCGTTGAACAAGATGTTCATGCATCCAAACAGGTTCTAAGAATAACATGATCCGGCTAGAATAACATCATTTGATTCGAGAATCGTAAAACCTGCAAAATGAAACATCACCCAACAGTCTGCCATCCAATGATACAGTTACCAAAAAGATCGATCTAGTAGAAAACAGCTTAGAAATAATCTTACACCCTGCCGCACGTGCATGACGGATATCACGTGAATCATGCCACGTGCAGGTAATGGAAGAGACAGCTGAATAATATCGAGGAATTTTAGCCATAAAATGGCAGATATAGGAATCAAACTTTGAACCTCTTAAAAGAGAAGGGACTTAGTCGTTATTGTCGGATCGTTGGCGCTAACCATTAATCCCAAAAGCTCGAGCGGTTAGAAATATGCAACCAATTCACTTAAAGCGTACAGAAACAGCGCCCACGGGTCTTGATTGTGACTCGGCCAATCTGGCCTCACGCCACTTCGAACATTGACTCGGCCCAACTCAGCCTCACGCCATTTCGAACATGACTCGGCCCACATGGCCTTCCGCCACAGAGCATGATGCTAGCCCATTTAAGCCAACAGTTATAACGTCATCAATTACAGCACTGTCGTGTCACTTTCATATTAGCAACATGTCAATATTTAGTCAACTAAATTAGATTGCGCGACTTAATTATTACAATTTAGAAAATTTGAGCCAGAAATTAAACTTTTTGAACTGTCGCAATCAAATCTCACAATCCAATTTAATTGGCTAAATATTTATAAATTATTCATGTAGAAGCGATGTAGCATCTTAGTTATTGCCTCATCGTCGATCACAAAGTTCTATATCACTTCTCCGTCAATAATTTGTCAATATTTAGCTAACAAAATTGAGTTTTGGGACTTAGATTGCAACAATTCAGTAAGAAATTTAAAGTTTGAGGGCCAAAAGATCAAACTGAATTAAACAACGGAATCAAATTTAATCTGATAAATTCTAATACATCTAATACTAAATCGAATTATTTTTTACTTAAACCAATCTACTTTTTAAACTAAAATATCGTTTTACTAAAAAAAAAAAAAATTATTTTGCAGTGCAATAGAATCAACCAAAAGGGGCCAAAAGAATCATGAAAAATTAAAATAAATCATGGGAAATTAAATAAAAAAAATTAAAAAAATAAAAACGTACGTCGTTGCGTTATTTGGAGATTTCCCCAATCCAGAGCTCTCGAAACCACGGCGTTAACGGGACCAAGAAGGAGAGATCGGACGGCTGAGATGATGCGACGCTCTTCAGATCGGACGGCGGAGAGGATGTCCTGCACCCGGAATCCATCAACGCGGCGACGGCGATTTTTTCCTTTTTCCCGGCGAGGAGGCGGACGATTTAATCGCGGGCTTCGAATTCCTCGGCGAGGATTTAATCGGAGGATGAGGAGGTGGGGGATTATTATATATATTATTATTATTTATTATTATAAAATATTACTATAATGATATTGGCGTTGGAAACGAAATACCGAAACTACCCTTTTCGGATTATCAGCCCTTAGATCTTAATCCGACGGTGGATAAATACACGGTGTGTGTGAGCGC
This sequence comes from Aechmea fasciata, assembly GCA_025177825.1. Taxonomy (NCBI): domain Eukaryota; kingdom Viridiplantae; phylum Streptophyta; class Magnoliopsida; order Poales; family Bromeliaceae; genus Aechmea; species Aechmea fasciata. The sequence continues at coordinate 5,500,761 of CM045938.1, forward strand.
ATTTTGACTAGACCAAGGATTCGCTACAATCTTAATACAAATTCAAATTTTTATAAAATTAAGCAATATTAAATTTGATAATATTAAAATTTTTAAAATTAAAATTTCATAATTTGACAATATTATTTGACTCACAATTAAGCAATATTAAATTCAACTATTATTGCCCAGTAATTGAACGAGGATTAAAAGGCTTAGTAAGTGAAATCGAAAAATCATTAAATTTAAAATGTATAGTTAAAACTGTAAAAAAGAAAAAAATTTAATTATTGCGTATGAAAATATCTCACGATTGTGGGTATAACATTTGGAGTAATTTTACATATCTTATAAACTAGTAAAATTTAAATAAAATAAGAAAATTTTAAGAAAAATATATTATGCAAAAATAACAAGGGGTCTAATTGTAAAAGCGGCAAGTATTAAGGACATGGTTGTAATTATCGACAGGGAAGGACTAAAGTTAAATTTTTGTGAACATTTTGGGCTTCCGTTCAATTTACCGTCTCTCTGAGGCTCTCTCTCTCCTCGATCCCTAGGACGAAGCCCTTCTCAAAACCCTAGCTACTTGAACGCTCTTCTTCTGCATTTCCATCTGATATGGCCGATCCGGAGATCGCCGGAGCATCGCCGGCGCCGCCTATGGAACCACACGACGACGAAGACGAAGGCGACGGGGGAGGCGGGGGGTTGACGAGGAAGGCGAAGAGGAAGGCGATGAAGAAGATGAAGCGGAAGCAGGAGAGGAGGGACGCGGCGATCCGGGATCGCGAGGAGGAGGAGGCGAGGGCCAAGGATCCCGAGGAGCAGCTCAAAATCCGGCTAAGGGAGGAGGAGGAGGCGAGGATCGCCGAGCGCGAGAGGAGGGCGTTCGAGGAGCGGGAGCGGCTCTGGCTCGAGGCCGCCGCCGCAAGAAGAGCGGCGGAAGAGGAGGCGGCGGCGGCGGTGGAGGAGGAGGCGGAGCGGAGGAAGAAGCTTCTGGAAGCGTCGGAAGCCGAAAAGGTCGTAATTTTTCTTCTATTTCTCTCTCTCTCTCTCTCGATCTACTTCTTGTTTCCTTACTGAATTGCTGTTCTAGTTGGAGTTCTCTAATTCCCAATGTGCTTTGGGTTGTATGATGTGAATATAGAGAATTAATTAGTATCTTCAAAAGTGGAAGCGAAAAAGTTGTTAATATTGAATCCCAAGCTTACTTTCCAGTGTTGAAGAGGAACGCTGGTGAGTTTTAAGTTGTAGGAGTGTCCGTGATCGTGAGAGTGTTGAGTTTGAAATATTAAAATCGTTGTTCTACGGTCAAGTCTCACCAGGATCATCTGCTATTTAATTGAGAAAAACAACATCCACCATTGCCTAGTAACTTAAAGTTTTTAGAGAAAAATGATTGTTTCAAAAGTAGTTCTTACAGAGAGTCTTTTGCATGTATACTGTGCTTCAAAATAGGGACCATATAAAGTTGTTTTATGGAATTCGTCCAGAATATTAGTTACTTGAATCTTATATTTTTGTTTCTGAGATTTAGCAGAATAAAGACGAGCATGCCGATAAACCGGAAGAAGATGAGGAATGGGAATATGTTGAAGAAGGACCTGCAGAAATCATATGGCAAGGAAATGAGATCATAGTCAAGAAGAAAAGGGTTAGAGTTGCAAAGGGAAGTGCTCGGAGACAGCAAATTGAAGAGGTTTAATTCTCATGATCTTGTTTAAGCTTTAAATTAGTTAAGCTATTAATATGCATGTAATATTGTTGTAATGATGCTTCGTAATGCTAATATGAAAATGCTTTAAACATATATTGTAAACGTCTTGCAGGATGATGACAGACCAACGTCTAATCCACTTCCTCCACAATCTGCGGCTTTTACTTCCTACAGGCAGGGGCCATCAATTTCTGCTCAGGAAGCACTTGAAAAAGTTGCTCAACAAACTCCGAACTTTGGGACAGAGCAGGTATGCTTCGTAGTTCTTCCATAATCGTGGATCCATGATCTACATGCAATGTCTGTGCATTTATAGGATAAAGTTTCGGCCTCTTCGTTAGTAAGCTTCTCATTTCTGTTCGTTCCTAGGATAAAGCTCATTGCCCTTTTCACCTGAAGACTGGGGCATGCCGTTTTGGGCAGCGTTGCAGTAGAGTTCATTTTTATCCTGACAAATCGTGCACGTTGCTCATCAAGAACATGTATAATGGGCCAGGCCTCACTTGGGAACAAGATGAGGGGCTTGAGGTTTGTATGATGGGGATCTCTTGTGGCTAGTCTGGTATCCTGAAATTATTCTTTTGTTTCTTATACTTAGCTTATCGTCTTCTACTGTTTCATGCATTTTCATTTTTGAGTTGTTCTGCAAATGTGTCCCTGCTGTTCCAAGTACAGGAAATTCAAAAGATGAAAAATAAAGAAAATTTAGGGTTGATATTTGGAAATTGATTGAATATTCAAGTTTTTGGATTTGTACAACATGTTAGAAACTAACGGTTGGCCTACTTCTGGGAGTAGTTGTTTCATACTTCGTGCTGCATTATATGACCATATTGTTGTTTGTGCCTTGTGGAATACTCAGTATTCCTTTCACAACGGATCATCTTCTTTAACGTTAGTCACATCAGACATTCACCTCAAGAGAGCGACATGGTGACTCATGGTTTTGACCTTGTGATGGAGACTTATGGTTTTGGACCTGATATGGATGGAGATTTAACTTTGATGGGCTTCTGTATCCTATCTGCTGTGATATTGTGCGACTATTTCTGTTTTTGGTCTTGTTTTTAACTTTCAATTCTTTTACATATTATACTAAAAACTTTTCTTCGTAAAGATTTTTATAGTGATTCTCGTTAAGCATTACTTATTGTGAATTGCCTTATTATTATTACATAATATTATTTTTCTTTTGATTATCTCTTAAAATATAAGTTCGTTTGGTTTATGAAGTTTGAATACTCGTTCCAATAGATCATAATTTACTCACAGTTTCATGAACTTTAGTTGTAAACAACTATTATTGATAAAGCTGCTCCTTAACGTCCTGTAGTTCTGTCATCATTCCTATTTAGCGAACTATTTGGGTGATGTTCTGTTTTTGAGGAGCAGGAATTTTTTATTAACAGGTGTCATCATCTTTCATGAGATCTATGATAAGGTTGAAGGCTCCTCTTTTTTATCAGATTCTTGAATGCACTAGATCATGCGTGAATCTTTGCAGGCTATATTTTACTCTATTTTGTTTATTTAGGGTGTATTATGAGAGAGAATGTTGCCGAAACAAGATCTAAATGGTTTTGTTTACTTTTTTGTACATGGGAATCCACAAATGATTACTCTGAACAGATGGGCAGAAGATGTCCGGTATTGTCTGCTCTAGATAGGAGTGGTGAAGTTTTTTTTGCCAAGTGCAATCCTAAATCTATAACACCTTCGATACCACTTAATTTTCTGAAGAATTTACTTTGTCCTATAGAACCTACAAACTTCTATAGGTTCCTCAAGTTCACGTTTTTTTTTTTTTTCCTAATATTTACACATCGAACAGTTAGGAGTCCATTTTTCTTTTTATTTTTTGAGCTTTTGGTTTCAGTTTAAACAGAGTAAAATTTCGCTAAAAAACTGTCTTAATAATATCGAATGTCATGTTAATTTCTTCCCTTCAGAGACTAACGCACTCCCCATTCTTATCTCAGTGTACCGATGAAGAGGTTGAACGCTGTTATGAAGAATTTTACGAAGATGTACATACAGAATTTCTGAAATTTGGCGAACTTGTCAACTTTAAGGTTTCTGGTGCTGTTCTCTTGTTTAAGCCATTCAAACTACTCATTTTATTTAGTTCATGTCCTGAAGGGAAAATATGTAGAAAATATGAATTTTCTAGTACGATGAATCACCTAATGAAGTTGTTTTCTTGGCCATTGTTTTTTATTTTTTAAAACCTTATCTATATAAACTTTTCTTCAGTTGAGATCAATTTGTATAAATTATATGTTGATTAATGCTTGGTTTCTTGGGATTTGATTTCCAACATTCTTTTAGGTATGCAGAAATGGTTCTTATCATCTCCGAGGCAATGTCTATGTGCATTATAAATCCCTGGATTCAGCCGTTCTTGCCTACAATAACATAAATGGCCGTTTTTTTGCTGGAAAGCAGGTACCTTGATCGCTTGGTCTTGTCATTTTTAAATTTCATGGATCAGAATATCCTCTCCTGTAGACTAGCCAGCTATAATTATTTGGATAAACTTTTCCAAACATTTTTAATAGGTCGAGCATTCATATTTATTATTTTTCATATCAGTTCTGAGAAAAAAAATTTGGTGGCTTCAGATAACATGTGAGTTTGTTGGTATAACAAGATGGAGGGTTGCTATTTGTGGCGAATACATGAAATCAAGGTTGAAGGTACATCCTTGCACACTCACATGTTTCCTTTTTCAGTTTTTCCTTTTATTGTCGGCAGTCCTTTTTCCACATTTTAAGATATTCTAGAATCAAGATATTGTTGTAGGATCACCTTGATTTAGCGCTTTTTTTTGTTTTATAGACTTGCTCACGTGGAACTGCTTGCAACTTCATTCACTGCTTTCGCAATCCTGGGGGGGATTATGAGTGGGCTGACTGGGATAATCCTCCCCCAAAGTATTGGATTAGAAAGATGGCTACTCTTTTTGGTCCTTCAGATGAATTGCAGTATGACAATCAAATAGAGTTAGCGGATTTTGACAAGTCAAGGATCTCTGATAGGAGAAGAACACCGAGAAATGGCAGGTAGTTTCCTTGACTGTGTCGTCTGTCGATTTCAGAGCTTTATTTGGTTCAAAATAATTGTGTCAGCAAGAGATAATGAAATAGAAACCACAAAATTGATCATGATGGCCTTTGCCTATCAAAATATATATCAGGACTCATAATTTTTTGATAATGTGGTTATTACCTGTTGTTGGCCACCATAATAAGCATGCAGTCAAAGTAGATGATCCCTCTTGATCTCTTATTTGTGAGTTTGGTTTCAGTCCCCATAAAATGGTAGTAATTCTTATTTTTAGTAGTTTAGCATTATTTCATCTTTGCCTTAGTTTGTAGTTGACAGCTCTTGTGAAAAACTAAAAACTGAAGCATGCAAATTGCCTACTTAGTTCTTGTAATGGACATTATTATTAACAACAGCAACAACAACAACAACAACAATACTAATAATAATAATATAATGATGTTGTCAAAGTATTTGCTAATTCTCATTAGATTGGCCCCCTGAGTAAATGGTATCGACATAGAAGTCGAATTAAACTTTACAGTATACAGGAATCTCTGCAGATCGTTTTCATTTTCTTATCTTTGTCTCGAGATCACGACTTTGGTATCTTAACGATTTTGTAATCTTTAAACAGATCTGGTTCAAGAAGATCTGATGATGAGATGGATGACCCTAATGGACCAAAGAGAGATCACCGCAGTCACTCAGGAAGGGAGCGTTCGAGGAGAAGAAGAGAATCGTCCTCTGGGGTTAAGCACAAGCACTCTGAAGAAGCCATTAAATATGATTCTCATAAATATCATTCCATTGAGGACATCTCCAAGAAAAAGGATCGAGGTCTCTTGCCTAAGCGCCGAAAGACACAGGAGGAAACTGGTCCGAACTATCATCAAGAGTTTAAGAGAACATATAGCGCAAAGGAGGATTTGGATAGGCAAAAAAGAGAAAATGATAGATGTAAATCAAAAAGGTACAAATCTCATAAACCGGAAAAGGAAGAGTTCATTGATGATTATAGAGAACCAAGTTACAGTTCTCCGAGCGATGATAAGTCCATTGCGAGGGCTAGTATTCATGAAGAGCGCTACAATGAAAGGCGCAAGTCAGACGATCTCAGTTTCGAAAGAGAGACTGCTGGAGTATTTGAATCTCCTACAAATGAATACAACAGTGACAGAAGAGAACATCGGCAACATAATTCATGGCATCATGTGAAAGACGATCGCCGTTACCATAAGATAGATGGTGATAGATCCCGAGAGTACAGGGGAAATGATCATGATGTTTCTTCTAATGATTTTGCCGATCGCTGGAGAAGCACAGACAATGATATGGATTCAGAAAACAGTGAGGATCATTCTCGAAGTGAAAAAAGCAATCAATCAAAGAGGAAGCATACTAAACAAGGTTGGAAAAGAAAGCATCGCGAAGAAAAGCGCGAGTACGAGGGAAGCGATGAAGAATTTACTTCTTCAGATTCTGATAGCCGGGAGTTGAGCTCGAGAGCATACAAGAGGCGATCACGAAGCCGCGAAAAGCACCAACATAGGGGGAGAACTTGAAGAGGAGAAATTCGTCACGTGGTAGTCATGATTCATGACGCTTCTAACTGTCGTTTTCCGCGACCTACTGTGTTATATCAACTTGTACAAAAGTTTTGTGGTATCATCTGTTTCTTTACTAGTCAAGTCCAAAACTTCTCAGTTGAACTATACCCATCTTAAAGCACTTGGTGACTTCTTTTTGCAGTTAGTACATAAGAGCTAACAAGTTTCGGAGAGTTCACACTTTTTGTTGATCTGAGCAAGATCTTTAGCCCTGTAGTGTCATTACCTGGCCAATTGAAGTGTTTGGAATTCGATTCCATGTGTTTTGCATGACTTGTGTACAGAATATCATCTTTGTTTGTAAAAAGTGAAAGAACTAATAATACATTTGAGTTATGGACCTTAGTAGGAAGTAACTGTTTTATTTTTTTGGTTGCCAATAGTATCACATGGACTGTCTGTGTTAATCAAACTCAATTTTGAGTTGTGTTTTGATCTAAATTCAACTCGAAGCTCAAACCTACCCCCAAATTCTTGCGGGCCTCATGTCGAGTTTAGATCAAAACTTGATTCGCATACTTCATTGAATGGAATGGTGGTCCTCAACAAATTCTTAAAGCATGCAAGTGATACAAATGAAAAATGTGAACTCCGAGCTTTCGGAGCTTCATAAGCTCATTTTAACTTCCTAATCGTGTCGGTAGCTAAAAGTCGCTAATGTTTGACTTTTGCTTCTTGAGGAGGTTCATTGTTTTGGCACCTGCGCGCTTTAATATCATTTCTCACTAATATTTTATCCTACACTCCTTTGTAAGAGGCCTTCAATTGTTGTTTCCCCTAATAGAACATTTTTTTCCCCTCCTTTTCTAATACCATTGTATTCTCTAAAATTGTTTACATGTTGCATGTGAAGAGAACCATATGCTGTGTAATCTTTAGGGAAAACTCCAAAAACCCTCCCTGTGGTTTCTCACTTTATCACTTTAGTATTCTGTGGTTTCTCACTTTATCACTTTAATATCCTGTGGTTTAAAGTGTATCAAGTTAGTACCCTGTAGTTTTGCACTTTATCACCTTAGTATTCTGTGATTTTAATTTTATATCAAATTAGTACCCTGTGGTTTTTAAACCACAAGATACTAAAGTGATATAGTGTAAAACCACAGGGTACTAACTTGATACACTTTAAACCATAGGATACTAAAGTGATAAAGTGAGAAACCACAGGGTACTAAAGTGAAAAAAATTGAAACCACAAAGGCTTTTTTTTTTGAAGTTTTTCCTAATCTTTATCATAATTTGACTTTTCCTCTTTGCTGGGGGTGTATTTTTCTGCACATATATCAGTGAAGGGAGGATTAGAAAAGGATGCTAAGGAATGTACCAGTGCTTGAACATTGTATAGAATATGTTCGGTTCCTTAATTGCATGGCAACAAGAATCTGATTCCATCATCAGAATCTATTTGATATTAAGCTTGTAGTTTAAGATGCGTGCTAAGTAAACATATCAAAACATCTCAGTCTAGTAGTTTTATTAGTTATTATTATAGAAAAGTGATTATTATTTTACAGAGTATCAGACCACAAGGTTTTAGTTATGCTCTTACGTCTCATCATCTTATTTTCTATGCACGGTTATCTTTTGTATTGTTCACCAATCCGTCTTAGTATAGGTAGATAAAGGTATCTGGTTTGGATCTAAATTATACTATTTTGGCACTGTAACTTCTGGCACAGATTACGACCTAACATTACAACAACAGTCTGTCTAGAGCTTATTTTTCGCAGCGCATATTTCAAACCATCTCAGTAGTCCCACATTACAAGATGTTGAGAAAATGTAGCTAGCTGGTGTCTCAGCTTAAAATTGTGAGGAAAAGGAAAAGCTTATGGGATGCAATTGTAGGAACCTCTTTTTGAGATTTTTTTTTTATCTTCCCAAGAGCTATAGAAATTAAGTATGGCTTTAGACCAAACCTTCTAAGGTCTAAAAGAGATAACCCACACTCACTATCTCTTCCACTTTTGGAGTTGGAGGAAAAAAGGATAAGGAGATAGAAAGAATAGTATTAAATTACTAGGAGACAAATCCCATGTCTTTTTCCAAATAATTTAATAGTGCAAGAACTAACTCCAAAGTACTATATATATATATATATATATATATATATATATATATATATATATATATATATATATATATATATATATATATATATATATATAAATTCCTATATTTTTAAAATATATGCATTTATCAAGTTTTTAACCCTTGGATTAATAGATGTGCGGTTAAGATGATGTGGGCCTCTGGGTTAAGTGGGTGGTTGGTTGAATAGTATAATCTAACGGATGAAAATGACCAAAGGTGTGGATCTAACGGTAAAAATTTCACAAGATATATATATATATATATATATATATATATATATATATATATATATATATATATATATATATATATATATATATATATATATATATATATATATATATATCATCTAAAAAAAAATTACAAAATTTTAACATATTTTATTCAGCATTTGACTCTTAAATTTTAAATAACTAAATAATTATATGCCCTCAAACACTTTATAAGTTACAACGAATCCACTCAAGTGGGACTATGTTATAGTACTCTATCAAATCAATCATATCACATTGGTTATAAAAAAATAGGCACTATATTTAAGCCTATAGATTTGAATCTAATAGTGCATATTAATCTTGCACTACTCTAATTATTATTTTATATAAAAATATTTAAAAAATATATGTTATATTAATATAAAAAATAGTATTTTCCCCTTCTATTTTTTATGGATATAATTAATTCCCTTGCTCTTTTCATAGTATAGTAGCTAGCTAGCTAGAGATATCAACATGATGGATTTTCAAAAATCCGAATCCGAATCCAAACCCGACTCCAAATCTAAGACCCGAACTCGAATCAAACCCGGCGGATTTTAAAATTATATCATCTAAAAAAATTACAAAATTTTAACATATTTTATTCAGCATTTGACTCTTAAATTTTAAATAACTAAATAATTATATGCCCTCAAACACTTTATAAGTTACAACGAATCCACTCAAGTGGGACTATGTTATAGTACTCTATCAAATCAATCATATCACATTGGTTATAAAAAAATAGGCACTATATTTAAGCCTATAGATTTGAATCTAATAGTGCATATTAATCTTGCACTACTCTAATTATTATTTTATATAAAAATATTTAAAAATATATGTTATATTAATATAAAAAATAGTATTTTCCCCTTCTATTTTTTATGGATATAATAAATTCCCTTGCTCTTTTCATAGTATAGTAGCTAGCTAGCTAGAGATATCAACATGATGGATTTTCAAAAATCCGAATCCGAACCCAAACCCGACTCCAAATCTAAGACCCGAACTCGAATCCAAACCCGGCGGACTTTAAAAATTCATATTCAAACCCAAACCCGACCAAAAATCCGAAACCCGAATACAAATCCGAATCCGAAAATTTGAACCCGAAATAATTATTTCTTTTTCAATATTTCAAAATTTATTACATTAAATCTAAATTTCTAAAATACAAATTTAAATATAACATCAAATTTTTATATATATATTATATATAATGCAAAATAAATTCGGGTTCGGGTCGGGTCGGGTCGGGTCGGGTCGGGTATGGTGAAAATTCATACCCGTCGGATTTTTATTTTTAATATCCATATCCGAATCTATATCCATTTAGCATCGGATATGTCCGCTCCATTTTGGTTCGGGTTTGGATAAAATTTCAGATATCCGTACCCATTGACAACCCTAATAGTAGTATGATCCCAGGGAAGCAAAAGAAAAGTAGGGAATAGAATAAGTCACGAGAAAAATAGGATATTCCAAATAATATCCAACATACTATGGCACAAATAACATAACAAGTGCTAAAGGCCCTTTTTTTTTTTTATTTTTTTCTTTTTTTCCCTTTATTCTTCCCCTTTTGTTTTATTTTTCCTTTTGGAATTTGGAATTAGAAATTCCCCACCATGCTATGCTGCCATGCTAACTCGATTTGAATCTGAATTTATGGCTTATTTGACAAAGCTTTTACTTTTTTAATTTTAAAACACAATTATTTGTAACTTCTGTATTTTGTGCTATGATTTGAATTTTTATGTTTGAAAGTAAAATTTACGATTTGAAATTTTTAATTCTGCTGTAGAGGGCTATCGAAAAAAACTTATTATAGTATTTTTAAAATAGTACTTTTTCAGATTGTCCCTCGTTAAACAGTACTAAAATATTACAGTAATACCAAACATGCCTTAAGCCTACTGAAGAGTTAAAGACTGTTTGGAAGCAGAAGTCAGAGAGCGAGGAACTCGTAAGTTTCGAAAACTCGACTTCGCCCTTTCCCCACCAGAGTCCCATATGTCGATATCTGTACAATTGTGATTGAATACAATTGGTCGGGTGATCTAGCAACTTGGTGTCTAAATAAATACTGATGGCTACGATTTATTCAAATCCCCGAGTTTAAATTCCGAGATCCACGAAAACAAACATGCTCTTAGTATGAAGAGCTCTTTGTTTTTGAGATCATGGGAAAAGAGAACAAGAGAATAAAAGAGAGAGGTTTATAATTAGGAATAATCCTCATTTTAATCAATAAATTAAAAGGGAGAAGAGATAGATACTTCTTTTATTATTCCATGGAATAAAGAGAGCATCTTCTAGCATTAAGGGTGGTATCTTTGAAGGCCCCCTTTGATAACCAATACATTTTTTATGTTAGGAAATTAAAGAGAAAAGTAAATTTAATCACTTTGATGTGAAAATGAAATGGTAATGGTGCATGGAATATGTGAGTGCTTAAGCATCTCCCTTCAAACTAGAGAGTTTATTCCAAAAGAAAAAAAAAAAAAAAAACATTTTGACACTTTAACCCCCCATCATGGAGCCCAAAAAATTCTTATTAATTTGTAGCATATATATATATATAGCATAGGGCATATTTCAAACTAATTAATATATAAATATATTGTGCCATATAAGATCATAAAAAATTTATTCAAAAATAATATGATAATTTTACATTAATATAATAATATAGAAAAAAGTTGTTCATATAAATATTGTATATAGTGCGCAGGTCTTTTGTTGGATGTGATTTTTTCAACCTGGAATAACCATACTCTTAATTTTACGAGTAAATTTGAAAATAAAAGTAATAATTTTGAAAATCAAAGATATATAAAATATTTTTCAAATTTTAACTTTAAAAAGTATATTAGATACTAGAAACTCCAAAAAAGTTTTAGGCTTTTTTATTTACGCGTAGAAAATTAATATAACAAATGTCCTTCTAACATTGTTTCAAGTTCCTTCAAATATATATCCCTAGAAATAGATTCTTCATAAAATTATTATTTTCTCTTTTCAAATATATTCTTCTACCATTAATTACTAACTTTTTTGAGATATTTTCTCCTTTTACCCTTTCAAATATATCCGCCACCAATTTTTTTTCTTTGCCTCTAAATAAAAATGTATTTTGACATATTTTTAACGATTCATTTACTTGTCTAGCCTCTTTACAAAAAAATTCCCTATCTATATGGCCTCTTATTGAAAAATATTTCCAACCTAACCTCATTTTTATAGATTAGAAAAAAAAATGATAAGTTAATAATTTTTATATAGATCAATATGTTAATTAGTGGGTGGTGATTATTTCTTTTCTTTCTCCTTTTAAATTAAGTGAATGTAATGTGATTTTATATGAACACTTAATAAAAAATTATTTATTATTAATAATAAATAATAATATTTCTAAATTATAAATTTTTAATTAGTATACTAGTACTTTGTAACACCCCAACTTCCCAGTCATGCCACCACCCAAAATCTGTTCTGTTAAGAGTTTAGTCCATTATATCTTATATATAGAACTATCGTGTCTCACAATCTCCCTCCTTTAAGCCCCGACGTCTCCGTCGGACTCGTATTCACAAGCACAGCGATGTGAGACTCGTCTCGCTAGCCCGTCATCCGTGACCCGCTCGAGACTCATCTCACACTTCCGAGTAATTTGGCTCGATATACCATCTCGTAACTCCCCAACTTCCCAGTGGGTCACCCATCCTGTGACTACTCCCGTCCTAGCACGCTTAACTCTCTTAACCTCTTGGGTCTTGCACCACCCAAAATCTTGGCGGGTTAAGAGTTTAGCCCTATTATATCTTATTTATAGAACTATCGGGGTCTCACATACTTAATTTGATTATATATATATATATATATACAAGTCTATATAATTTAAAAGTGTTTATATATAAACTCACATTACATTTACTTAATTTAAAAGGAGAAAGAAAAGAAAAGATAATCTCCACCCGCTTAACATATTAATTTATATAAAAATTATTAACTTATCACTTTTTTCCTAATCTATAAAAATAAGATTAGATTGAAAATATTTTTCAAAAGAAGCTATATATAGTTAGGGATTTTTTTTTTGTAAAGAGCCTACACAAGTAAATAATTCTATTTTTAACTATGGTAGAAGCGTACGAGGGATATATTTTATTAAAAATAGAAATATATAAGATATTCAGAAGTTTTGCGAGATATATATAGGTAATTATTCTTAAATATTATCCCTAAAATAAAAACACTTTTGTGCCCATCTTTCAATGTTCACCACCTATATATCCTCTCTCTCTCTCTCTCTCTCTCTCTCTCTCTCTCTCCTATATAAACATACACAACTAAGCCCCCTCCATAACGGTCACCAACAACTACACTCTACACAAACCCTAATCTCTCTCTCTCTCTCTCTCTCTATCTCTCACCAATCTTAAAGCAATTCTCTCAACAAAAGTTCAAGCAAACTCAAGAAACTAAGATTAAAAAGCAAAAGGATGGCTGGAAATGAGTGGATCAACGGCTACCTGGAGGCCATCTTAGATGCTGGGGCGCCGAAGCTCCGCGAGCAAACCCTAAACCCTGCGCTATCCGCTGCGAGAGCCCCGCGACGTCGCACCGAGTACGGTACCGAAGGAAAAGAGAAGGCGGCGGCGTATAGCCCTACCAAGTACTTCGTCGAGGAGGTCGTTAGCCGCTTCGACGATGCCGACCTCCACAAGACATGGGTCAAGGTAGTCGACATCCGTGCATGCATGGCTTTCCTCGGTATCACGACATCAGAGCTAATTCTAAACTCCTTTCACTCTGTAATATTTAACGGGTTAAATTTTCACATTATTATATATAATAATAAGTTAAATCTCCGTATCCTATCCCGGTACGTATCATTTTTATCTATCTTTCATATTTATTATGCACGTGAGTGAGAGTGTTAATATATTTTATATGCCAATTTTCTATCAGATTGATCTTTTGAATAATACAATATCAGAGCTAATTCTAAGCCTCTTCATCAATATTTTACGTAATAGTATTGAGTATTAGGAATAAAAATTCCTACTTAATTATATATAATGTGAAGAGTTTTCGCACCTATCAGTTTAAGTTTTTATATTGTGTCTCGTGCGATAATAAGTAAATATTGCAACTCAAATAGTGCAATTGCATCCAATTAATTATCATCAAATTAAATTGAAATTTTAGCAAAAAAGGTTGGAGATTTATAGTGCAATTTATTTACAATGTGTAGAATATATATAGTACTTGATTATTTATAGTAGTGTCATTAATTTGGGTATAGCTTTTAAGCTTTATACAATTTCATAATAGCTAGTCAATGGAGCAGCATCAAATTTTATTTTTTCCATAATTTTTATTTTTAATTTTTAATTTAATTTAATTTTTTTTTTGTAGGTGGTTGCGAAAAGGAATAGCCAAGAGCGAACCAATCGACTGGAGCATCTTTGTTGGAGGATTTGGCACCTCGCTCGCAAGAAAAAACAGGTTTTTTTTCTTTTTTTTGGTGTGTAATTATATATATAAATTTAAAAAAATTATAAGTAAACTTAAAATAATACCGATCTGTTTCAAATCTGTCTATAGCTAGCTTAGTTTGGTATTGAGTTCTATATATCTAACGATATTAGATAAAATGGAGTTGAGAAAAAAGCATATAGGGATATGCCTCTGCGTTCTTCGGCGGAACGCAATATTACGTGCGGAAACAAACAAGGTATTTTTTGAACGTACTTTTCCCACCGCACGTAACGCAATCTTCCCGCAATTCCAAATGAAGCCTATATATAGTTTAGCGGGTGGCCATATATATATATTTTTTTATCTTTTCTTTATTTCGACGAGTAACAAATAATACAGATTGAGTTGGAGGACGCACGACAGCTAGTAAAAAGGCGATTGGAGCAGGAGCAGGGGAGGAAGGAGGCGGCGGAGGACATATCCGAGCTGTCGGAGGGCGAGAAGGAGAAAGGGGAAGGAAATGCCAATCAGGATCGGAGTGGAAACTCCGCGAGGATCAATTCGGATGCGAGGATGTTGTCCGAGGAGGAGGAGGAGGACGACGGCGAGGACGAAGCGAAAAAGAGGCGACTATACTTAGTACTCATCAGGTTCGAATTCTAGTTCATTCATTTTGAAGGCTCAATCTGATTTATCTGTTTATTTACTACCGTAATGTTCTACGATGCTAAAAATAAAAAGTTAACATATTATCATTAGTATTTAAGGTTCCTGATATTTCATAAATATTATAGACTAAATTACATAAAATAACTCTCATATCAAAATCTGATTTTTCACTTTTTTCCTCCTGTCATTTAAAAATCTACACTTTGTCCAAAAAAAATGATCATAGAGGGGTACGGTGTAAACTGTGATGACAAAATGATCATTTTGCCCTTACCATTTTTGGCAACAGAAAAAAATACTGAGGGCGTTTTTGACATAAAAAAATATATAATAATATTTTATAAACGGAACCCTAACGGATCACTAACGGTAGAGAATGAAGTGAACATTTTTTATTTTATAAGGGGGCAAAGTGTAGATTTTTAAATAACAGAGGAGGAAGTAAAAAATCGAATTTTGACAGAAAAGTTTCTGTAATTTAGCCAATATTATATGTTAATTTTAGTTATCATTAATTGTTAGTTATATCCAACTACAATTATCATAAAGATTTTACATAAGGATATGTCATAATTAAGTTTTTTTTTTTGGGTGACTTTTTTAGTGATTGGTTGACATATGGAATACAAAAAAAGCCCCAAAATTCAAAAGGGGTGAAGTGCTTTTATTAAGATATGGAATTGAAAATGGACAACACATAGAAGGATTTGAAGTAAATTAAGCAAAATGATGCTCTCCAATTTGCTAAAATATTCTTTTGTATAGTATATATCCTAATTACTAGACATTAACAAAAATTAGGGCATGTGATGATGAGAGAGATTATTCTCCAATTTAGCTAGTTCTTGAAATGGGGTATAATTCCTTATAATTAGCTTTTAGAACATTTTTTTTTTTTAGGATTTATTTGTTCGCGCTTCAGAGTTCAATACTCCGTGATAGCTAGAGTCCGGCTATGGTACTTGCAAAAGCACCAAGCACTTCGTGCTTGTGAATTTTTTACCGTTAGATCTACAATTTTGATCATTTTCATCCGTTAGATTACACTATTCAACCAACCACCCACTTAACTCAAGGGGGCCCACATCATCCCAACCACACATCTATTAATCCAAGGGCTAAAAACTTACAAGCACCAATGACTTGGTACTTTTAAAAGCATAGGAGCTCAATTCTACATATATATTTCTTATAATGCAATATTTTGTTATTAACAGAGTAAATTATGCTGAGTATTTATACGCACATTGTAGCTTGCACGGGCTCGTACGCGGCGAGAACATGGAGTTAGGGCGGGACTCCGACACCGGGGGACAGGTGCGGCATGTTATACTCGCCTTATCGAAACAAAAATTTGGTAGGGACGATAAATTGAAATGTGTAGCGCTCTTCTTCTGTCGATGTCTGGTCGCTCTCGCAGGTGAAATATGTGGTTGAGCTAGCCCGAGCACTCGCGGCGGCGAAGGGGGTCTACCGCGTGGACCTGTTAACTCGCCAAATCTCATCACCCGACGTCGACTGGACCTACGGTGAGCCCGTTGAGATGCTGAGCCGACCGTCCGATTCAGATGCGACTGCAAATGGCGACGGCTGCGGGGCCTACATAGTTCGACTTCCGTGCGGGCCAAGAGATAGGTAAGTGATAGCGGGATATATATATATATATCATAATTTGCACTAGGAATGTCAACGGGTCGGATTCGGAGCGGATTTTTAAAAATTCGAATTCAAGCCCATCCGAACTCGAACCCGACGGATTTTAAAATTCATATCCAAATTCGAACCCGACCAAAAATCCAAAACCCGAACCTAAAAACCCTGAATTGAAACAATTATTTATCTTTTCAATATTTCAAAATATATTACATTAAATTTAAATTTTTAAAATATAAATTCAAATATATATACTTATTATTTATAATGTAAACTAAATTCAAAGATAGGTAAGTGATAGCTGGATATATCATAATATGCACTAGGAATGTCAACGGGTCGGATTCGGAGCGGATTTTTAAAAATTCGAATCCAAACCCAATTCTAAACCCGAAACCCAAATCCAAATCCGAATCCGAATTCGAACCCGACGGATTTTAAAATTCATATCTAAATCCGCACCCGACCAAAATTCAAAATCCGAACCTAAAAACTGAATTGAAACAATTATTTATCTTTTCAATATTTCAAAATATATTACATTAAATTTAAAACTTTAAAATACAAATTCAAATATATATATATATATACTTATTATTTATAATGTAAACTACATTCAGGTTCGGATGGGTCAAGTTTGGGTTCAGGTCGGATACAGTCAAAATACATATCCGAATTCATATCCGTCGGATTTTTATTTTTGATATCCATATCCGAAACCGTGTCCGTTTAGTATCGGATAAATTCGCTCCATTCGAATTCCGGTTCGTTTACACTTGTTTAGCAGGATCAAAAATGCTTAGGGACTGCTTGGTTTCTCGAAAAATTATACAAAAGAAAGTTTTTTTTTTACGGAAACCTCTTTCTTCAATTTTCATATATTTGGTTTAAAAAAAAATGGTAAAAAAGTTTATTTCAGATTTTCCGAAAAACCGGTGTTGTCGTTTTCCTTAAAAAAGAAAATCCGAATAATAAAAAAAATTAGTTTTTCATAATTTTTTTTAGGCTAATTCAAATCCACGTCTTGAGGCTATTAATTGAATAAAAAAAATAAAAAAAATAAAAAAGCTCATTCCACTACAACAAAATATATTTTAGACGACACTTTTTTCTAACGTTTTTAATATTTAGTATTTGCCGACACTATGATTAAGCGTCGCCAATAAACATATTTTTATCAAATATTTATATGAATTTTTCGTCGCTATATTAAAACGTCGGTATATTTATTTCGACATATTTATTTAACGATTATTTAAAGCGTCGTTAATTATTATTTAAACTGTCCTTAAATACAAGATTTTTATTATCATTATTAGGTACATAGCAAAGGAATCCTTATGGCCCCACATTCCGGAGTTCGTGGACCGGGCCCTGGCCCACATAACGAACGTGGCGCGGGCTCTCGGCGAGCAATCGGCCGACGAGGGCCCGGCCCAGCCGGTGTGGCCGTACGCGATCCACGGCCACTATGCCGACGGCGCGGAGGCGGCGGCCCGGCTGGCCGGCACCCTAAACGCGCCGGCGGTCGCGACGGGCCACTCGTTGGGCCGAAACAAGCTGGACCAGCTCCTCAAAATGGGCCTGATGGGCCGGGCCGAGATCGACGCGACCTACCGGATCGCCCGCCGGATCGAGGCCGAGGAGGCCGGGCTCGACGCGGCCCAGATCGTGGTGACCAGCACCCGGCAGGAGGTCGACGAGCAGTGGGGGCTCTACGACGGCTTCGACCTCCGCCTCGAGCGGAAGCTCCGCGTCAGGAGGCTGCGGGGGGTCAGCTGTCTCGGCCGCTACATGCCCCGCATGGTGGTACGTCTTTCACGTCCTCAGACTCGAATATCCAAAGCAGCGTTACTGATACGTTTAAATTCTTCTTTACAAAGTTATATTAGCTCAATTTTGAATGCGCAATAGTTTATTTATATAAAGAAGTACTATACTGCGAATTTTTTTTAAAATTTCAGGGACTAAATTGCGAAAATAATATTGATCAAACAGGTGATTCCCCCAGGGATGGACTTTAGTAATGTGAACACACAGGAGGAGTTAGTAATAGAAGGGGATGGTGATCTCCACCACACACTCATAAACTCTGATAAAATCACTGCTCAAGCAAAAAGAGATCTCCCTCCTATTTGGACTGAGGTTCTTTTTTTTTTTTTGCCCCCCTAAAAAAAAAAAAAAAAAAAAAAAAAACCTTATCTAATTTATTCATAAATTACTTTGTATTTGAATCGAATTTGAGTTTTTGAATATGAGTTTTGAAAGGTTTTTTTTTTGGTTTTTTGGGTAAATAGATAATGCGGTTTTTTACGAACCCTCACAAGCCGATGATCCTCGCGCTCTCGCGACCGGACCCGAAGAAGAACGTAGTGACCCTGCTGAAGGCGTTCGGGGAATGCCGACCCCTTCGCGAGCTCGCAAATTTGGTAATGCATTCGGCTTGTTTTCTTTTTTTCGTTTACGGCTTTTGATTCGGCTTATAGAACAGCTTTTCTATTTAATAAATAAAAGTTAAGATCTTGATAGACCAATATATATCCAATAACACAAAACTTGTGTTCAAAAAGTTTTTTTTTTTAAAAAAAAAAATCCAACAAGGTCTTAATATTTGGCAATAAAAATTCTAAAACATCTGTTACACGAGCGAACTAAAAAATGGAGCTCGCGTTTAGCCCGTCTATAATCGAGCGATCTACCTCGAGCTATATATATATATATTCAAGTCTGCATCAAGCCGAACATGAGCGAGTCAATCCCTTCGTGTTTGGCTCGTTAAGATTTCGAAGTGAAAAACTCAACTCATGTTCTCTATTAAACAAGCGATCGATTTCGAACTCATATTCAAACGAACATGTTCGACTCGAATATCGAATCGAATTGCTAGTGCATCGATTTAACTTAAGCTTTAAAATATATATATATATTATTTATTATATATTCTTTAATATGGTATCAAAACAAAAGATTCAGTGTAACACGCCTAATTATTAATTTATTATTATTATTGTTATGATTATTATGCAGAGCTTAATATTAGGTAATAGGGAGGACATAGAGGAGATGAGCGAGAACGGTGCGACGCTTCTCACAACGGTGCTCAAGCTCATCGACAGGTACGATCTCTACGGACACGTGGCGTATCCTAAGCACCACACCCAGTCGGACGTCCCCTGTATTTACCGCCTTGCAGCAAAAACGAAGGTCAATCTTTTTCTTTCTTTTTTCTTTTTTCTTTTTTTGTTCTAAACGGAGTCTAACAAGTTCTTGAGCTGTTCTTAGACTCAAGCTTCTCGTGAAGGTGCTTATACTCGCTTATACTCGCTTCTTTATTATTATTATTATTATTATTATTATTATTATACAAAACTTGTTCTCTGATTTTCTTAAAAAGTTTTGTTTAATAAATGCATTCGCTATCACCTGATATTGTTCGAATTTCTTTGATTTTATGTCAAGATTCGATCCACTAATAATAACAATAATAATAATAACTTGTTAGGTTCGAATCATTGACCAAAAATATTTAAGCCTGATTCTCATATGATGTTGGAGCATTTTTTGACCCTGACGTTTTCGTCAGCCCAATCACACAGCTCAAAACCACCAAATATAATGATTCGATCTATTAGCAATAATAATTCATTGGGCTTAAATCATTGGCCGAAAGTACTTAAAACTTAGCTTTTATTACTAGGGTCCATAGTCTCTTATATATTCAATCATAATTCAGATACATCTCATGTAGAACTATTGGGATATCACACTTTCTTCTTCTTCTTCTTTTAAAAAAAAAAACACACCGAGCTTTTCGATCATGCCGAATTTAATCCGAATGTTGAACTTATGGCAAAGCTCTCAAACCCATCCCCCAATACTAAAATTTTATTTTACCCGAGTCGAAATAGGGGTGTAATGTGAGCCGTGCTGGGCCGGTAGAGCCCACATTAGCGGACCCAAATTGGGCTAGGAGCCCGCCAGGTTCCAAATTCGGATCGGGTCGTGCGGGGCGGGAGCTGCCAAGCTTTCGGCCAGGTACGGGCCGTGTCGGGCCGGACCGTACTCCGAACCAGCCCCTTAAAATTTTTATGTTTTTTTTAAATATAAACAATAAGTTATTTCTATTTAAATTAATATTTTGATTAAAAATTTAAAACTAATAAAAATAATTATAAAATAACAAATATTTAAATATATTTCAATTTTTATCATTTTTTTGAAAAAAACAAAATTGAGATGGTTTTTGATCTAATGGACCAAAATTATCTGGTCCATTGGACTAAAACTGCTACTCCCCAAGATTTTAGGAGGATAGCTCTGAGCTCCCCAAGGCTTGATGCCTTGAGCCTTGGGATTTGGGTCGTGCTGGTCAAGCTGGCACAGGCCGTGCCATGCCGAGCCATTGGGCCCAAGAGGAGAGGCTCAGCACGACCCTGAAGTCCGAGCCGGACCAGACTGACACGAATGCTACAATACCCGTGCCGTGCTACAGCCCGGCCTAAAGCCGTGCACATCCCTAAGTTGAGGCCACGAGGTCTACTTGTAAACGTGTAATGGAGGATCGAAACTCCGACCATAGGCACGGTATCTGGCTCATTGATTGTTTTTTCTTTTTCTTTTTTTTTGAAAGAGATAGATAGCATGCTACCCGCTTCTTTTATTTCATTTAGAAATAAACTTAGCTAGAAATGTGAATCAACTAGGATTCGAACTTGGGTCTCAACCAACTACTCGCCCTTTGCAGCTGCACTCTGCAGCTTGTTACTCTAATTCTTTTGTCATTACATTAAGTACAGGACTGGTAATTTTACAATTTTGATTATATTTTGATACAGGACCGGATTCTTCTATATAAATAGTTTGATAGTTTTTTTTTTTTTTGTGAAAAAAAAAAAATCCTTCTTAATTTTGTTGTGTATATTTTTTATTTGGCAGGGAGTTTTCATCAATCCGGCTCTTGTAGAACCCTTTGGTCTCACTCTCATTGAGGTAAATTTGTTACTGTGTAGATGCTTTATATAAAACCAATAACTATTAATTAAACCATCTAAAATATCAAAGATAATTTAACATTTCCTAGATGCCATTTATCATGGTTAGAAATTTATGTGTAAATAGTTTTACACCAGATAATTAATGAGAGAACAAAATATGGTGTCAATTTTTGCTGTCAAATTATATGAAACAATTATTGTTCTCTATAATAAACTTAAGCTATCAGAGAACGATGTGTTCGTACTTTATCTTCAATACTCTTTTCCGATTAGCCCATGACGTGAATTTGAATAAAATAAGAGAAAATTTAATGAGACCAGGAGCCTTACAGCATTCGAACTCAGAACCTTCTGTTCTGATACTATATCAAATTATAGAAAAATATTTATTATTCTTCGAAAACTTAAGCCATCAGAAAACAGTATTTTCCTTTTATATTTTATCTTCGGCAATTACTATTTTACAGGCTGCTGCTTATGGTTTACCAGTTGTTGCAACAAAGAATGGAGGTCCTGTGGACATTCTCAAGGTACTTTTTTTGTATTATCCAAATCAATCATTTGTAACTCATAAAACTTTTAAATTACACAAATTCAAAAGTTAAAATAGTTTTGATGAGTTTCCCTCCAAAATTTGAATTTGAATTCGAATTCGTATAGGCGCTGAACAACGGGCTGCTCGTCGACCCCCACGACCCCGGCGCCATCGCCGACGCGCTCCTCAAACTCCTCGCCGACAAGTCGCTCTGGCTCGACTGCCGCCGCAGCGGCCTCCGCAACATCCGCCGCTTCTCGTGGCCTCACCACTGCCGCCTCTACCTCTCCCACCTCGCGCTCCACTGCCCCCCCTCGGCCCCCCTCGGCGCGCCCCCGCCGCGTGCTCCCCCATTCGACGATGACGAGCCCCTCACCGACTCCCTCCGCGCCCTCGACTCCATCCGCTTCTCCGTGGACGGCCCCGATCTCACCCATTCTACGAACGGCGCGCACGCAGCAGCCGACGCCATCCTCGACGCGCTCCGACGCCACCGCGGGCACGCTGCGGCGAACCGCACTGCAGTGTTCTCCCCCGGGAGGAGGCAGCTGCTCCTTGTGATTGCCGCGGACTGCTACCGCGAGAGCGGCCACCTGGTGATTGACAGCTTGAAGAAAATCATTGAACAGGTGATAGGCATCGGCGGTGGAGCTGGCGGGTGGGTCGGGTACGTGTTCTCGAGCGGCTCCACGCTGGCAGAGGTTGCGGATGCGATGAGATGCTGCGACGTGGATCCCAAGGTGTTCGACGCATTAATATGTAGCAGCGGGGCCGAGCTGTGCTACCCATGGAGGGATATGGCGGCCGACGCAGCCTATGGATCGCACGTGGAGTTCCGGTGGCCCGCGGAGCATGTCAAATCCGCCGTGCCGCGGCTCGCCAAGTTGGAGGGGGCCGAGGAGGAGGATATGATCGTCGACGAGGCAGCTTCTTCAGTTCATTGCTATGCTTACTCTGTCAAGCCAGGAGCTAAAGTAAGCACTTTGGAGCTTCTCCTTTTAGTACTTCTCTACTTCAAGAAGCAGCAGCAAGGTATATTAATAAATTAAAAAAAAAACATAAAGCTTTTGTTGGGAATCCGGTACTCACCCCGGTACCGGATCTTGTGAATCCGCAATCCGCTCCGATACCGATTATTGTGGATTCGGTATCGATTGTTGGGATTTCGCAAAGAAAGCGTCAAATCGAATTTTTATCATAAACTCGTCTCCTCAGCAAAAAGCTGATACAATCATAAAAGAAAAAAATATGCAGGTAAAATAAGATTCATTAAATAAGAGAAGATTACACATAACTCTTCTTCTGCACAGAGTAGCTACAACCAAATCCTAACAGCTTTTGCTCCGGCAAAAAACACAACTGTGCAAATGATCATCAATAGAAAAAGCTTCAACAGGAGGAGAAATTATTAGAGAAACATCGAAGAGAAATAGATGAGTATCTCTACAAACAGCTTTAAAACTCAAACAACAGTTCTACAGAAGCTCTACCGAATCCGAACATGTCTTATTTGAGATGTAAATAGAACTAAAAAGAAAAGAAAATTCGTAGCTCTGTCCACAGAATTTGGTTTTCTTTTCGAAAACAAAAAAAGAAAAATCATATCGTTTATGTGAATTGTAGGTTCGAAAGGTTGATGGTATTCGACAAAGGCTTCGAATGCGTGGCTTCCGATGCAACATTGTATACACACGAGCATGCTCACGCTTGAACGTTGTTCCTCTTTTTGCTTCGCGGCCGTGCGCATTGAGGTAAAAAATAAATTATCTATCTTTACTCGAAAGAAGTTCCATATCCTAGGAGTTGTTTCATGTTGTTATTTTGTTTCTTTAGTGTTCTTAGGTTTCCATATTTTACGACACACTCTAATATTGCTCACATCAATGGCTACTTTCGCAAACAGAAAGTACCACATGAAACAATCGATTTATTTTGAGTTAATTTTTTACATCATCGTTCTTGTTTTTAGCTTCATCTTCATAACCTCGAGTTCTCTAAAAGCACAAAGACAATAGAATGCAATCTTAGAGGGGCATATTTTGTGTTGTTCATATTATTATGTTTCTTATTTTCCATCATGTTTTTGAGGTTGAAGCCATTTTAAAATGGCCTAATTCAATTTTGTTGTTCTAAGATGATTTATGAATTTCAAATGTGTGATTTCTATGTGGCAACTAAAAGACTAGGAAAAATAGTAATGATGTGTCTTTGTCTCTTTATGTAATCAATAATAAGAAAAACTAGCAACTTACAAAACACCTTCAAAAGCATCGAATTTGAGAAAAAATGGAGGACGGAAAACATGTATGATATTGTCAAACACACTCTTAATTTTCTTTTATCACATTCGGAGCAAAAACATGACTTTAAGTATTAATCAACATGCATTCTTTGACAACAGATTAAATACTTAATGTGTTGTTTGCAAGGTACCTATCCATACAATGGGGAATTGACCTTTCAAAAGTAGTAGTATATGTGGGAGAGAAAGGAGACACAGATCATGAAAGGCTCTTACCTGGTCTCCATAAGACCATAATTTTCCGAGGTTTGGTCTCCCATGGAAGCGAGAGGCTTCTACGAGACGACGACGGGTATAAGATGGAGGATGTGGCCCCACTTGACGGCCCCAACATCATCTTTCTCAACGAGAATACTAAAATTCCGGATATTATGAACATGTAAAATTATTACAAAAAAAAAAAAAGAGTAAATTGCAAGGGGAATTTCGTTCTCCATTATAAGAACCAAGATTGGTTAAATTAGAAATACATACTACTAAAGAGTAGCGTGTTACCTATCTCTCTCTCAAAAAAATAAAGAAAAAAAAAAGAAAAAAAAGAAATACATACTACTAAAGAGAAAAAATACGAGAGCTCCCTTTGTAAGTGTAAATAAATTGATATTTATCTCTCTTTTTACTTGTTATATCCAATGTTGGAAGTGTTAAATAATGAACAGAAGAGTTATATAGATGTACTATGCTTACATTTCTCTCTCTAAGATCATAAAAATGTTAACAGAGCACTCACTTTATTGTTACTGCAATTTGGGAATTGATCCCCATGTTTATTATTTCCAAGGTTAAGAGAATTCCGTGCGGTTATTTTCCTATAAATGAACCTACTGCTGACTTACTCTTGTTGAAAATAAGGGTTTTACATAAGGAAATACTAAACTGACACATAAATCTGCCACAAGAAGCAAAACTTATGGTTCTATAGGCATGAAAAATACATATATATATGTGGTTTAAAGTGCCATCTCCTTTCATCATAAATAGGAAGCATTGAATTAAATATAACAATGTAAACGAGTTTGCCTTAATAAAGGTAACATAAAATTTTCCATTATCAGCCCTAAAAAAACAAGGTCTGCTTTACTAGGTTGTCAAACCATGTTTTGTCAAGGGCGTCGAATCCGCGACTGGCCGGACCGCGGCTACGTAGCTCGTAGCCGCCGGCCGTCTTCTTCGGTGAGGTTATTCCCCTCAACCGCAGGCTTAACAGAGAGAGAGAGAGATTACGGATATAATTCTTCTTGTCCTCATTGTCCCGCGATTACAAGCATATATGGCCACTGGCCCAACCTAAATGGAGAAGGCTCTCCTTGATTCTAGGGATTTCCAAAACAACCTACCTAAATGGAGAAGGCTCTCCTTGATTCCAGGAATTTCCAAAACAACTTACCTAATCTAAGTTTCTATCTTTAGCCACTAGAGGCTAACCTATATCCGTGAGATGCCCCACGTGCTCAGCGCGCTCAGCCGGTCCGCGCCTGGCATATGTGCGTCCGCACATGACATCTCTCCCCGCCTCGAAGGCCAGCTCGTCCTCGAGCCGAAAGGAAGTGGAACCGAGCATGGATGTCGTCCATATCCTCCCATGTAGCCGACGCAGCGGTTGTCCCCGCCATTCAACGAGCACCGGCGCACTCCCCGGCCACCGCGCTTGAGTCACCCGGCAGTGCAGACACCACAAAGACCGTGCGAGCGGGGCAGCGGCGAACGGCCGGCGGGTTACCGACAAACTTCTTGAGGACGCCGACATGGAACACATCATGAAGGCGAGCGTCGGAGGGAGGCAAGCCCACCTCGTTGATGAGCTCCGTCACCTGGTACGGCCCGATGTATCGCGGTTTGAGCTTCCCTGTTGCCGTGCGTGGGAGGGAAGCTGCTGCCCGCTGCCGGAGGCGAAGAAGAGCCCAATCGCCGACCTGGAAGGACACCGGCCTGTGGTGCTGGTCGTAGACGCGCCTCTGGACCGCCTGTGCCTGTTCAAGGCGATAGCGGATGTCGGCGAGGAAGGCAGCGCGCTCCTCCATCTCCTGGGCGACCGCTGCGACGCGGGTCTCGCCGGGCTCATAGGAGCGGATGGTCGGGGGTTCCCGGCCATAGACCACACGAAACGGAGTGTCGCGGAGCGATGACTGATAGGCGGTGTTGTAGATGTACTCTGCCCATGGCAGCCACCGGAGCCACTGCCGGGGACGGTCGCCGGTGAAGCAGCGCAAGTACATGACGATGACCCGGTTGGCGGCCTCGGTGCGGCCGTCCGTCTGCGGTGAAAGGCGGACGACATGTAGAGCTTTGTCCCCGTGAGCCGTACGAGCTCCTGCGCGAACGTCGAAGTGAACACAGGTCGCGGTCCGAGACGACGGATCGCGAACGCCGTGGAGGCGAACGATGTCGGCGAAGAAGGCGCGAGCGACGGACTCGGCGGTGTAGGGGTGCGCTAGGGGATGAAATGGCGCATTTGCCGAAGCGATCCACGACGGATAGAACGACCGTCTTGCCTTGCACCTGCGCCGCCTCGATGAAGTCGATGCCGATGTCGCCCCACACAACGGTGAATCCCAGCTGGCCGCAGCAGACCCGGCCGAGGTGGTCGGACTTGTATCAAGCGACGCAGCCGTCACGAAATCCCGCACCAAGCGACGCATGTTGGGAAAATGAAAATCCCGCCGGAGCCTGTGGAGGGTGCGGTGGATGCCCTCATGGCCGTCGTTGTGGACTGCGGCCAGGATCTCCTGCAGCAGCGGCGACGCCGGGGGGATGTATAGGCGGCCGGCGAAGGTGACCATGCCGTCCACCAGCGCCCACGGAGCGGTGCGGGTGGCCGCCCGGATCTCATCGTGGACGGTGACCAGGGCGGATCGGTGGCCCTGGCGTGGCGGAGGCGCTCGATGAAGTCAAAGCGGGGGCGCCGAAATAGCCATCACCTCCCGCCGTCACCTGTCGCGACGGGAGAGGCGTCGGCGACGACGTTTGTGGCGCCCGACCGTACTCCACCGAGAAATCGAATCCCGTGAGCTTGCCGACCCGGTGGTCTGGGGATCGTGGCGAGGCGCCGATCGAGGAGGTACTTCAGTGTAGTGGTCGGTCTTGACGATGAAGCGCCGCCCCGAGATACGGCGCCAATGCCGTGCACCGGACGAGGCCGATGAGCTCGCGCTCGTAGGCGGCAAGCGAGCGGTGGCGAGCGCCACGGCGCCGTCGAAGAAAGCGACCGGATGGCCCTCCCCGGATTAGGACCGCGCCGGCCGAGCGTGGACGCGTCGCACTCGACGGTGAACGCCTTGGCGAAGTCGGGCACGGCGAGGACGGGGCGGACGTGACGGCGGCCTTGAGTCGTGAATGCCGCGGCCGCCGCGTCGTCCCCGAGAAGCCCTCCTTGAGTAGGGCCGTCAGTGGTGCAGCGATCGCCCCGTAGTTATGGACGAACTTGCGGTAGTACCCGGCGAGGCCGAGGAAACCGCGCACAGTCCGGGGCGAACGTGGAGCCGGCCAATCATGGATCGCCTGCACTTTGGCCGGGTCCATGGCCACACCTGCTGCGGATATGACATGGCCGAGGTAGGCGACGGAGGAAGCACCAAACGAGCACTTAGAGCGCTGAAGAGTTGGTGGCGGCGTAGTTCGTCGAGGACGGCCGGAGGTGGCGAAGATGATCACCCCACGTCTTGTCGTAAATTAGAATATCATCAAAAAATACCGGAAGACGGCGCAGAACGGCCGTAGCACGTCGTTCATCAAGGCTCGAAATGTCGCCGGGCGTTGCACGAACGCCATCACCAAGAACTCGTACAAAGCCGTCGTGGGTGCGGAACGCCGTCTTGTGCACGTCCTCCGGCGCATGCGCACTGGTGGTACCCGGACCGGAGGTCCAGCTTGGTGAAGAACTGGGCGCCAGGGAGCTCGTCGAGGAGCTCGTCGACCACCGGGATCGGGAAGGCATCCTTGACGGTGAGCGCATTCAGCGCTCTGTAGTCGACGCAAGCGCCACGAACCACTCGGCGCCTTCTTGACGAGGAGTACGGGCGACGAGAACGGTGAGTCGCTGCGGCGGGCGATCCCTTGAGCAATCATTGCGGCACACTGGCGCTCCAACTCGTCCTTGTGCGCCGCGGGGTACCGGTAAGGGCGGACGGCGACCGGTTGGGCGTCGGGCTTGAGAACAATGCGGTGGTCGTGCGCACGCTTGGGGGGCAGACCGACGGGGTCCGCGAAGAGCCCCCAAACGAGAGCGGCGGCGCCTCCGGGGAGGAACCGGCCTCGTTGTTGCGCCCGGGCCGGCACGGCGGGGGCCGCGCGGTCCGAGACGGAGCGCCCGTGCCGCTGGAAGGACATGCGCCGGCGGCGAGGTCCCAAACAACGGGCCCCAACTCGCCGAGCCACCGGCGTCGAGGACGACGTCGTACCCGGCCTGGCATGACGAAGAGGTCACGGAACGAATTGCCGTCGATGCGGGGCGCGTCGCGGATGACGCCGGCGCAGCGACCCGCTCGCCATCGCGACCAAGGTCGCGAGGCGGGGGCGAGGGGCAGACCGAGCGCCGCGCCGCCTCCTCCGAGATGAAGTTGTGCGTCTTTGCCGCCGGAGTCGAGGAGGCGACGAGGACGCGGAGCCGAGTGCCACGGCGATCTCGCATGGTGCCCGCCACGGGAACCCCGCCCACGGCTGCAGGAAAAAACGGGCGCCCGGCGTCGTGCTCCGCGTCGCCGCGCGGCGTCCGTGGCGTCCTCGATCTCCACGCCTTCAAGGAAGAAGATGCGCCGCAAAATCACATGGCCACGGGTATATTGTTCATTGCAATTAAAACAGAGGCCCGCACGGCGCCGTTCCGCCATCTCGTCCGGGGTGAGCGCCTCGGTTGCCTCGTCGCGACCTGTGGGCGCGCCACCGGAGGACGAGCGCCGCCGGCCGGCCGCCGTGGCACCGAAGCGCCGGCCGTGGCGCGGGGCGGAAAGGAGGGCCGCGCGGGGGGGCAGGTCGCCATCAACTCTACTTGTCGCGCCAGCTCACGGCGGCCGCGAGCGTCTCCGGTTGTGGATGCGGACGGCGTGGTCGAGCGGCGCAGAGTCCGCCGGAAGAGCCGGACGCGCCGAGCCTCATCAAGGCGGCCCGCGCGAGGCGCAGAGGGCCTCGGAAGCGATTGGAATACTCCTCCACGGTCCCTCGTACGCCGGCACTCGGCGAGCTCGAACAATGGAGCCGAGCGGAGTGAGGCCCAAACCGCAAGGTCGGGAGCTCCTTGAACCGCCCCCACGACGGCGTGCCCTCGTCCTCCCGGGAGTTGGATGTACTGCAGTTGCGCGACGTCCTCCAAATTGTACGAGGCCATCCACACGCGCTCCTCCGCCATGGTGCGCTGTTGGCGAAAATAGGATGCGCACTTGTTGATGAAGAGCATCGGATCGGTCTTGCCGTCGTAGCGGGGAAATTCCAATTTGTGGAATTTTGGGGGGCGATCAAGATCGCGCGGCCCCTCCGGGCGGCCGCCGGCGCCGCTGTCCGACGACGAGGCCGACGTCTCCTTCATAGCCGCCATGTCGGCCTTCATGGTTGTCATCTCCGTGGTGATGGATTTCAACAGCTCTATCACATCGGCGATGGTGGGATCGCTCATGGCTGCTGGCTGCGGGGCGGGAGTGGTGGAGGACTGGGGCGATGGTGGAGGGCTAGGGTGGTGGGTGGCGGCTTGGGTGGAGCGGGTGGTAGAGGACCGACCTGGCTCTGATACCAGGCTGTCAAGGGCGTCGAATCCGCGACTGGCCGGACCGCGGCTACGTAGCTCGTAGCCGCCGGCCGTCTTCTTCGGTGAGGTTATTCCCCTCAACCGCAGGCTTAACAGAGAGAGAGAGAGATTACGGATATAATTCTTCTTGTCCTCATTGTCCCGCGATTACAAGCATATATGGCCACTGGCCCAACCTAAATGGAGAAGGCTCTCCTTGATTCTAGGGATTTCCAAAACAACCTACCTAAATGGAGAAGGCTCTCCTTGATTCCAGGAATTTCCAAAACAACTTACCTAATCTAAGTTTCTATCTTTAGCCACTAGAGGCTAACCTATATCCGTGAGATGCCCCACGTGCTCAGCGCGCTCAGCCGGTCCGCGCCTGGCATATGTGCGTCCGCACATGACATGTTTAGTCTCTTAATTTCACATCACTGTTTAAATGCCTAGAATTAACCACAGCATACAAGAACATTTTGCAATACTAACAATAGGAGGAGAGACAAAGAGCTTACCACTGCCGATCAGAATCCTATGAATCCAGCAGATAACTGTACGCATCGCAGGAGGTGTGGATGTAAATGTGCTTCACGATGCTGATGAACTGGATTTTTAGATTGTAACTTGGATAAGGTTAACACTTTGCCTTGAGTTGATTCATGTCGCCAAAGAATCTGCAGTTTTGAGTCGACACGAATTTCAAATTCTGGGAGAGGTCAGAGCTAAGTTGTTTTGATGTCCAACTACATGAAAAAATAATTGCAGGTATGGAAAGAAGAGTGTATATTTTTACACATCTTCTAGATGCAATTTAATACTCTTTGTTGCATTACTCAATGACATTAACTGTGAAGAACCTACATAATGAAAAAGTAAATGATCAGTAAGTAAGCTCTATCGATGGTAATGTGCTCATGAGGTATATTAACATATCAAACCACATATGGAGAGAAAAGGAACTTTTTTATCACCTTCTCAAAAGTTGCTTCTCCAAACAAAGGATGAAGAATGATCAACTTTCCATTCCAACACATCCCCATCTATATGTCCTAGTCTTTTTGCGTCCTCCAAAATACGGAATGCCAGTTAATCTAAACCTCCATCATATCAACCATTGGATCTTTAATTTGTTGATCCAAACTCGTCAACATATCATGGATATTTACTCTTCTGGGATGACACAGATCACCAGCCACGAACAAATGCCTCATCTTCTCCACTTCAATCCAGCTGCATCCAGCTGGCTTCTTCAAATACTTCGACTTCATCATCCTCCTCACCTCCTCAACACCATCCCATCTCTCATTGGCGGCATAAATATTCGACATCACCACATAGTTTCCAATATTCTCGCCCTCAATTTCAAATAAACTTTTCGCTACAAGCCGACCAATCTCTACCTCCTTGTGGATCTTGCAAGCTCCTAATAGAGGACCCCACACACTGGCATTAGCCTCACAAGGCATTTTTAGTATGAACTCATAGGCTTCTCGAATCTGCCCACTTCTCGCGAGAATATCCACCATACAAGAGTAGTGCTCCATTGTGGGTTCAATACAATGAACCTCCTTAATGGACTCAAAAAGCTTCTGACCGGCATCTGTCAGCCCAGCACGACTGCATGCTGACAGAAGGGAAGTCATAATTACGTGATCGGGTTTTATATTCAATTCAAGCATTTGAGCGAATATTCCCAGCGCTTCTTCTGCCATACCGTGTATTGCATAACCACCGATCATGGCAGTGAATGTGATAAGATCTTTTTGTGGGCTTACTCGGAATAGGTTATATGAATCAATTATGTTACCGCATTTGGAGTAAGAATCAAGAAGAGCTCCGTCGAGGTGAATATCTCCTAGAGAAGCTCGGAGAATGTAGCCATGGCATTGTCTTACTAGGTGAATAGAAGCAAAAGAAGTGCAAGCAGGAAGGATATTCATAATGCTCACTGAATCAGGTTTCAGTCCTTCATTTTGCAATTCATGGAACAAACTGAAAGCTTGATTTGTACATTCATTCTGAGCATAAATTTGAATCATTAAATTCCATGTAGTCAGATCCCTCTCGGTCATCTGGTGAAAGATTGTTTCGGCATTCTCTTGGGTACCATGTTTCACATAGCCTGAAATCATAGAATTTCCAGTGACCACATTCTTACCGGCAAAACTCCTAAATATTTTGTATGCAGTGTCAACTTTACCGCATTTCGCATATGCATCAAGTATAGCATTTTGCACTACCAATTCACTTGTGTAGCCCAATCGAAAGGAATAACCATGGGCTTCTCTGAGTATTCTAATACCACATAATATACTCGCCCGGAGAACACCCAAGACAGTCACTGAGTCAGGTGAGATCCCTTCATGAATCATTTCATGCAAAAGATCGAAGAACTTCTCACAGTGTTCATTATCAGCGTATGTTGAAAGTATCGCATTCCACGATATCAAGTCTCTTTTCTGAATCCTCTTAAAAACAGAAAGTGCATCATCTAATTCGCCACACTTCCCATAGAAACTTACGAGCGCATTCATTAAGGATGTTTCTTGGAGAAGTACGGGATGCTTGAGGATGTAAAAATGGATCTTCATTCCCTCTTCGACGTCACCCAATTGAGCCAAAACAGGGAGTATACTGATGAGAGTAACTGAATCAGGATTGGCCCCAGTTGATAAAAGTTCGTGAAACAAATCTCGAGCTTTAGAGTACCATTCGTTCATCGCATATCCTGCGATTGCTGTGTTCCATGTCACAGT
Organism: Aechmea fasciata; assembly: GCA_025177825.1. NCBI lineage: Eukaryota > Viridiplantae > Streptophyta > Magnoliopsida > Poales > Bromeliaceae > Aechmea > Aechmea fasciata. The sequence continues at coordinate 5,533,581 of CM045938.1, forward strand.
ATCTCTTGAATGCATCTGTTTGAAAATAAACTCGACTCTCTTCATGTCTCCCACCTTCGCATAATGTGTAAGAAGTGCATTATTGACTAAAAGATCTTTTTCTAAGCCAAATCGCAACAAATAACAATGAACTTCTTTTCCATAGTACCTCCCATCTTCTACAAATGCACAGATAGGAAGAACATTGGCAACTGTCGCATAATTAGGTAGGAATTGCATCGACACCATGTGAGAAAACAAATCAATTGCTTCTTCATAGAACCCCTTTTCCAAAATGCCAGAAATAATCGAATTCCACGAAACGACATCCTTGCAACCGATCAGTGAGAACACTCTGTGGGCATCCTCCAAAACTCTACCGCACTTTGCGTGCATTGAGACGAGCGCATTCCCTACTAAAGTATCCGATTCCAATCCAATCTTGATTGCGAACCCATGAACACTCAAACCGGGCTTCAAAAGCTTCAACTTTGCGCAAACAGGGAGGATAACCGCAATTGTCACGGCAGTAGGCTTAATTCCCTCAACACCACAAACGTGCATCGAGTAGAACAAACCCATCGCCTTCACGCTAAGTCCCTCGCGAGCGAAACCCGTCAGCATGATGTTCCAAGCAACGGAATCTTTCCGACCCATTTCATCAAACACCTTACGGGACTCACTAAGCAAACCAAACCTAGCATACATATCCATCAGAGCCTTCTCCACAGCTACTTCCTTTGCATACCCCTCTTTCGCCGCAAACCCATGAAGGGATCTCCCGAACGCATTGCTACGGAGCGCGGCGGCCGATTTGGCAGCCGCAGCGAGCGCGAAGCAATCGGGTCTCAGATTCCACTTATGCATGCATATGAACAAGGAAAGGGACTGAGAGTGTTGGCATGTTGCAGTGTATTCCTTAAGCATTGTGTTACAAGCTTTGTAATTTGGCTGAAGCATTTCGTCGAACACGTGGTGGGCATTGTTGAGGTGATCACTTTTGGAGAGCGAGGTGGTGGTGCTGAGGTGAAGCAATGGTGGTTGGTGTAATTTTGAGTGGAAAAGAATGGTGGGTTCATGGAGGAGGGAGAGAGTGTTGGTAAATATAGTGGTTGTATAAGGATTCAGTAGCTTTTGTGATAATTTGGGAGCATAAGGTGGAATCATTAAAACTCAAACAAAATAGCCTGTGTGCGTTTAGCTACAGGTTTTGGAGAGGAGAGGGTAAAATGTACGCGTAGCCCCTCTACTCTTCCGATATTGCAACTGGGTCCCAATATTTTCCCTTTATACACTTTGCATCTCATCTTTCTTTATACCTAAACCTTACATTGCTTTCAGATTCTGAAAAATATATATATATATATATATATATATATATATATATATATATATATATATATATATATATATATATATAGATGGGCAACCAACCAAGGAGTCAAAGAAGTAACAAGTACTGTTAGAATTCTAATTGAAACATACTTATCAAGCAAATAGTAAGATTAGATAGCAAAATCAAACTCTCTCTCCGAGTCCACAAGCATTTCGAAGTGCAGAATAAGAACGACAAAGAGACCGCATTCATTCACATATGTACATAGACTTTCGATGACAATATTGACGACAACAACGACGACGACAACACAGCGTCAGGTAATCAAACATAGCTAGACAAACCCTAAAGAAGCCGAATAACACATCCGACAATGCGTTTGCATGTTACGGTACTGCTAATAGTTACACATATATTCTATTTGCCGGTGAAAAGCAAGGAACAAGATAAAGAAGATAGGCGTGTCGTTCGGTGCGCACACATCTACACCCTAACTAGTTATCTGAAGTTGCCCCACGCCGGAAATAAAGATGATCTTGCCAAAAGCTAGAGAGCAACCATCTGCCGAAAACACTTCTGCTAGGTGCTAATTGATGAGGGCACAATACATGGCGCCACGACCAAAGCATGGCGCGGAATGGAATCGGGCCCCACCGTAGGGCCCACAATCCAATCGAACAGCAGCTACATCCTACTTGGTTCAAAAAGGAAAAAGGAAAAAAAGGAAGGAAGAAGAGTTAGCAATCGTTATCAGCACGCTGGTCGCGGTCATCCATGTTGGCTTCCGGTGAGGCCTTCTTCGGGCTTCGCTTCATGATGTCGCCGAAAAGCGACGGCTTTCCCTTGGGAGACAGCCTCTTGGCTTCTTCATATGTGAAGATGTAGATCTTCCTCACCATGCTGCAGAACTCGCTGCAAGTGCATAAAAAGGACATATTATTCTACTATGATAACATTGCTATAACATTGAATCACCTTCAATCCATATATTATCATGAAATTTAGTCCTAGTAGTTTGACCTCAATTTTGATTTCGTACTGTCTTAGTTTCTACTGTAACACTTTAGTCTCTAAAGTATGCTTCGTATAACAATTGAATCCTGTCGGTCTCATTGTATGGGAAAGGCGCAGCACGTCAATGATGTAGTTAGATTTTATTTTGTAATTAACCAATTCAGAAATTAAAAAGATAAAAAAAGTTGCGTTTCTTTTAGGAAAAAAAAAAAAAAAAAAACTAATCCGGGATACTCGAGGAATTTTGTAGAGATTAGGGTTCTTACTTCCAAGGATCATCTCCAACCATCATCATGTCGTCCTCATCGTCGGTGTATACAACCTGCCATTTCTTCATAGTACCAGTGAGCTCTCCTTCGATACTGAACATTTGCTCCAGCTTGAGGAGGAAGTCTCTATACCCATCTAATCTTGTCAAATCAACCGCCCTCCCAACAGCCATTCCTTGCATGTGAACCTGTAGGAGAAGAAGCACTTTCTATTTCAGCCTTAGCTTCTTAAGTTACTTAGCTAGAGTAACAAAGATCAGCATTGAAAACATAATTGGTCCCCCCACTTCTCGCAACGTCTTGATCGTGTCGCTAAGAGTCAATTTGCCGCAATCAAGGCATGAAACATCAATTTCAGTTAATTGTTCCCAATAGAGGGATAATGTGGCACCTGAGTAGCCAACATTAACTTTTGGAGATGACATCATGACATCATCAACAGATTATTGTGATTTAGCTTATACAACAGCCATGTCATCCTTCTGTGGGAAAATTAAACCGAGTTTCTTAGATTGATCTGTTTGAAAAAAAAAAATTGAAGTTCGGTGCCTCAATTTCAACGAAACAAAGTCTGGCAACGAAAGTGAAGCTTCACGATAAGTTCAATCACCAATCATGTGACTCCACCCATGCTTTTTGCATAAATGAAGAGAAATTGCCCTCACCTTTGTGCAGCTCCTCACTTGACGGCTTTGATTTTCATGGGGCGATCGCTCGCTGCTCACTGCAGGGGCATCAGACTTGGTTCCATTCGAAGGCTGAGATTGCCGATCGGAGTCCACATCTATCGAGTTCGCAGCGTGATTATCACATACCCCACCGGACACGGTTACCACCACTGAGGCATCTTCTACTGCAGAACTTTCTACCAGCTGGATCCCGAATAATCTGCATCCCACACTAGCACTAGACTCTTGCTTTCTTTCACTTGTTTCTTTGACATTAACACTTGCAGAATAGGAACTGGTCTGAGAGTCTCTCATTGGCCAGAAAAGCTGGTTTGCGGTTACCATAGATGGCTCGTTCTTTGCACCAAAGCCGATTGATCCAGATGAAAACAGATGGGTGGGACTGGATGATGAGTAAAGCTCTTGAACTCGCTGCCCCCCAGTAAATGAGAAAGTTTGGGAAGAGTCGGACGGAGATTTCCACAAACCTATCATCAATAGCATGAAAACACTTGTTTCAAAATTAAAAGGGAAAAAAAGGAAAAGAACCAGAATGAGAGAATCACTAGCAGATTAGCAATTATATATATACTAGTGTATATCACATAACTCGCATCACAACACTCTCAACAGTTGTTTATCTTGTTCTCAAGTCCTAGGTAGAAGAAATACTAGACTAACTGCAAATCAATAATTAAACAGAAACTCCACCAGCAAAATACCACAAACATAATCTGTGCTCATATCCGCAACAATCATTTTTTACAAGAACCACAAGCATGCCAGAGGAGTTTTACATATATATCTATACAGTGCTGAATTATTACACGTATCTGAAAATGTTGATTCTAAAGACCACATGCTCAGTTAGTAGAAACACAAATTGAAAATGGATTACAGGGAACACCACTTGAAACTTAGAGACCATATGCAAAATAAAACCAGATTTAACAGATGATATTTTTAAGCAGAGCACATAAAAGGAGATATTACAGAAAAGTTTTGCTGTAAGAGAGACCATTAATTCAATATATAAATGCAAGAGAGACCATTAATTTAATATTTATAAGGAAGGTGTTAGAAGCAATAGCAGAAGGCAACTTTCGTACCAAACACAGGAGAAAGTTCTGGCGTTACAGAAGGTGAAGGAGGCGGCCGAGCACGTTTATTCCTTGGTGCAGGCAGAGAAGTCGGCGGATTAGATGCAACAAGTGGCTCCACCTCCCATGGAGAAACTCTGTCCGGGCGGGGAATAGAAGAAGGTTCGTCCCATTGAACCTGTAAAATACGAACATGAGCTAAGATTCAGGAAAGAAAAAAAAGTGCATGATAACAAACAGCAACAAGTAATGAAAAGTTCTTGATTATTCTGTTCATCGACCAAAGCAGATAGAAAAAATTCTAGTAGAAGAAATTGCAAATTGAAATGTTATTCAGATTAACTCTAAAAAGCTTTGACTTTATAAAGTTTCTGTTAGCATAACCATTTCCATATTAAAGACTGTTACAGAACATGTTACCTTTAAAGATCTCCAATCAGAATCTTTCCATTGAGATGCTGGCATGTCTCCGACGCCAATAATAGTTCCGCTAAATCTGTGAAACAGAAATAGAGCCTGGCGTTGGTGGTTCAATTACTTTGTTAAATAAGCCAAAAACGTAACAAATTTACCTTCTTTCTGGAGCTTCATCACCCTCAAATCTCATTTTAAACCTCATTCCGACTGACATCTTTTGATTTTTGGCTTCAAGATACTTGTTGACGCTTATGACAAACTCGGATCGACTTGTTCTGAAACAATAAGGTATTTATTCACAATGTTGTTCTCCTTTATTGAAGAAATCAAATTATTCTCTTCTTGAAAACTATGAATTAAAAAAAAGAACAAGATTATTTGTCGAACAGAAAGATTAGATCATTAGGGATGATCTCGAGCATTCCTAGACAAACCAATGCACTGCACACGCTATAATACAATACATTAAGACTTGAACACTTCTTTCTCATCAAGCAGTAATATAAGAGCGCCATAGTTCAAGTGAAGTAGAGAGGGAAGTGTATAGTTTGTGTACTTGTTACTTGTTACTTTCTGTGAAATTCATCAAACATAAGCTGATCTAGAGTCAACTAGGAAGCACCTAAAAGTTTAAAAGGAAAAAAAAAATTTAAAAAAAAAAAGAAAAGAAATCATACCTTGGCTTGTAGAAAACACTAAAAAGAGTCCCAGTAGAGATAGCATGAGAAGCAGTAGCAAGAACTCCAAGATGCATGCTGTGGCTAGATATGACAGATGACGGCATGTTGCTTAATTGCCTCATAAGCCTCCTCACGCCAACCCGTAATTCACCATTCTCGCCTCTGCCATGAATAAGATGCAAAAATGTTATTATATACTGTACGTATGAAAATCGTTTAAGAGGACAATGACAAAATGACATATGAAGTGAACAGTTTACCAACCTTAAGAAAATGAATGCATCACCGGCAACCAATCTTTTTGAGCTAACGAAAACGCTCCAACCAGTGGTGAGCAGATGCCTCCTAGGTTGTCCTGAGAGAGGCATGCACGTTTACCGTGTCATTCATAAGCAAATGAAGTATTTGTATTGACATAGGAACCAAACTGCAGCTCACAAACCATGAAAGCTAATTTTACAGAAAATTAAAGAAACATTATCCGAACCTCGGAAAATATGACGAAAATGCCATTCATTCGCATGAAGATCTTTGGAAACCAATTCCTGCCATGGTGGTTGCTGAGACATATCCTGAACAAAAAAAAACACACATTTAGAAAAAGTATTTGAAATGTTGAGTGTCAAGTACCCTGAAACTTTTAGTTTAGTTCTACCCTTTTTTCATTTGGACTTAGTAAAAATGTTTCTAAAACTCACCAGTGGAGGTAGGCATTCATCGGCATGCCTCCTAAGAACAGAGAACCCCCCATGAGTGCTTGTATCTGAAGCAGTTAGCGTCTTGCAAAAGGAATGGACTGTGCACCTTTCAGGCTCAGGAACTGGAGGATCTGAGCTGGTGATCTCAATGTTCTGATTAGACGTAGCCAGAACAAAAAATCAGTACACACAACGTAAGAAATCAAAGAAAAAACTAGTAGGTTAAGATACAAAATTAGTCAAGGGACACATTTTTCAAACATAAAGCAATAAATTAACTTGTCATGGAGGCTTGGTTTCAAAGAACAAAGGGATGAAAAGAGGAAAACTTACATCTGATTCAGGTATTAACATTATCTGTGCGTAAACTTCATCTGTATCTGGCTCAGCCTAAATTGCATAAGGACACATGATGAGCAAAGAATGCAAGTGAGGAGAAGTTGCAACACTCTCAGCACCACATCAGATAGAAGGAAAGAAGAGGAGGAATCTCTTACTCGAAGATCAATATTCACTACCCTGCATAAGATCTTTGAAGGTATATTCATGAAGGGGACCTGCTGGTCAAGCCCCTGATTTGTCGATGCCTCAAGCTAAACAAGAAAAGAAACAGAAATCATTCTAGAAACTCACAGCAAAAGAATAGAAACATGTTAGAAAATGTAGCAATCTGGTAATACATGACATGGAAAGAGCATGATACTCTAGTTTGCTCCTACAATAGAACAAAGGCTAATCAGCTTGCAGTTACAGGGACCAATGTACTCCAGGCATGTTCTTTGATTGTGAACATAGTTATATATTGATAGTACAGTTCCTTAGGCTTGATCATGTGGATTGCCGGAGATGATGCGTTGCAATTACGACCAAGAGACAACTGCTGCAAGGAGTGGTATTCCCTATATTCTTATATCGAATTTTATTGGTTGGCACATCTTGTTCTTTACCTGAGTATAGAAGTATGAATGAGGGGTAACACCTATATCTAGTCATTTTGTGTTTCTTTTTCCTATCGAATATTATTAGTTGGCATACTTTGTTCTTTGTCGAAGTATAAAAGTATGAAGCCCTAAGGAGAATGCCACCAAGATGTGGTGGATCAAAAATGAAACATACCTGTTCCATATGACCTTGTGGAAAGTAATAAACTCTCTCATCCTGGCGGGGTAAAGTAACAAGAGGTCCTGCACATGCATGCCATAGTTCCCTATATAGGGCATCACCAGAAGGCCCTGGTGAAAGGTGATTTCAATTAGCAGAGAAGGAAATAAAAACAGTATGAAATAGGATCACATGAATGAAAAAATGTTTATTATTTAGAACTATCTTTCATGAAATCCAAAAATTGGTAGTGTTGAAGGCAATAAGGTTATTTAGGCAGGAGTCTACATTATAATTGAGGACTAAGAAGCACAGAAATAATCCAAGGTCACCAAATACCGTGAGAGAAGTGCACAAAAACTTCATCCTGTCAACGATTCAAGCTAGTTGATGGCACGAATTCAAAACAGAAACAACCACCAAAAGAATAGTCCAGAAAAGTTGAAAAAAACAATTGAAAATTCAAAAGAATTTTCCAAACTTACAAATTAGAAAAGAAGGGAAAGCCTAAAGAAATATCTTAGCCAACAAAAGAAGAAATGGCCCATCGACACATTCAATAAACAATCAACTCAAATCTCCATACTCATTCAACTATCTGAGAAATGTCCAATTGAATCTAAAGATTGCGCATATAAAACGAGACCCACTTACCCAGATCCAGCTAAGATTCACAGACAACGCCGATTTCATCCAATGAACAGCCTTACCCACAATCTTAATGAACAAACTAACAATGAAGGCGTGTAGAACATAGCCATGGACAATTATTTAAATGGGTAAATACTAGAACAGAAAAGAACAAACATGAAAAGAGACTACTATAAAGAGAAAGGATAAGGGAACAAACCTGAACCTGTTGGAGCTCGATCTAAACAATTCGGAGGCGGCATCGCCATTAGAAATTTTTGTCTCGCTCTTTCAACAGCTCAATTCAACAAGGACTAAACTTCAGATAAGAGAAGTGAAAAGGAAGCAACCAACTCCCCCTTATCTGCTCCATTTCTCCAGAGATCTGTTAACCATAAGCTACAACAGGAAGATTACTTAAAAGAAACAGCGAAAGATCCCTTCCTTTTGGCCTTTCCAACCAGTTTGACACTTTAGATGCCCATTAAACCCTCAATTGTCCACGTATTAACTAACTCCAACGCCGCTTCAAATTCTCCTTTGCCCTCGCAGAAACCCTAGGAACAAATCCAACGATCTTTAGGAAGCGAAAAGGCACCTCCCCCTTCGAAACGCCCCCTTGCTACACTTCCTCTTCCACTCCCCGTTACTTTTAGAACCAAAAAGGGCGACCTTTAACGCCTTGAGGCAGAGTAAAGGCGCGCTCCGACGACTCCTCTTCTGCTCCGGATTCACGGAGGGGTGGTGATTCTCCTCAGCAACCTCAGATCTAGCGCGAGGAACACGTTCGGAACCGCGATTAGCACGAGAATAGCCCCCTCCGAGCTCAAAACACCCCGAATCTCCTCACGAAACCCCCGCGGGATCTCGGAGCAAAGCGACCAAAAGCAACCCGCCCGAATCCGACAACAACAAACGGCGAAATCGAGAGCGAGAAGAAGAAGAAGAAGAAACAGGCGGAGAACACGAGTTCTCACGCGATTCAACCTCGCAGAAGCTCGAAACCCCCCCAATTCAACCCGCGACCGAGAGGCCCCCGACCGATCAAAACCCTCGAGAAATCCCCATCTCCGGCGAAATCGAGCTCGTTCGGCGGCGCTCCTCCGCGCGAATCCGCCACAAACCCCGATCGAGATCTCCCCGATTTCCCCGGCGCGTCGATCAAGGAACAAAAGATCCGAGGGATCGCGTTCGCGAGATCGAGATCGAGAGAGAGAGAGAGAGGAAAAGAGGAGAGGTGGGGAAGGACGAGCTCCTCGTCCTTTAACACCGCGAAAGAGCGAGAGCGAGAGAGAGAGAGAGAGAGAGAAGAGGTGGAGGGATTTATTATTAATTAAGTAGTGGTGGTTTACTTGGCGGATTAATTAATTAACTAAATAAATTGGTAATAAATTAAGCTTAATTACTATTAAGAATAATTAAATCTCTTTACGGGGGTTGTTGCCTCTGAGAGACCCTACACGGAGCCTCCGATGTCGCTGTCGCCTTTCTCCGCTCCTTTTTTTCTCATTCCACGGCGACCGAGATCTCGCGTCCTCTACTGCGACTTCTCCCCCCCTCCCCCCGCGCCTTATCCTACACCGTCGGATCGTCCTACCCTATCCTACACCGCCACATCCGACGGCTCCCATCTCTTCAAATTTGTTGCGTTTTTTACTACACTCAACTTTCCCATAAAGTGTTTTTTTTCTAAATTACAGAAAATTTTTCTGACAATACTTTTTTTTTTTTTTAACTTTTTCCTCCCGTCATTCAAAAGTCTACACTTTACCTTCTTAAAAATGGTCAGTGTTTCATTAGGGTTCGCTTATATCCTATTTTAATTTATACACAAAATATTTCTGATATCCTCCTCCTTCCTCGTCCTTGGCGGCACCGCCTTGCCCCTCCGTCGCCTCGCCCTTGCCCGCCTCTCTGTCCATGCACACATACATGCCCTCGCCCGCCTTCACCGCCTCACCTTCCTCTTCGTCCATGTCCACTCCTGTGACACCCCAATAGTCCCACATCGGATGGGAATAGAATTGTCATTAGGTTTATAAGAAACTTAGACACTAGTAATAATAATTGGGCTTAACCATTTTTGGCCGGTGGTTGAGCCCAACGAGTTATTATTGCTAGTGGGCTGGGTCGTTACAACTCCGAAGAAGATGGGAGATAATTTGATCATTTTATCATAGTATACTTTCTGTGAATATTTTTTATTTTTTAAGAAGGTAAAATATAGTTTTTTGAATTATAAGGAGGAAGTGAAAAAAGCAAGTATTGACATAAAGGTTTTCTATAATTTAGCCTCTCTTTTATTTTGTAAACTTCAAATACCACTCCTTAATACCATCTGGTTTAAAGTATATCAATTCAGTACTTTATGGTTTTATTTTTCTCTTTTCGTCAACCACCCTATTAACTTTTCGTTAAATCATATAGAAAAAAAGTTTAAATATCCGACCTATAGTTTATTAAATATTCACTTAGTATCCTTTAATTTTAACTTTGTCATTGATTTAACGAAAAAAAAAATAGTGAAGTAGCTAACAAAAAGAGAAAAATAAAATCACATAATACGAAAGTGATACACTTTAAAGTATAAGATACTAAAGTGAAAAAGTGCGAAACCACAGAAATAGTATTTAAAGTTTTTTTTCTTTCTTTCTCGCACTAGGTTGGCAACATGCCTACATGAACAAGCGCCCAACGTTGTATCTATATGTTTTAAGCTAGTTTTTACGTAGATTACATTATTCCTTCTCAAACTATAAGTCGCAAGACATTTATTTATTGTAAATTTTTAATTTGAATTTTGTAAAATTACTACAATCAATCTGACAACCTAATTTAATGGCAAACTAATATAGAAGTATTGTGATTTATGATACGGATAATAATTACTTTTCTATTTACCGTTGGCAAGTAGGTCAGCATCTGGCCTATATGAACAAGAGCTAAATGCTGTGTCTGCATGTTTTAAGTTGGTTTATAGGTAAACTGCACTTTTGCATCATCAAACTACGAGGTGCGTGATATTTTAGTCCTCAAACTTTAATTTACTGCAATTCTCGTCTCAAAACTTATTATTGTAATCAACCCAAAACCTAATTTAGTTGGCTAAACATTGACTATTTATTGATGTTAAGCAATATAACATCTTAATTATTATCGTATCACATCTTAATTATTATCGTATCATCAATCGCAAATAATAAATTAAAGTTTGGGAACTAAGTATTACACACCCTATAATTTGAGAACCAAAAGTGTAATTTACCCTTTGTTTATTATCCTCTTTTTTTTTAACTCGATTTTGTGTAATAGTAATTTATGACGACAAAACGAAAATTAATATCACTGAAGGCCAAGAATTCGATTTATCCAATATACTGTAATGTAATGGGCAGATAGGCCAATTGCCAAGTAACAGCGATCGAGATTCATGAGTACTGTGTCCGAAAACTTTTAGTAAATTGATTAGTGTTTTGCTTGAATTTTTGGAATAATAGTTAGGGTCGATGCTCCATATTTACACTATAATTTTATTAATATTAGTTTTTTTATTTATTAAATATTTTATATGATAATAATTGAAGAATTTTCAAAAATTCTTAATTTGGTTAGGGGAAAAAATTAAAATTTTAAACACTTTGATTGCAAGCAACCAAAATAATTATTTTAAAATTATTTCATTTGTTTTTTTAATTAAAATAAAATAAAATAAAATTTCAGTGTAATAAGTGTGATTATTATTATTATTATTATTATTGTCTTTTGTTTGGTTATCGTGATCCGCGGGTACACCGTAAGGGCACGCGATACACGATTACGACGCGCGAATCTCCGCCGCTGATACCGAGATGCGATCGCCGATCCGAACCGTCCCCTCGATTCCCCGCATACTCCCAATACCCAACAATAATAATAATAATAAAAATTTAAAATTTAAAAAAAAAATCATTTTTTTAAAATTAATTTAATCCCCTTCCGAAACATACGCCCCCATATTTCTCTCTATTTGCGAAAATGCCACTGCGCTCTCGTGAGTACGCGACAGGATAAGGTTGGGGGTGTTGTGTGGTCCTTTTCTCAATATTCGTGCTCGGCCAATGGGAGATCGAAACGTGGAAAGCCACCACGGGGCTGGTGTTGGATCCAACGGTTGCGAGATTCGGAGCGGTGGAGACCGTCGGATTCGGCGGAGGTGTCGCCCATCACCGTACGTTTTGAACGAACTCTTGCGATGGCTCAGTTTCTTTTACTGGTCGGATTCGCGGGGACGGAAAAAAAAGCGTGGACTCGGTCTATAGACCGAACTCTTAGAAAAAGGAAAAGAAGCTTAATTTAGAGGTATAAAATTAAAATTTTAAATTAAAAATTTTGTTTGGAATTAGTAGTTTAATCAAATAGAATTAAACGAGAGAGCATTCAAATATAATGTTCGATTTTTTTGGAATGATTTAATTACTCTAGGTTGAGCTATTATTGTAAAATTTTAACTGCGACAGTCGGATCAAGTGTACTGAATTGAACATTATATTTGAATCACGTAACTAAATAGTATCAGCATGCCGATAATCATATTTTAATTAAGTATCAAACAAAACTAAAAAAACATTAGAAATTTATTAATATTGATAATCTTTTTCATGTAACCAATAAACTAAATAACATTTTAGCATCATAAAACTTGCGCCACTAAGTACCTAATTAATAAAATTTAAAAAAAAAATTCTAAATATATATATAAAGAGAGAGAGAGAGAGAGAGAGTGAGGAGGTCAGGGCAAAGAGAGAGAGAGAGAGAGAGAGAAAGGTTAGAAAATTGATTGAAATAGAGAGAGAGAGAGAGAGAGAGAGAGAGAGGAGGTTCAGGGAGAGAGAGAGAGAGAGAGAGAGAGAAGGAGACCCACAGAAAAAGAGAGAAAAAAACCGAGAGAGAGAGAGAGAGAGAGATATTTTAATTTTTTCCAATTTTTTTTTTCTATAATTGACTTCAATTTGGGGTGAATTAAACTCAACATAATTTGAGTTACGTCCGAAAACCACTTCATTTCTCTCGGATTTCAATAAAACAAATAAAAAGTTATGCGTTTAATCTCTTGTTTGTGCTTTTAAGGGCATGGAAAAGAGAAAGAAAAAAAAGAAAAGAAAAAAGGGTCTATAGACCACGGTCCATGCAATAATTTCCCATCGTAGTCGAGGGGACCGTAGGATGCTGATCAAAACGAACGGTCCTAATCGATCCACGACACACGGGACTCAACAGTAAATAAAATAACCCATCAAGGACATTTTCGTAAATATGAAATATCCAGGGGCAATAAGGTAAAAAGAAAATAATAACGTAAAAAGTGGGAACGGGGGACCAATGACAGGGGACAACGCGGTCCATGACCCGTTCCGTTCTGCTGACGTGGCATCCTTAACTCGCGAATACGTTACGAAATTGTGGGTGCATGCACCCGGTGCATAAACATATGTCATGCACCACCGCACCTATAATCAACAAGGACCCTAAATTTGAATGAAACTTACCATTCAATATTATTTATTACTTACGAAAATAAATAATATATATTTTTTATAGTATAGTAATATATTTTTCCAAATAAATTTTCATTTTGATGAGAATAGATACAGAAACTGAAATTTCAAATGTCACGCATTTGTCGTCATATAAACCTACCATTTAGAGGGTGTCAGTAATATTCAGCTCAAATAAAAAATATTTTGTCACAACCGCACATAATTTTATTGTGCACCATTATAAAATTTTGGAGCCCAAAATATCGTTGACCGACTCAAATTAAATAAATAAAAAATTTTGATAATAAAATCAAAATTTTAAAAGATAAAATAACTAAATCCAAATGTTTTATAGTTCATATAAGTTTCCTTATAAAAACTCTATGATAAAATCATGCACCTTTATAAAATTTCGATGCCCGATTCAAATTAAATAAATTAAAAAAATATATAATAAAATTAAAATTTTGAAAGATTGAATAACTAGCTAAATCTAAATATTTTGTAGTTCATGTAAGTTTCCGACGTTTTTTAATCCTCAAATAATATATATATATATATATATATATATATATATATATATATATATATATATATATATATATATATGTGAATTTATTGTAAAAGGTGCATGATGTGTACGGATACACCCGGTACAGGAAAACATTACTCCGACCCGTTTAGGGTGGTAACGGAGACTTGACGGCGACCGTTTGTGGGGCCCACACTTTTTCTTTTTCTTTTTAAATATTCTGTCTCACGATGGGCAGGCACTAAAGTCCTGGCCAGTGATATTCCGGCAAGTAACGTGTCTCTCTCTCTCTCTCTCTCTCTCTCTCTCTAATTAATTAATTTGGGTAACATGTTTAAAAGTCGCTGTACTATCTCAACTTGCAATTTGGGTCCCCACCTAGGTTTATCGAACATTCACTCTAGTACACCGTAGTTTTAACTTTGTCATTGATTACCGACCGTCCCTAGAGCAAGTGACAAAGGGCTTGATGGTTGGTATCCGAGACCCAAGTTCGAATCCTAGTTGATTCACATTTTCAGCTAAGTTTATTTCTAAATGAAATAAACGAAGCGGGTAGCGTGCTACCTATCTCTTCAAAAAAAAAAAAAAAAAAAAAAACTTTATTACTGTTTTAACGAAAAAATTAGTGGAATCGAAAATCACATAACACTAAATCGATACACTTTAAATCACAGAATACTAAAATTAGAAAGTGTGAAACCAATGAGGCTGTATTTAAAATGTTTAAAAGTCCCTGTACTATCTCAACTTGCAATTTGAGTCCCCGCCTAGGTTTATCGAACATTCACTCTAGTACCCTGTAGTTTTAACATCACTGATTTAACAAAAAAAATTAGTGGAATCGAAAATCACATAACACTAAATCGATACACTTTAAATCACAGAATACTAAAATTAGAAAGTGTGAAACCAATGAGGCTGTATTTAAAATGTTTAAAAGTCCCTGTACTATCTCAACTTGCAATTTGGGTCCCCACCTTGGTTTATCGAACATTCACTCTAGTACCCTGTAGTTTTAACTTTGTCACTGATTTAACGAAAAAAATTAGTGGAATCGAAAATCACATGACACTAACTCGATACACTTTAAATCACAGAATACTAAAATTAGAAAGTGTGAAACCACTGGGGTTGTATTTAAAATGTATTAAAAGTCCCTGTACTATCTCAACTTGCAATTTGGGTCCCCACCTTGGTTTATCGAACATTCACTCTAGTACCCTGTAATTTTAACTTTGTCACTGATTTAACGAAAAAAATTAGTGGAATCGAAAAATCACATAACACTAATCGATACACTTTAAATCACAGAATACTAAAATTAGAAAGTGCGAAACCACTGGGTTTGTATTTAAAATGTTTAAAAGTCTTTGTACTATCTCAACTTGCAATTTGGGTTCCCACCTAGGTTTATCGAGCATTCACTCTAGTACCCTGTAGTTTTAACTTTGTCACTTATTTAACGAAAAAAATTAGTGGAATCGAAAATCGCATGACACTAACTCGATACACTTTAAATCACAGAATACTAAACTGAGAAAGTGCGAAACCACTAGGGTGGTATTTAAAGTTTACCCTATTCTTTTTAGTAAAAATGTATAGAACTAATTATCCTAACTATGAACCATTTTAAAAGATAAACTTCAAATACCACCAATGTGTTTTCCCACTTTCTTACTTTATTACCCTGTGACTTAAAGTGTATCAAGTTAGTGTCCTGTGGTTTAATTTTTATCTTTTTGTTAGCTTTTTCGTTAATATTTCGTTAAATTATATACAAAAAAATTTCAGATGTCTCACCTAGGTTTATCGAATATTCACTTTAGTACCTTTTAGTTTTAACTTTGTCACTGATTTAATAAAAAAATTAATAGAATCGATAATAAAAAGATAAAAATAAAATCACATGCCACTAAATTATTACACTTTAAACCACAAGATATTAAAATGAGAAGGTGTGAAACCACATGGATGGTATTTAAAGTTTTTCCCATTTTAAATCACATATCTAAACTTTTAAAATTTTGATTTTACTATCCCACATTTTAATTTTTAATCTGTGTTAGTCGGCTATAATTTAAATTTAAAATTTTAAAGTCACGAAGCCTTGGTCGGCTCAAATCAAACAAATTGAAAGACTGGATAGTAAAATTAAAATTTTGAAAAGTATGATAGAAAAATAAAAAAAAATTCATGGCTCAACTACGTTCTTTACGATTTTATCTATTGTTTTTACTTAGATACTTTGATTTTGAAAAAAAAAATTTTATTTTTTATTATAAAATAAACATTTCATTTCTACTCATTTAAATTGATTGTTTAGTTAAATTAAATATAGTTTTATTTTTTTTATTAAATTTTATAATTTTACTAGCTTTTAGTTAAACAAAAATGCAGATTCTCCAACATCCACACTTGCCATTATTGGAGTCTTTTGTTTGGGCAAATTAAATCTCTGATTCAAATGATTAAAATAACTCAAATAAAAATAATAAGTGCTCAGATAAATAGTGTATGGACCTACATCAGAATATTTGATAGTACAGGGACTATCCACACATTTTATTCTCACATGTGAGGCTAAGTAACAATTATAAGTTAATCCCCCCAAGTTGCATTATTTATTTATTTATTTTGTGGTGGGGTGGTGGAGAGTACACCAGATGAACTGTACCCACTTTTTTTATTTTCTTTTTTTTTTTTTTTACTCCCCCACTATTGTAATCTTGTGGGTAGGGGAATATGATAGTGATTAGCCTCTTAATTATTTGTGCACTTAATAATTATTTTTTAAATTTATAAATTTAAAATTATTATTTATTAATAATATTTCAGTTCAAGATGTTTATAGGATGCTCTGGATTGTGATGTCCAGGTAGGAAGTCAATTGCTGGGAAAAAGCAAGGGAAAAAGTCACCACCATTAATTAGCTTGTGCATTTGTAGGTTCAATTAATAATTAGGTTAATTTTTAATTATTATTATTTTTTTTATTTTATTTTTCTAGGGTTTCTCATTGCTTGTTGGTGTGGTGCAGAGGAGCAAGCTAGGGCCTGAGGGGGCAGTATTATATCAAGAGGTGGAATCACTCACTGGCATGCGGTGAAGCAATTTTATATATATATATATATAGAGAGAGAGAGAGAGAGAGAGAGAGAGAGAGAGAGTCGAAATTTCTTCGTACTTATCGATAGTATCGAAGTATTTGGTACTTATTGAATTTTTTGAAGTTTGATTTATCTTTTGATTATTTCCAGTTAGATTATACTATTCAATCAAACACCGACTCAACTTTAGAGTATCATTATCATTTTAATCGGGAATCACTATCATCCTAACCGCACATTCTATCATCCTAATCGCACATTCTTTCATCCAACTGCCGAAACTCAATAAAGACTAAGCGTTTGGTACTATCAATAGTATAAAATCTTAAATATATTAATATATATATATATATATATATATATATATATATATATATAATATATATATATATATATATATATATATATATATATATATATATATATATATATATATATATCATTATCTATGCATATATACATATATGACTAAACAAGACGAGAGATATGCCAAACATGTTATGATGTTCAAATAGGCCTTTTATATATGAAATCTGAATAGTTAAATCACTGACTAATACTCAATTAATAGGCACCGTTTGATTAGGTGATAGAGATAGGAATAGACCCTTATCCTCCCTTTATATCCAAACGCTAATTTTTTATCCGAGAATAATAGTTCTCGGTTATCCCCACCAACACATTTATTTTCTATATAAAACAACCTAATATTTTTCTTATCCTCGGAAACAACCCAATTTTCATCCAAATATTATTTTTCTTATCCCCATGCTTGTACCTATCCCTGTAACAGCTAGTTCTTGTTTATATCCGAACCAAACGATACCCAAATGTATAAAACTGACACATCAGCTGCATTTGGTGTTTATTTAGTCAATACTTGGAGAGAGAGAGAGAGAGAGAGAATAATTAATAATTAGGATTGTGGTCTCCTGGGAATCACAAAGGGGCAAGATTCCTTAACCTCTCCATCTGCATTAATTAAGAAGAGAAACTTGTGTTGGGTGTGTTGAAGAAGTCCCTTTTGGGGGGCCAAAGGGGAGCAATGAATCTTGCAAGAGCTTACTTGTCCACTTTGGCAACCTAAAATTAAGAAGGACAAAATAAAAACAAAATTATATAATATAATATAAAAAATAAAAAAAAAGTGGAGTGGTGGAAAAAACTTGTTGTGGAGTTTGGTGAAGGCCATTTGCCAATAAAATTCATGTGTTTAATTAAGCTTAAAATTTTTAATTTGCTTGTTTTTTTTTTAAAGTGCAATATGTGCTACTTATTTTAGCCAATAAAATTCATGTGTTTAATTAAGCTTAAAATTTTAAATTTGCTCTTTTTTTTTCTTTTTTTTTTCAAGTGCAATATGTGCTACTTATTTTATTTTGTTTTTGTCTACCAGTTTAGAAATGATTTACATGAGCTTAATTATATGTGTTTAACCAATCACAAGATAGTAGGGTTTTTTTTTTTTTGCTTAGTTCATGTGCCCACTAAAACATAAATACTTTTTTTTTATATATATAATTATAGAGTCGGACTAAAATACTTCGGTCCTTTCAAACGATGAAAAATCTGAATTGACGATCAGCATCGTCAAACACGACTTAAGCTATTTGAACTTTTTAGAAATTAAATTTTATAATTTTAAAACATCTTTTGTCTAGCTATTAAGTAGTCTAAATTTATTTTATATTGGACACTGAAAATTATTAATTTTAAGACCACTCGAATTCCACTAGACAAATGCTATCATAAAACTACGAAATTCAAAACCTACGAAGTTCACATAGTCTCGATTAAGTTCGACGGTGTGGATATATCAATAATTCAAATAATTTATTGTTGGAAATAATTAATGCCAAAGTAGACGACCTCGTTTACTTCCAGAAGTATTCCCGCCTAACTAATCTGTATTTATATGCATATGTATGCTCCTTAATTGCGCAAGTTGCACCGTAAGTCGTTTTAACAATTTGATTAGGTATTATTATGAAAATAAGTTTGATTTATTATTATTTTTTTATTTTTTAGGTGTTAGTAGCTAGAAAATATGAATGAGGATCTACTCATCTAGATACTATTCAAGTGTAGCCAAATGATATAACATATTAATTAACATGGCTTATTTTCTTCTAGCCTCCAACATAGGGTGCTTAAAAATTTGAACCTATATATGTGTAATAATCTTATCCAAGTTAGAATAATAAGGGATACTTAGGGGATAATAGGATACTAATTATAGGGCAATAGGAACACATGTAGTCAATTTTTGTGTGCTTAATTAGTTTCATATATATTCTAATTTGGACATTTGTTTCCTAAAATTTTCCACTATTAAAGTGTATGATTAGGGCTAAATTAAAAATGTTAGCATGATAGCTACATATATATCATAATGTTCTTAATATGAATTTTTTTTTTCCAATACACACTTGGTGATTATAATATTTTGGAACTAACATTAATTATGCAAGGAGAATTAACCCACACATTGCATTACAACTTTGGACACTAAAAGTGATTCAACAAGTTATATAAAGATTTTTTTTCTTGTTATGGTTAATGCTAGGATATGTGTGAATAATAGAAATAATTGGGCAAGATATAGAGTAATGCCATACACCTAATATATGATAAAGCTTATAATAAAAAATCATGGATTAATTGTTGCCTTTTCCATTAACACATAAACCGAAAGAGAAGGTTTATAAGTAACTCTAAAACCTAAACCCTAAATCCTGATCGAAATCATAAATATGTACCAGTAGTTAATACTAGAAAATGTTTATGTTTTCCGCGGGCGATAATATGTTTATGTAGAAAATATATTTTCTTTCTTGAATCATAAAATGTGATTACTTTGACCTGATATGATTTGGTGATATATCATTTTAACAATTCTAGTTGCTTAATCAAATAAATTGAATAAAATTTTCATTTTGCTTCCAAGATAGTAGGAAAAAAAATATTTAGTATGTTTGTTACTATCAAGAAATGTGATTATATACATATTCAAGAAATATGATTCTAATTATGCTCTTTTATGAGAGTTCAAATGTCATAAACTATATTTGATATGCTTAAATATCCATAACTTTTTTTAAATTTTTTTTTTTGGTAACCTCATGATTCACACTTACCTATTAATGGAAATAAAAATTAATGCAATGAATAAGAATTGTAGAGTACTTTGATACTAGAGAGTGAAGTGTAGCTTTATTTGAATAATTATAATAATAAAAGTACTTTGTTACTGGAGAGTCAAAGCCATTGTATAAACTATATATATTACTGAAATAAATTAACCACAACTCATTAAAAAAAGAAGTTAAAGTGCATGATTTTATATTCATTTTGGTGATCTCATAATCTAGATAATGATATACTACTTAACAAGAGCATTTTAAGATCATCCTTTATTGGATTAACAAAATCTAGAGAACCTTTTTTTGATTTGCTTTCCATAATTTTAATCAATCATATGTTAGTTGTATGCAAGCCTTGTACACAAGAAGAAGAATATTTAGAGTGACATATATATGACTTTTTGAAAGCAATATAAAATAGGTCCAAAAAATAATAAATAGGATATATATATACATTACAACAAAATTAGATTATAGGGACACATGTTTGGGACATTTTTGAGTAAGTATCTCATTTATGCTAAAACTTAAAAAAACATCTACTAATGCCTAAATATAAAGCCCAATCCAACCAAAAATAAAAGATTACTCTACTCAACCCACCACATCGAGTCCATTTGGCCTGATTACAAACAGGAAAAAAAAAAAAAATAATTACCATATTCTCTTCTCTCTTCACTCAATCCACTGAAATTCTAGACGAAGAGCTTTTCCCGTCGTCCTCCTCCACCAGCGCAGCTAACGAGATAGAATTTCAGCGGTTGCTAAATGCTTAAATAAGTGTTGGTAAATTAGCAGCACTTTTTTAGGTCACAGCGACACTCTTTAACTGTCACTATATACCTAGCGACCCCACATATAGCAACACTTTTTAAAAGTGTCGGTAATTTTAACTAGCAGCACTTTTTTGACATATACCTACATTTAAAAGTGTCGCTATCGACCGTTTTTGTTGTAGTGATAAAGAATCTTCTTTCAAATAGAAACAAATACAGTGCTGTAAAATATATAAAAATAGTTTATAATTCAGATAAGTTTTATATTTATTCATCACGAACTTACCCAACCCGAATCCTATTTGATGTAGCGGTCAGATTGGGCCGGTAATGCCGGTTTCGGGATGGGTTTAGCCTCATGTATATAATTGTGTCTATGTAGGTCGACCCGAACCCGACTCGGACCTGTTTCGAGTAATAAAGAGAAGGGCGAACTGTAACCCAAGAGGGTCGGATCCTGAGTCGAAACCCGACCCGTCAACCCTTTAAATTTTGTAAACAATGTATTAACCAATGAATCCTTCAAGCACTACTAAATCGTATCCGATCCAATCCAACTTATCGACCCGTCAAACCCGACCGAACCCGATCCACCAATGAATCAGACCTAACCCAAACAAGCCCATCGATCGATCTATCCGATTCGTCAACCCGGTAAGTTTAGGTTGATCCGACCCAACTCTGCGAACCCTGCCCTTTTCAATCAAGTACAGTAATCAAAATCAACTTCAAAATCATTCGGGTTTACGAGCTTTTTCGACCCGACCCGATTAGATTTTCAAAATGGATGATCCAAAACCAATCCAAATCGGATGCTGTATTTTTTTGAGGGGGGATTAATTTCATACAAATCGATTTCTGCAAATATAGTGAATTGTAAATACATCACTATAATGTTCAACTTTCATATATTGTTCCTGCAAAAGTTTTAATATTTTCAAATATGTCCCTAAGGTTTGTAACTATTAAAACACTGATTATTTTATAAGTGAAATGACATTTTTGTCATCACAAATATATCCCTCCAAACATCCCAACTATTAATTAAAGAAAGATAAAAAGGTCAATTCACATCATTAACTAATTAGGGTTAAGTATTTTATCCATGGTTAACTAATTTTTTCTAACGAATCCTAACAGCATGAACATATTTGGAAATATCACGACGTTTGAGAGACAATATATAAAAGTTGAATTTTGTAGTGATATATTTGTGATTCACTATATTTATAACGATCTGTACGAAATTAACCCTTTTTTTACCACAACCTTTCTCCAATGTACTCTTTTTCGTATTATGATCCTAGGCCTAATATGGGGGTTCATTTGCATGGCCCATTTATGGCCCATTGTTAGCCCAATACTTTTTTTTTTTATTTATATATCCTTGTGTGTAGTATCTATTTCCTTTATGGGTCGTGACAGATTTGAAGCGGATTGATTTTTATCTTATTTTTTGCTTCTACTTATCGTTCCATTCAGAGAAGGCTGGACGGAACGGGCACGAGTTTTGGATGGACCGTAGGCCGTAGCAGAGCGAAAGAAGGACGAAGTCCCCCTACCTCCCGCTTCATTTCTTAGCAGACCATTACAGAGTCAAAAACAAATTATTATTTTTTTATTATTTTTCATTCAGAGAGGGCGCTGGATAGAACGGGAGCGAGTTTTAGATGGACCATAGCAGAGCAAAAGAAGGGCGGAGGAGTCCCCCCCGCCCCCCCACCCCACCTCCCGCTTCATTTCTTAGCAGATCATTACAGAGTCAAAAGCGAATTATTATTTTTTTATTATTTTTGGGATCCATTTATCATCCTATTTGGGACGGATCGGGCGGCAGCTCCGCCAATCCAAATCCATGTGCAATTCCTAGTCCAATTGCTCACTATTAGAGCGATCGGGGTGGAACTGGGCCTGGGCCTAAAAGATGTGACCCGATAGACCATGTATAGGCCGGGCTTTGGATATCAAAGTTATTACTTTGGACATGTCCAAGCCCGGCCCGGACTCGATCCGAAAGCCCGGTATATTAGTCATCAACATAAGATACTTAATTTTTCTATATATAATATATTTTATCCATATTAGAAATGAATGATAAGTATAGTATTATTAAGATATATATTAATATATACGAGGATATGTTTATATATATAATAAATATCTAGTTTCGTATTTATTGAAAAGATAAACTAAGCTACAGGGGTGAGGCAACATAGGCCTCGGAGGGGGTGAAAAAAAAAAACAAAACAAAACAAAAACCTACCGGCTACAAGCGTGTCGTCTATTACCTGGTAGAAAATGCTTCCAAAGATTCGTCAGCTGCTTAATCTTGTAATCTGCAAAGAAGGAGTTCGGTTGGATCTTCCTAAAGATCACGCCGTTCTTGGCCTACCAAATTACCAACCAGTAGACAACCAATCCGGATACTGTAGTACTCAGACGATTGCGTTCCAATCCTCGTCATCCACTTATCCTAGACCGAGATCACGTCAGTACATAATATTTTACTAAATCTATTGTCCATTATTATGATGTTAAGATTGGGACAGAAAATTTTGAGACAAACAAATATTTTAAAAAAAAAAATTTCAAATACCATCCCTATAGTTTCGCACTTTCTCACTTTAGTACCCTATGATTTAAAGTGTATAAATTTAGTGCCCCGTGGTTTCATTTTTATCATTTTATTATTGATTGCATTTTTTTTTTCCGTTAAATTAGTGATAAAGTTAAAACTAAAGGTTACTAAAGTGAATATTCGATAAACTTAGGTGGGGTATCTGGAGTTTTTTTATATATAATTTTAACAAAATATTAACGAAAAAGCTAACGATAAGATAAAAATAAAACCACATGACACTAAATTAATATATTTTAAATTATAGGGTACTAAAATGAGAAAGTGTGAAACCACAGGGGTGGTATCTGAAATTTACCGGGATGAGTCACACGGCTCAGCAAATTGCTTCAAGGAAATCTCGCCGAAGAGCTACTCAATGAACGGTTGGGATTGAGTACAGCTGTACAATTAAGAGTGGACCACAAGGTGGTCCACGTATTACGCTGTGGACCCGGTGCAGGAAATAAATTATATAGCTTCGCGAAAATATCTCCCGGATGTCAAAGGGTGGGCCTAACTCCCTAAGGGATGTCGGTATGGATACCCGAAATATTATCCGAACCCGAATCCGAACGGGGCGGGTTTATCCGATCTAAACGGATATGGATTTGGTTACGGGTATAAAAAATAAAAACCTGACAGATATGGGTACGGGTATGAATTTTGTGTATACCCAACCCGAACCCGAACCCGCACCCAAAGCCGAATAAATTATATATATATATATATATATATATATATATATATATATATATATATATATATATATATATATATATATATATATATATATATATATATATATATATAGAACTAGGCTACTATTATTAATAGCAGTCATTTCATCTTGCAAGTTTTTGACCATTAGATTGAGAGATGTGTGGTTAGGATGATGTGGGCCCCTAAGGGTTAAGTGAGTGGTTGGTTGAATAGTATGATCTAACGGGTGAAAATCATTAAAGGGGTGAATCTAACGGCGGAAAACTTGATAAAGACCAAATGCGTGGTGCTATCGATAATATAAATGGACTTATATATATATATATATATATATATATATATATATTATTTATTTATATAAGATATAAAATATATAAAATATTATGGTAAAATATTTAATTATGTTTATTTATATGACATGAATGTATTTTGATTGTATTTTATTGTGTTTTGAAAATTTGATTTTACTATAATATATTTTGAAATATGGTAAAAAAAATTCATTATTTCGTGTTCGGGATTTCGGGTTCGGGTTCGAGTTTCGAATTTTTGGTCGAGTCCGGATATGGGTATGGATTTTTAAGTCGGGTTCGGATTCGAGTTCGGATATCAACTTGGTATTCGGGTTCGGGTTCGGGTTCGGATTTTTGAAAATCCAATCCGTTGACATCCCTAGGTGGGCCGGGTTTTTAAAAATTCGAATCCGAATCCGAAAATCAAATTAAAATCCGTACGGAATCCAAACTCGGAGGGTTTTAAAAATTTATACCCATATCCGTACGACAAAGAATCCGAAATCCGAATCCGGCGGGTTTTAAAATTCCACGACATTCAATAAAGATCTAAAAAATAAAAATTATTAAATATTTTATATATTATATAAATAAATAAAAATAAATTTTATATATATATATATATATATATATATATATATAATTTATTCGGGTTCGGATTCGGGTCGAGATAAATATAGAATTAATATTCTTCAAATTTTTATTTTTTATATTCATAATCGAATCCATATCCGTTTAGTTCGGATAAATCCGTTTCGTTCGGATCAGGATCGCGTAATATTTCGGATATTTATACCATGACATCCTACCCTCCACGTGGCATGCAGCAGCCAATGGGGGTCAATCCAATGACGGTGACCCACAAATCACACAAAACCCTTCTCCATTATGAAACAAACACTCTAAAATTAAATTATTATTAATTTAAAAAAAACATCACTATCACCTTTTGGCTTTAGTACGTAAAATTGTATGGAACCCCTCTGACTATGTACTATTTGAAAATTACCTGTTCAACTTTTATTTATTTTATTAAGACTTCCTCAACTTTAGATTTTTTTTTTAAAATTGATAATTTTACAAAATTTAATAATATTAAACACTTTACAGCAAAATAAAATTAGACCAATTTTATAGTTAAGAATCATTTAATTTGATAAAAAATTCAGTGAACAAGATATAAAATTTTTTTAAAAAATAGAACTGAAGCGAATTAAGATACCAAAATTTCTAACAATAGATTTTTACGACATGAATATCATTTTGGCTGATGATTGAACTACTATAATTTTTTTTTTGGGGTAAAAATAAGGCAAAAAGTAAACCTATATTCTGAGTTTTTTTCAATTTACTTGAGGACTTTTTAAATTTAATTATTTAAAAATTTATAATTTATCAAATGTTCTTGTATAAAATTTATTTTGTCAAATAATCTTATTTTGTCCAAACTGTTTATCATTTTTAATGAGATTTAGAAGACGTAAATACGGTGAATAATTCATTATTTTTTATTTGGTATCTTTTATATATAATTTTAGCAACTATATAAATGTCTTGACAAATTATATATAATTCTAACAATTTAAAATATTTGGCCAATTTGTATAAAAAATCTACTAATTTTAGGCTTTTATAAAAATGAGCTATTTTTTTAATTTTACAGATTTAGTCTGAATTTTCAGCAAACTAACTAAAATACTTTTATTATTATTTCTAATCTCTAAAATCGAAAAAAATGGTTCATTTTTGTAAAAGCCAAAAATTAATAAATTTTTTATGCAAATTGGCCAAAATAGTTTAACAATTTATTTATATAATTCTAATAACCAAAAACGAATTCTATTAATCACAGGGGCTATCCCGACATTTTCACCCTTTGTATATATATATATATATATACTATACCACCCCCACTGATATTCGATTCCTATTTGTGTTCCTCGCCCTCTCCTCTCTCTCTCTCTCTCTCCATCTCTCTCCCCTTCTCGACGTGGTAGGGATCGGGAACTCCGCCGCAGGGGAGGTGGTGGCGATGTCGCAACCTGGGGCTGTGGCGGCGGCGGCGGCGGCGGCGGCGCCGCCGGCGGGGGCGGGGCGGCCGGGGAGGGCGGCGCAGGGCGGCTTCGGGCAAACAGTGTCGGGGATAGTGCGGATGGCGGTGTTCTGGTACTTCGCCTCCAAGTTCTTCTCCCCCAAGAGGCCCTCCGAGCCCTCGGTGCTCATCTCCAACCTCTTCCAAAAGGGCGAGACCCTGGTGAGTGTCCCAAACCCGTCGCAGGATGATCTGCGCCCGTGATTTGGTCCTTGGATTGATCGATCCGAGATCTTAGGGCAATTTGATGTGTTGTTGTGATGGATTGGGCGTGGGTGATTGATTTGAGTTTGTGGGAATTGTAGGGAATGGGATCGTGAAATCGTTTTAGTATGTGGGGTTGTTTGATTTGGATTCTCGATCTAGTATGGGAATTGCTAGGGTTTTAGGTAGGGTTATAGGATTGTTGAGAAAAGCGCTGATTTTTGTGTGTGCCGTTTCTTTGTTCATATGTATATATATTTTTTGTCCATATAAGCGTTTGAAAAAGGTAGCTATTTGTGGCTAAACTGAGTTCTCTGTGTAGTTCGGAAGTGTATGGTTTCTATTTTGAATGGTGATCAACGCATCGATAAGGTTATATGCCTCATGAGTTTGAACTTTGGATTGCTATGCTGATGAGAGAGAATCTAGTTGACAAGTTTTTCCCTATTTATCAATCAGGGCTATGATCGTAGGTTCTGAGCTTGTTCTAATAGAGTGACCGCAAAAGCAAGGTCCAATTCATGCGTTATCCTCTACATGGTTCATCTTCATGTTGCAGTTTGTTTAGACAGGTCTTGAGACTCTAAACAATCACCTGAAAGAAGAAAACTTAAGACTTAATGGATTTAAGGACAAGCTTTTACTATTCCTCCATGTTATGTGAGAAAATGTGGTAAGGCATTGTTTGATGTTTAAGTGTGACCAAAACTCTTGATATAAGCATTGCATTACCAAAATACCCTGGTCAGGATGTTGGTAGGAAGATCAGAAGAGAAAGGAAGAGGTATTTTATTAGTATGTTATTTAATCTTTAGCCGTCGGAAAGAGACCGCCTTTAGAGCCTTTTATGTATGTTAATATTGCTGAATTTCAGCTGTGTCTTGGAAACTAGCTTGACTGAGACCCTGCTTATAAGTTCAGTGAAGCCCAAACTGTGAGGCGGTTACTTGATTTTTGGGGTTCTTAGAAAAGGAAAGGGGGTAGAAAATTGATGAACCTTTAAAGCTTCCTTAAGATTTGTTGAGTCTTTGACTCTTTGGGGAAGTTTGAAGTTATATCTTTGGATTTGAATTGAGTTTGGTGAAGCCAAAGTTAAAAGCATTTCTTATCACACCTAAAGGCATTTCTTCTCAAATGATTCTTGAAGAAGGAAGAAAAAAAAATAAGAACCTTTTTAAGATATATTTGATCAACATACCAGTTATGTACACTGAGACCAACTTAGAATTTGCCCATCTGATGGATAGTGTTGAAGTGGCTTCAGATGCAGAAGTCAGCGCACGCAGATCTCATTTTAAAACACTTGTAATTTTCTACTATTTAGACTATTTTGCCACTTTGACAGTATACAAAATTCTTATAGGAACTCATCTGGAATTCTTTCATCAATAAGTATGTATTAAATTGCAGTGTCTCAGTGCCGACAGGCACTTGCTTGTTATTTACCTTGGTGTATATAATTTACTTTGGACACATTTTGAATACTGTATATTGTAACTATTTACCGTCATTAGTTGATATGTTAATTTCTTCTTCCTATCTCAGGATATGTGGCTATATTTATCTGAAAAGGAAAAGTTCAACGACTTCAATGATGAAGAGGCCCTCGTTTGGCATGAGACAAATGTGCCATATGCTATATGGGGACCTGCTAGCACCAGATCTCATTCAATGACATATTATCCATCAGAGGTACTGATTGATAAATTGCACTGTTATGAGTATCTCACCCTTGTAGTTCAAAATGGTTGAGTTGAGGGGATCATCCTACACTTTTTCCTTTCTCTTAAATTTAAACTTAAAAATTTATCTTCAACTATTTGCATTGTGGGTATTGTAGGCCTTGAAACATAATGGGAGCCTCTATGCTCATGTTTTCTTTGCCCGCTCTGGTTACCCAGCAGATCCTAGTGATCCTGAGTATGATCCGAAATCTGCCTTTGGGAGGACACATTGTAAGGATTATTATTATTATTTTTTTTAAAGCTATCTCGTTATGCAATTCGTGTAATTTTTAGTTACCTTAGCTTGCTCAATTTTCTCTTTTAGCTGTTGTGGTGTTCCTGCCAAAGTCAAAAGTGGACAAAAGGAAGAGCTTACTGGGAGATTCTAAGAGTTCATCGGAAGAGGAGCCACTTCTCAAGGTTTCCCTTGCTCTTATTGCTCTCTTTGTTTGCATTCAGCTGTCATGTTGGCCTTTTCAATTTTGTGGCTCTAGCATTCTTTGATTGCTGGCTGTACTTTTAGTAGCTTTGTTCTGCTCGTCTCCTTCGTTAATCTGTTTTTCAAAAAAAGTTAATTATATCATCACTCTTGTGCTTGAGGAACAAAACTGTCTGTCGTCTTTCTTCTTTGTTTTGTTGTTAGAGATGATATAACCCCATCGTTGTTCTCACAGGATGATGATACACAGCTTGAAGCTAAAGATGAAGGTCCTTTAGAATTTGTTTCATATTGGAAGCCCAATATCACCATTAATCTCGTTGATGATTTTACCCGGTATGTTTTCAAGGAGCGGTTACTGGTTTTCTTGCTTAAAGATGAGTGAACTAAGTGATCATGTAAAATGCTGCACCAATCTTATTTTGATTTGTTGTGTTAACATATATTGTAACATTTTCGTAATCAGTAAATATTGACCTAAGTTTATTCTGCAGTCATATTCATGCTTGATGTTTTGATTCATTCACTTTTATTGCGTTGTCTTTTTGCTACTCTGATTACTTGTTTGATATCCCATCAGTTTTTCTTTTTTGATTACAAATTCAGGTACCCTCATAACAACATTCCTCAAACGGTTGCCGGTTGTATCCTTGTACCTCAATACATTTGTTTTATATGCAGCTAGATGGTATTTCTTTGGAATTTCACTATCTACATATTAATAGTGAAATACGGAATAGCTGTTTTTGTTTGCTAGCCATCTTAATCTTGAACTTGTGTATACTACTTTTCACTATATGTGTAATAATTACCCTAACTTCCTTCTCTTGTTCGATTTGTTTATCTGCTATTATTTCCCTTTATGTATACCATACCATAGCCCTCACTTAAAGCTGTCAGAATCCCCCCATGCAAAATAATAATAATAAAAAAAAGCTGAGAAGAAAAATTAAAGTCGGACAACTTATTTAAACTTGGTTGGTCTTTTTTCCAATCATTTTGGTAGACAATTTTGTTTTTGACGAATTAGTAAGTACATAATACTAGCACACGTGTTGGTAAAATCTTGTATATGATGATGCTTTTAAATGTTTGCTCCCTTCTTGAAATTGCTTTTTAATCAATTTTTGTGAAAATTTCATTTGTATATAATGTCTGATATATAAAAATGAGAACTAGAAAAGTTTTCCTTTACATTAGACGGGCAGATTTGAATGTGGACCCAATAACTGGGAACTACTATCCGACAGTATACTTCAATGAATTTTGGCTTTTGAGGGATAAATTGATTCCACTCAATGAAACAGTGAAGGAATTGCCTCTTAACCTCGAACTCGGTCCAATTAGTCTGACCAAGTGGCAGTTATTCTTACAGATTGAGCAGTCATTCCAGGTTCATCGCAGTTATGGAAGCATGCTTGAAGGCGAGACCGATGAACTTAAGGTATGATTCATGGTAAATTGTCCCTTTTACTTGTAAGGGGCCAAACTTTTGCATCTTTCTGCACTTAAAACTTTATTGTTCGTAAGGATGCCATATCAAAGATAATTAGCATGTTGTCCTTACAAGTAATGTGGAGCCCTTTGATATATTAGGTATATTAGTGGGCTTTTTAGGCTACTATGCCTACGTATCTTTTTTTATTGTAAAAATTTAGGCATCCAAAATTTTTATTTATAAAATTAGGTCTAAGCGGTGAATGGTTTACTGCTTTTAGAAAGCAGTGAATCATCACCCCTATCACGTAACTTACATGTTTTCCACATCCGAATTTCGAAAAATGTTTAGTACTAAACTCTAAAATAATTTAAATATTTTAAAGAAAATGGTGAATGATTTACTGCATTTAGAAAGCTGTAATTCATTCACCGCATAGGACTAGTTTTGTAAATAAATTTTTTGCGGAACTATCTTTATAATTGTAATATTCTTTAAGCCTATGAATAAAAAAAAAATTCTATATTAGGTAACTTTACCTGCCACACTTATAGGTAGTTGCGTAGCATTATCTTCATTGAAATATCATACTTTTGGATAAAAGTCATTCAGTTTCTTCAGTCTACAATTTCAGTACTATCACTTAGTTCTTGATATCATTTAGAAAGATACAAGTTTTATGTCATTACATGTGATAAAGTTGTCTTGCCAAAAGAAATAGTATGATGAATTTAATTACTTCAAACTTATTATTTCTAGATTATCTTTGGATAAAAGAATGACATAGGGTTCTGAATAGCTGGGATTCTTGATTGAGCCTTTATTAGGGTCAGATTCTTAGAGAAGAAGTAGAGTAACTTTTGTTTGACAATCTGTGATTTCATACTAGGAGTAAGATGCAGAACACATTGATTTCTCATTTTGTGAAATAAGTACGGGATGACTTAAAACAGTGTTTGATCTCTTTTTGTTGGGACAATGAAGTGGTAAAATGAAAGAAATGCAATGGCACTTGTTCCAATTTCCTGAACAATTAGATAGACGGACATAGTTTATTTACCTGATTACAGTATTAGGCCTAGTTCAATGTTCTACATGTTTTAGTCCTCATGGGCCAGGTACGGTATGCCCTTTTATTATTTCTGTCCCTTGACAGTGAGTTGTGTTCTATGTCTGCCCATTTATGTTATAATTTTTATCACAAATGCTTGACATGATATTTAACTTGCAGAGGGTGTTCTTGGAAGGAAACCCATACCTTTTGGTAGTAACAATGATCGTTTCCCTACTGCACTCTGTGTTCGATTTCTTGGCTTTCAAGAATGGTATGATGAGAATGCTTAATTATTTGTTTTTGACCTTGTTTTAGCTAACCAACATAGTGGTAGTAAATAAAGAATTAATTGGGTTCTTTTATCCAGATATTCAATTTTGGAACAAGAACAAGTCTATGGAGGGGTTATCTGCTAAATCGGTGGTTGTGAGCTTTATATGTCAGCTGGTTGTTTTCCTTTACCTCCTTGACAATGAGACTTCATGGATGATCCTTGCAAGTTCTGGAGTTGGCTGTTGCATTGAGTTTTGGAAAATTGGGAAAGCCATGCACATCGAGGTATGTTCCATATAGTTGTGCAACTCTTCAGTTTTCCGATATCGGATATAACATGTCGGCTTGCTTGCACAGCTTGAAAACTAGAGATAACAAAACCATATAGGAATTAGTGAAAATTCAGTGGGCACTGTTGGTTCTATATTTGTGCAACTTTATACTATCAATACATGTCCCTTTGTTTATTCACTTTAGCTATCTTGTTAAATCCAACATTCCAACTACAAAGGATTAGTGGGAGAAAGGAATAGATAGGGCGTGCAGATCTGTTGGGGCTACGTATTTGGCATATTTCCTATTGTTTACTGGAGGGCCATTCAATGGTCGTAGAGAGGCACGAAGAGAAGCAAAACTTGATGATATGTAATTACCGTTTTCATTATTACAATCAGATGGTAGAAATTATTAATTGCTTATTTATGTTGGTTCATTCTTTTCCTATGTCTCACTGCCACACTTCGTTACTTTATAGCCTTAAATTTAGGAGCTTTCCTGTTATTGGCAGAGATTAGTTTGAAATTATTTGTTTCTCTCTTCTTATGCTTGGCGTTTATTTTCTTTGACCTCCAAACCAGATTGACAGAAGCAGAAAGATTCCCATGTTAAGGTTCCGGGACCGTGACTCATATGCGAAGAATAAGACCAAGGAATACGATGACATTGCAATGAAATACTTGTCGTATGTTCTTTTCTTCCTTGTGGCTTGTTCCTCCATCTATTCTCTCATGTACGAGAGGCACAAGAGCTGGTATTCGTGGATACTCTCTTCTCTCACTAGCTGCGTCTACATGTTTGGTAGGCCCTTGTTCAAACATTTTATCATGCATTACATGCCTACTTTTTGTTTAGGAGAGAAAAGTTCAATCTATACATTCCTACATGATTTGCAGGTTTTATCATGATGTGCCCGCAGCTCTTCATAAACTACAAGCTTCACTCGGTGGCACATATGCCTTGGAGACAGATGACGTACAAATTCCTCAACACTATCATCGACGACCTTTTCGCTTTTGTCATCAAAATGCCAATGCTTCATCGGCTCTCTGTTTTCCGAGATGGTGAGTAATATATTCCCATGTAGCGGACCTAGTAGTCACGGCGTCTCGCATTTGCTATGGTGGCATGGGTTCAAGTAATGAAGCTATCCTCTTAGATCCCTGTTTCTTTGAGGCTCATGCACTTGATGACCTAATCACTATCTCAAATACACTCTCCAATTTGTGGGCAGATTGTGCAGTTTCTATTGTCTGTTTTTTTTTCTCTGGTTTTTATGTATGTCTGCTTTTTTTTCCTTCTTTTTTTTCTGGTGTACAGATGTAATTTTCTTGATATACCTATATCAGAGGTGGATATATCCGGTCGATAAGAAGCGCGTAAATGAGTTTGGTTTCGGTGGCGAAGATGAAGACAAGGGGAAAGAGAACCTTCTAACAAACGAAGCAACAGCAGCTCAAGATAGTGCCGCGACATCCGACGCTGCGACATCCGATGAAAGCAAGAAGACCAAGTGATCTCGGAGATGAAACTTTTACGGGACTTCATTTCACTGCAAAGAGTCTATGGACTCATTCTGGTGATGTTTGGAACTTCATTTCACTGCAATAGTCGTCTATAGACTCATTCTAGTAATGTTTCCCCGTGGGGCCGTTGATGCAGTCCCACTTCCTGGTGGTGAGGGGGGGCCATCCCTGCTATGCGCCAAAATTTTTATGGTTTTAAGTTTTAGATGAAATTCGCTGAAATTGCATTGCTGACCATAAGAGAATGATGATGCAGTTATTTTACACTAATAACAGTTAGGTTTTGGTATATGGTTTTGTTTACGTCATAGTGTGACAACACTGGATTAAATGTAATGACGAATGAGTCGTAACTTGAAATGTTTTATTCTTTCGGATGTTTCGGTGGTGTGGGCGACCGCAGTCGGCGGTTTTCTCCTTTCGTTTACTGAATTTGGAATATGAAGTTTTGATTTGGTTTTGTTTACTGGTTTAAGCTTTAAGATTGTATTTGGCTCCTGTTAAGCATGTCGCATCCTTGGTCGAAGGCGAGCTTTGCACTACTACGCCGTCGACCTCATCTGCTCGCTGTTTAATCTTATGTTTCTGTTGAATAAGTTTGTAAATCTTGAGATGCAGCAACCGACTAAGTTGGCGGGGATTGAAGCATGAGATGGTGCTGCAGAGTGCGAAGAATAAATTTTTCTCGCAGGTTCTCGCTGTGATTTGTTTCTATTATTGTATGTGGTGTTTAGGTAATCATCAATTGTAACTACGGTTTGTGATATGCTTATTTGTTAAGAGCTTGTTATTCTTAACCGGTAAGAGAACTTTTTGAATTTTTTTCTATTTCGCAAATAGCTATCTAAAATTTAAAAATTTTATATTCGTTATCTAAACTTTTTATTTTCATATTTTTATAATTAATGGGCAACTAATTTTTAATCCTCAATAGTTAAGAAATAATGAAAAAAAAAAGTTATTTTTTAGCATTTGATTGTTGAAATATTAAATAAGATACCCGTGATTAATTCTATTCATTTTTTTTGACTTAAGAAGACCTTAGTTTGCTGTGGAGTAATAATAGTGATAGTAATAGTAAATTGCACACCAATGTGCATTGATTGGTAAATGTCTAATCATAAACCTTATCTCTCTCTCAAAAAAAAAAAAAAAAAAAAATAAAAAACCTTCAAAAAAAAAACAAAAAAAGAATGAATCAAATCACTTTATCTATGTTCTCAACCTTATGGTCAAATTTTAGTACAAAACTTTAACTCCATTTAGCTCCACCAACGTACACTAAAGGGTCGGTGCATATCTAATCAATTTGACTTAGTACTCTACTCAATAGTCAAAATTTGGCACACAAATTAAATCACTGCAACACACATCACCCCTTTCGAATCTTCTTTTTTAGTATATTTCATAATAGTTAT
This sequence comes from Aechmea fasciata, assembly GCA_025177825.1. Lineage (NCBI taxonomy): Eukaryota > Viridiplantae > Streptophyta > Magnoliopsida > Poales > Bromeliaceae > Aechmea > Aechmea fasciata. The sequence goes on from CM045938.1 coordinate 5,568,626, forward strand.
TTCATGTAGAATTAATAATAAAAAAAAATCAATGATCTTCAGGAATATTATAGTAATTTCAAAGAGAAAATACGTACGGTGAAAAGAGAACGTCGCCAAATTAAAGAACCTATTTTACTTGATTAATTATTAATAATTCTAGATGAAATAGTCGTTCTCCCGAAAACCTTTTCAAAATAAAGAGATTATAAATGATATGAAATAAATAAATTTAAATTTTATATGCACCGCCGGCTAGTAGACTGATTAGCTAATATTTTTAAGTTCTGGGTTCAAATTAATAATGCTTTGTAAATGTGATCGAATACAGTAAATATATACGTGGTGTCTTTTCACTTCTTTAAAAAAAAAAAAAACAAATAAAAAAAAGAAGAAGAAGTTAAGTGGAGGTGCATGCATGAGATATAGGTGAAATTCTAACCTACTTTAACAATTTGTTGACATTGTGTCCAATGAATCTCAGGATATATATATATATATATATATTGCACACCCAACTAAGTCCCAATTATGGATCTAAGTTTGACAACCTCAATTCAGTGGCTCCATTAAGTTTTGTATAGGATGAGAAATTTGATTCTTTGGCACTTTCTCTCTCTTGCTTTGTCAAAGCAAATGACATGCATGCAAGGAGCTAGGTGAATGGATTAGCATATTCTCGCTCTCTCTCTCTCTTCCTCTCACCTCTTTTTTTTCCACTTTTTTTTTTTTTTTGAGAGAGAGATGTAGCACGCGCGGTATCTGTTTCGTTTATTTCATTTAGAAATAAACTTAGCTGATAATTTGAATCAACTAGGATTCGAACTTGGGACCTCGAGTACCAACCACCAGTCGATTTTTTTTTCCTCATTTTTATATTAAAAATATAATATATATTTTTATTATTTAATTTTTAGCAAAATAAAAATATAAATGCGAGTTTAATTATAAAAGGACTCATTTATATATAAAGTTTTAACTATTAGATCAAAATCCGATGGATAAGATTTTATAAATTTATTTTTTAATATATTTAATATATATATTTTTTAATTTATTGTTCGTTGGTAAACTCAGTGAACACGAATGTAATTTTTCATTCGATACTTTAATGAGTAATTTCGTATTCGCTATTAGGCTCGTTTAATAACGAGCCAATCTAATCTGTTTCAATATCACCAATTTCGTCACCCCTACTTAGGATCCCAATATCCAAGGTTAAGAGACAAGTGCAAGTCTTTCGTGCCTTTCTAGGTTATTCTACAAGGATAGAAATCAAAACCTATCCTTTAATCTATTTTATGCTATTTTTTTTTTGACATAATGGAACACTGGAAGTTATTCGCCCACTCAAAATATTGTCAAACTCTTTAAGCGCGTGTTTAAAAATAAAGCATCTTTAATTACGGTGACAAGAACACTTTCCTTCAATTTACGTGTAGATATACTAGTATTTATAAAATTCGATTCTGTTAATATATATATAGTTATCAATTGCAACTTCACACCATTTATGATGCACATTTGAAGCAAAACGTCATTAATTTAATCTCTTCTTATCTTACGTTATTTTCACATGAGATCTTATATTAATTTAAAATATTTTCTCTTAGGTGGAACACTACAAAAAATCTTGCATTTAAGGACACTTTAAATGATATTTAGCGACGCTTTAAAGCGTCGGCAAAAATAATTTCGACGCTTATAAAAGCGTCGTGTAAAGAGTCGTTAAATAAACATATTTGATAAAAATATGTTTATTGGCTACGCTTAATCATAGTGTCGGCAAATGCTAAATATTAAAGACGCTAGAAGAAAGCGTCGTTTAAAAAGCGTCGTCTAAAACATATTTTGTTGTAGTAATCTAACGTAGTCTAAAATTTTGGATCATTGCTGAAGAATTTTTAATCCCTTTTGAGAAAAGGAGAGAGTCGGCAACCAAAAAAAAAAAAAAAAAAAAAAAAGGAAAAAAAAAAAAAAGCACTTTAAGTTGATGTTGTTACTTCATTGAAGCTCTTTTTTTAGTGTGTAATCTTAGATTAATGGTGACATGGCCGACACCCAAAGTGGGTTTAGGTTGTTGCCACATCATATATAGTTGATTAACTCAATTGGACTTTTATATATATCTTTAATTTAATTATTATTAGCATCACATTTTGAAAATTTTTAAATGTTTAATTCATTTTGGAGAGAGAGAGAGAGAAAAAAAAAATTGAAGTAGCCATGTGAGTAACATTAATTTTAATGCTCAAATAGTCTCATATTGAATAGATTAGCTAGGGATTATGATGGGGGTATTAGAGTATATATACAAAGATTAGAAATTGTATTAAAATAATTGAGCTTAAGTACGTATATTGCATGTACCTGTAGTTTTGGCCCAACGAATTATTATTGTCAGTGTGTCGGGTCGTTATATTTGGTATCTGAAGAATCGAAAACTAGCCGAAAATATAAGAGGTAAGTGCTATATATATAGGATAAAATGCTATACTACTAGTTTGGTGGGAGCCACCTCTTGAACTAGCTTAAATTCGCAGAATTCATCTCTAGAATGATCATGTCGCCTGATAATTCTGATTTATACGTGTGATTGGATTTGAACCTGATGAGTACGTCCGAAAACGTCAAGATCTTCTGATTGGAAATATAAGAGGCCACGAAATCTAATATAGAATAGTAATTGAATTTAAATATTTTGGACTGATTGTTTAGACACTATAATAAATTATTATTGTTAACCGATCGAATCGTTAAAAATAATTTCGATTGTTTTTACACTACTGTGAGCTTACATTTTTAGTGTCTATTCAGGATATGTATCTTCTCATGAGTATGCCCCAAAAGGGAGATTTAATTAGCTAGTTTGTATATGGAGGTGTCACAAGTGAAGAACAAGGAGAATTAATGAACTGCTTTCAACATCTATTGAGGACATGATAAATTACATGCATCTCACGCAATATATACTTATTATTCGAAAAATCAGAAATTTTAAAATTGATTTATTGATAGTTAAAAAAATCACACTGTGCCAATATCATATAATTACAAAAAAAAAAAAAAAAAAATCTAATGCAACAATAGAGTCGCACTTAATAATTTGTCCTGAAAACCAAACAATTAACACTAAAATGTAACGATTCAGCATGTTAATGTTAATAACTTGCTAGATTCAAACCACAAATTCGAAAAATACTTAAACTTAATTATTAATCATTCTCATTCGACGTACGTAGGACTATTAATTGTAACATCAGTGTTGATTGGTTTGAGAATTATTCGGTGCGATAGAATTTTTATCTTCGTACGCTATCTCACCATTATATTTGGATTACAGATAACGAAAAGAGGATTTTCCAATTTGAGGGAAGTGGAAATTCCACTCCATATATCCTGTGACTAATTGCAATTGGAGGTTTAATAAAACCCCCATCATATACAGTGGGAGAGTGGATATTAGCTATATATTATGCATACTTTAATATTCCTTATCCAAATAAAGATTTCTTTTTCTTTTTCTTTTCTTTTTCTTTTTCTTTTTTTAAGAATACAACAATATCAATTCCATCATATGATAAAAATCAAGGCCAAGTATATGAAAGGTAGCTTGATCATTCAACCTAACCATATATAATATATATATACAGTACTGTGACCTTGCAATGTGAAAACCCCACAATTTTGGATTCTTCAAAGATCTCAAATTTGAGGACCATGGCATGATCTAGGGTTGGTGTTGAAAAGCTCAATTGACAAGTTCCATTAATTTCATGTTCTTGCATGCCCATGGCCACCAAATCCTAGCTAGATTTTTCTGATATATCTATATATTGACATCTAAAAATAATAAAACTAATACATATATACTAATGTTTAAGATCATAAACAGAATAATATACAACTCACAGAATGTTATAGCGAAGAAATTTTTTTATCAATCTGCAGAAATGAAAAGTCCTACTACCATATGGATGTCATATAACTAAACTTGGGTAATCTGATTGCTCCTCGTGTGTCAAGCATGCACACCCTCCCGCATGGTATAGGAACAGTTGGTAATTCTTCACCAAAATGCACGTGAGCAGGTGACAGAACCAGTATCTCTTTATATAGAGTTTAGATTGACTTCTTATCAAAGTTTGATTAGAATTCTATATAATTTAAATAAGATGGAAAATGAATAAAATATTATCAAATCAAGCAGTTTAATATCTGGTAGAATTGACCTTTATTTATATTAAATTCATATTTGAATATGATTAATTGAGCCATATTTATAAAAATCCTAATATTTTATGCATAAAAAATGATGAGAGCTAATCTATGATTAATCTATGATTTATTAGGTTAATAATACTAGTGGATACTGAATATAAAAATTAAGAATATCATTCTATGATTTGAAAAAAAAGAATTATTTCACATAATTTAACACAGTATCAAAGCTCGGCACTCTGAGTTCAAATCCTATTAGCCTTCTCAGTCTTAATTATCACCAAACCTAGTTGTGCATTGTGAACTAATTCCAAGAATAACCTAGCATTTAATATTACCTATTTACTTATTTATTTATTGGATTTTTTTTTGCTTTGACAAAGTCCATCTACAAATTGAAGTGCTAATGGTGCTTGACATGCCTCTTACAATACCATGATAAAAGTGGGAGCCAACCCTAAATCCTGATTTGCGACCGCCACTTGTCGGCATTCGACTTTTAATACGTCGATCTTGCGATTGATTACAATTAAACTGATATCATAATCAATCAGAAAGCAATCAGGACCAAAAACATGTAAATTACGAAGGAAGAAGAGAAACAGAATAAGCGCTTTTGAAAAGCTAAAGAAAATGAAACATAATGCACCACTTTTGGGGTGCTAAACATAACCAAATGATCCACTTAGTTCCTGACTTTTTTCTCTAAATAAGCAAAGGTAATGGAAAGTGTTGTTTTTTTTGGTCGGCAAAAAACAAAGCCCAAAAAAAATAA